>JARYSX010000002.1:1180291-1610232 GCA_031081795.1 Debaryomyces singareniensis
CTGGAAGAACTAGTGATTGCACTGGAAGAACTAGTGATTGCACTGGAAGAACTAGTGATTGCACTGGAAGAACTAGTGATTGCACTGGACGAACTAGTGGTTTCACTGGAGGAACTAGTGATTGCACTGGAGGAACTAGTGATTACACTGGAAGAACTAGTGATTCCACTGGACGAACTAGTGGTTTCACTGGAGTGACTAGTGATTACACTGGAAGAACCGGAAGCAACGACACTACTACTGGAAGGTACTGTATTTGAGTACGACATGCCGGTGGATTTGCTACATTTGTGACAAGGAATTGTCACAATTGTGGTGGACCCTTGAATTACCGTTGTAGTGGTGGTCGGCTGATCACTGGACAGAGTAAAACTCTGCTCATTAGATAAAGAACTAAGTACAGCTTTACTTCCTGAGCTACTTGGGATATTTTGACCCGTTGACGTGAATTGAGAACTAATAATTGAAGTTGATGAACTTTCTTCTGAACATTTATGACAGGGCATAGTAACTATCGTTGTTTCGTCGGTACGCACAATTTCTGTCGACGTAGAGGTATCTGATGCTGTGCTCGTGACCCCAACTACACTAGCCAGGCCATCTACAACACTTATAATTTTAGTTAGCCCCGAAACTTGGTTTGATGAGTCCCCACATTGCAAGTTTTGGGCATACAAATGCTTGACCCATGTATTTCCATCAGCATATTTGTCTAAACCTTCTAAGAATACCCTATATCCGGCTGGAACGTTTTTGAAAGTTGCCGTAAGCTGAGTCGAATTACTTGAACAAGATATATTTCCACA
Organism: Debaryomyces singareniensis; assembly: GCA_031081795.1. NCBI lineage: Eukaryota > Fungi > Ascomycota > Pichiomycetes > Serinales > Debaryomycetaceae > Debaryomyces > Debaryomyces singareniensis. Next base: position 1,181,098 of record JARYSX010000002.1, read on the forward strand.
TGAAGTCGCCGAATCAGACTTTGGAAAGTAAAAGTCATTAAAGCTATTGCTCATTTTTATACCAAATTTATTGCAGTCAATTGTATTATTCGAAGTTAACACCAAGCTACCTGAGCTTATTCCATCGTTACAATCCCCTGACAAAACATAAACTTGTTCGTAGTTCTCTGGAGTTGAACGAGAATAGTAAACTAGCCCATTCTTGGTAGAATCTTTAAAAAAAGGTCCCAGATCAAAATTAATTGTATTTTGAAAGCCATTGAAATTAATTTGATTATCTCCAGAACGTATATAGTTAGCCGCTTGTAAATCACTCTGCGAGGTCGATCCTCCAGCGTTGAAAACAAAGTCAAACAGAAGTGTTCCAGATACAAAAATGTTGCGATAAGAACTCACTTCAGAGGAGATGACGCAAGTTAAGTAGCTATCGATGCTACTGTACGACCCGTCAGTACTAGTACAGCTAGCGTAAGTGACTCCATCCACAGTTAAATCTATACTGCCACCAAATTTAGTGCGGAAGACGTATGGCATCGAGAGAAAAAATTTATCGTTTGGCATCACGTCATTGGTATTAAAATTCCATTCAGCTGATAAAGTCCTGATATCTTGGGGGCGAGACATTTCTGATGGATTAGAAATATTAACAGATTTCCAAACATTGTTCAAAGTGGCAGCGAGAGTAAGCTGGATCAGACCAACAAGCAGTAATAAAAGAACGAATTTCATTTTCCAGTTGATGTTTGTTAAATGATAAGTAGAATAGGTACATATTATATATTATATCAGGTATTTAAATACTTAGTTGGATAAAACAGAAGGTTTCAAAGTACAGAAAGAAACTCTAAAACATTTAGCAGCCTATTTTGCTTTTAGATCAAGCCTTGTGCGCGGTTCCATATATTTTCCGATTTTGGACTTCAATGGCATGGCAGAAAGGTACCATAAAATTAAGAAGACTTTTTGCTAGTGAGTCAAGATACGACGTATATTAGGTATGAACATATATCCTATAAGCTGTAATAGACAATGGACAAAGGAAGATTAGATCAGACAATTTTAAAAGCTAGGGTTTCTACTTAAAAAATGTACTCCGCGAGCATTTATGGATATATCGTTTGATTATACTTACTATATACAACCCATTTGGTAAAACATTTGTTTATGTCCATGATCTGCTTCCTCTTGTTTCATCTGATGTATGTTTTTCTGCTGAATATTTTTCATAAAAATGAAATGTTTCAAAACATACCTCGACCATAATAAGAACAATAATTACCCATTCCAATCTGGTACTTTTTCTCTCGTTGAGCAATGAGAGCAACGCTCTTTGTTCTTCTGTGGCGTAATCAAGTTTTCTATTAAGAATTGCGATTCTAGAAGATATATCTAAGTTCTTTGAAATGGATTCGTAAATTCTCTCTAACGTAGGTTCCGTCCAATACAAATCGGGAGTTTCGATTAGCTCAGAGTACAAATTCAACTTACCCCTTAACAAAAAAAGCCTTCCAGTAAATCTTAAGACGTCCTTCTCGGTAATGTCGATGCTCTTACCAACAGCTAAATCATCAGAAGTTTTTCTCGTTAAAAGGATGTGCCTTTCAAGTGCAGATTCTAAAATTGCGAGCCTGGTCGATCTAGAGAAGCCAACCGCAAACGCTGCCTTGTCAAGTACCTTCTTCACTTCATCATCTCCTTGGATTACCATTATTTCACCTTCCATGTAAGACCCGTAATGCAGATTATTTTCAATACCAACTTTCAATTCAATCCAATCCATTTCTTCCGATTCATACTCATACTCATTAACCAAACAACCCTTCACCAAAGGAACAAATTCCTTCACGATCTCTGTTTCAGTTAACCCCCAGCCTACTACACTACCATTTGCTAATACCATCAAGTCCAGACCCTTCAGATGAATATTTAAAACTTCGTCCGGAATAACAGCCGACATTTTTACCTTTCCTTCTAATTCATGCTTAAGCTTTTCCAAATCTATCGATTCACTTACTGTAATTGATGTTACCGGGGATAAGAATTCTTTTAATGCTTCCATCTTATTGGGAACATTATCTGCTTTCAACACATTTAGAAGTGTACTAGCTGTTTCATCTGCCCTCGAAGGACTACTCCGGCGCAACGAATGATCTGAGATCCTACTATTTTTTGCCAATGGTTTTCTTGTTTTCAACACATCTCCTTTTGCAATATTCAGTATGCTGTTCCATCTCTTTGGGTATACAGAGAGGATTTTGTACTGGATTAGCCTCCCGAATTCAGAATTCCGAAAAACCGACCTACCTAGCATTATAGTGTTCCATAGTAGAATATCTGGCTCTAATCAAATTCTACACATTATTGTATGCAGGATATTCTATTTCGAATCACCGCCAAAAGCAATGTACCTTTAGATTTATTTATCCTATAATAATCTACGTGTAATCTATTCAGTATGAGTTATATGCAGCTGTTCTTATTATCATGTTCGTATTCACATTGAAAAGACCCTCCTTGAATGTTCGAACTTCTATATCATATAGTGTTATTAAATATTCCCAAAGTAGAAGTTTAATTTTCTGTTCCCGATAGACGCTCAGAAGAACATAAATCCTTTTAAGAAAGACGAAGACGTGGTCTTTTCTTCCATAATAAAATTTGGTATGCCATACATTCCGCTTTTTAACATAACATCTTCGAAAATTTATACTGGAGAACTACACAATAGACTAATGCAATATATTAGATCATGCTACGTAGAATAAGCACCACGTAAAAACTAATAGACTATTATATTTCGATATTAATATGGACATATTCGCATATGTGTTCTACTAAGAGAGGTTTATTTTGTTTACGATTTTTTTTTGCCAAAAAAAGATCACTTATTAAAACCACAAAGTAACTTCCATCAGAACTGCTTAAGCGCAAATCTATTTATACAAAAAAAATTGTTGTTTAGGTGTACATTTATTTCATCTGTTAGATTTTCTCTATATATAAGCAAGAAGTTGTAAAGTTTTCTACAAATTAAACATGTGGTATGTATTTGTTCTAACAGAGCATTCTAAGCTCGAAGACTACGCTAATGGCAAATTCAGTATACTAACTTCTCTAGTGGAATTTTTGGCTATGTCAATTTTTTGGTAGACAAATCTAGAGGTGAGATTATTGATTGTCTTACTGAAGGACTTCAAAGGCTAGAGTATAGAGGCTATGATTCGGCGGGTATTGCCGTTGATGGTGACACGAAATCTGATTCTGAACTTATCTTCAAGTCCGTCGGCAAGGTCCAAGGTTTGAAAGATCACATTGCAAAGATGGATTTCAGTCGTGACATTATATTTGATAATCATGCTGCTATAGCTCATACAAGATGGGCTACGCATGGTGAGCCCAAACCCATAAACTGTCACCCTCATAGATCCGATCCAACTGGTGAATTCGTGGTTGTTCATAACGGTATCATTACTAACTTTAAGGCATTGAAGACATTGTTGGAGTCGAGGGGTTACAAATTTGAGTCTGACACCGATACTGAAGTTATTGCGGTTTTATACAAACATTTGTATGACACTAACTTAAAGGCCGGTATTGAGGTCGACTTCAGTGAATTAACCAAGCAAGTTTTGCGCGAGTTGGATGGATCGTACGGTTTGTTAATCAAATCCAGACATTATCCAGGCGAGGTCTGTGGTACTAGAAAGGGATCTCCATTGTTGGTTGGTGTTAAAACCGATAGGAAATTGAAAGTTGATTTTGTTGATGTCGAATTTTCTGAACCAGATCGTTCGCTTCCAAACGTGAACTCAGAAAATGAGGATTTAGGATTTTTGCCTATTGCAAACGAACAAAACTTGAGAACCTCTCAATCAAGAGCTTTCTTATCAGAGGATGGCTTACCCTTGCCTGTGGAATTCTTCTTATCATCTGATCCCGCTTCTGTTATTCAACATACAAAGAAGGTTTTGTTCTTAGAAGATGATGATATAGCACATATCTACGATGGTGAATTGCATATTCACAGGGCAAAGAAGGAAGCTGGTAAGTCTACAATCAGAGAAATCAAGACCTTGGAGATGGAGTTGAACCAAATCATTAAAGGTCCATACAATCACTTCATGCAAAAGGAAATATTTGAACAACCTGAATCTACGCTTAATACTATGAGGGGTAGAATTGATTTTGAAAATTGCCATGTTAACCTAGGAGGCTTAAAGTCTTGGTTACCAACTCTTAAAAGATGCAGAAGGATCATAATGATAGCTTGTGGTACTTCATATCACTCTTGTTTGGCTACCAGACCTTTATTTGAAGAGTTGACTAATATTCCAATTTCAGTTGAGTTGGCCTCTGACTTTTTAGATAGAAGGGCTCCTGTATTCAGAGATGACACTTGTGTTTTTGTTTCTCAATCCGGTGAAACTGCAGACTCCATGCTTGCTTTGCAATATTGTTTAGACAGGGGTGCATTGACCGTTGGTATTGTTAATTCTGTGGGTTCTTCTATGTCAAGGCAAACACACTGTGGTGTTCATATCAACGCAGGTCCAGAAATTGGTGTTGCTTCTACCAAAGCCTATACGTCTCAATATATAGCCTTGGTGATGTTTGCGATGTCCTTGAGTAATGATTCAAGTTCTAAAAAGAAGCGTCACGACGAGATCATTAAAGGCTTGAAAGATATCCCAGATCAAATCAAGGAAGTTTTGAAATTAGAAGATCAGATCAAAGATTTATGCAAGAATCAGTTGGAGAACCAGAAGTCGATGTTATTGTTAGGAAGAGGATATCAGCATGCTTCTAGTTTGGAAGGTGCCTTGAAAATCAAAGAGATATCATATATGCATTCAGAAGGTGTTTTAGCCGGTGAATTAAAGCATGGTGTCTTAGCTTTAGTAGACGAAAATTTACCGATCGTTGCCATGGTTACAAGAGACTCATTGTTCCCTAAGGTTGTTTCTGCAATTGAGCAAGTTATTGCACGAAAAGGAAGACCAATTTTGATTTGTAATGAAGGTGATGAGCACTTAGGGGGCCCTAATGCAATGGCTTCATTAACAGTTCCAGCTACCGTAGATTGTTTACAAGGTTTGTTAAACATTATACCTTTACAATTAATGAGTTATTGGTTAGCCGTTAATAAAGGTATTGACGTAGATTTCCCTCGTAACTTGGCCAAGGCAGTTACTGTTGAATAATTTCTTTATATCACAATGATTGATAATATTCGATCTTTATAGAAAAGTTTATGTATGCGATAGCCAGATATAATAAAATAATATTAGCGTTATTTTGATAATTTCAAAAAGCATAAAATTGACATATATTATTGCAAAACAAGACGAACTAAAGAACTAAGGACATTAAAAAAGCAAAGTAGAATGGACTATGGTAAATCTTATTATTTGCTTCTCTTGAAGTACTGGGATGAAGCTAAGTAAGCTGCTCCGTAATCCAACATAGACTCTCCCACATCTAAATATTTGGATGTATAATACCTAACGTCTTTGCTCTCAATTTTTTCTAAATCAAACCTAGATTGTTAGAGATCGGAATAAACGATACTTGATATATAAAATTTATATATACTTACCCAATACCTGTACTACGCCTGACTCCAGCTAAAACACCAGATATCAAAGCGAAATCAACACCAAGATGAATAGCTTGTCTGATCTATAGAGGTTAGAATTTCAGTTTATACTTTCTATCGTGAATATATTCTTCCATAAATCTACCTTCCCATAATCAGCAGTATTAGTCGAGGTAGAAGTAGTAGTAGAAGTAAGAATAGTAACTTACCATTTCTCTTGCTAGGTTTGTGCCTTATGTTTTGCCTTCAACTAGAACACCTTCCATGTTACCCGCACGAGATTTATTGTACTTGTAAACCAAAGGACGAAGTTATGGGAATATAACATAATTTTTTACTCAATATAAGATACTAATGTTCACAAGTTATGTTTTTTAGTGGTTTGAAATATTAGGCATATAGGTAAGTTGTTATATTTCTAAATAATGCCTTTTTGAAATTGAACTTCTCATGGAGAGTCAACAACTTGTAGAACTTTTACTTAGGCAACCATGTTCAAAATGAATTTCATTTTTATCATTTAACCTGTTGTATAGTTGATTTGCCTTGCTAGTGCTGCTTTTTGGACTGTGAGTCAAAAATACTACAGATTGAATCTGACTATTTAGATGATGCTACATGCTTCAGTGTTTATTAATTATTGCGAGACGTCAGGATACAAGCCATTATGATATTGACATATATAAAATGGATCCTGAAATATCCATATCCATTATCAAATGAGCGAATAGGCAAGGGTAGCCATTTCTGCCAACTTCTATTTCATCTTACTATCTTAATTTTTACTTTCTTTTTTCTCTTGAAAAAGAATTTTTGATATATCACTTGTAAATATGAACTAGTACCGTACTCAGGTACGCAGGTCCATTCGGAGAGCTTGTTAAGGAACCATGGAAAGCAGGAAGTTCAAGTTTATTGTTGTACATCATCCGTAATACGTCCGGGTAAATTTCGCTTTTCTTCGTGCAAATACTCCAGACACTACATTAGACTGTTCTAGTAACATTTCATCTTTATGTCAGACAAGTACAGACCTCCTACAGGTCCTAAGTCGACCAGAAGCTCTAAGGATGACAGACGAAGACCATTCAACTCTAATAATAATAATGCTCCCCGAGGAGCAAGGGCTTTCAAAAGCTATAATGGTAGAGATTCGTTTGTTCCTCAGGGCCCTAGAAGATATCCAGACAGAGACGGTTACGGCCCGAATTCATCACAATCAAGCCATAACCACAATGAAATAAACAAAAACACAGGATATAGACCTACTGGGCCATCGGGATATAGAAAGAATGATGAGGATTATAATTATGGTCCTGGTGCCAAGAGATCGTTCCCTTCAGAACCTAAGGGTTACAGAGGAGATGGTTACAGAAAGCGTCAAGATAGACGGGATAATAAGAGTTTTCATTCGATGAAGGAGAAGAAATCTATAAATGATTCAAAATTTGAAGAGGCGAAAAAAGATAAACTAGATTTAAAGACCATTCCAAAGGGGCCCAGGATGAAGGATTCGAGCATCGTCCAAAGAAAAGAATCTTCTAATAAAGTTCCAATCAAAAGACCTAATAATTCCCAAATATATCAAATTCTGGTAGTCAGGAGGTCAGATACGTATAAAAAAGTGCATCAGGTAGGTAAAGGAACGTATGGAAAGGTCTACAAAGCTAAGAATACGATATTAGATGAATACGTTGCTATGAAGAAGCTTAGGTTGGAGAAAGAACGGGAGGGCTTCCCTATCACAGCAATGAGGGAGATAAAGCTTTTACAGGCATTTGATCATCAGAATGTCGTATCATTATTGGAAATGATGATAGAATATAACAGTATTTATATGATATTGGATTATATGGATCATGACTTGAAGGGTATTTTGACTCACCCAACTTTAAAGTTGTCAGAGGGCCATCGTAAAAATATTTTTAAGCAATTAATGCATGGTCTAGAGTACTTACACCTGAAGCGTGTAATTCATAGAGATATCAAAAGTTCTAACATTTTGCTAAACAATGAAGGTGTCTTGAAGATAACAGACTTCGGCTTGGCAAGGACGATGAACACATTGATTGAAGGGGAAGTACCTGATTATACTAATCGTGTCATAACTATATGGTACAGGCCCCCAGAATTATTACTCGGATCCACTGATTATGGCAGAGAGGTAGATGTGTGGGGTGTGGGTTGTCTATTGATTGAACTTTATTCCAAAGCTGCTGCCTTTCAAGGCTTCGATGAGATTGGCCAACTACACAAGATTTTCAATATAATGGGCACGCCAAGTATTTCAGATTGGCCCGAGATGGAAAATCTCCCTTGGTTTGAAATGCTCAAGCCTAGGATCAATAAGTCGAGCGAATTTGCAAGATTATATAAAGATATTATGTCGGAGCAACTGTTCAATCTAGCATTGAAGTTACTCAGGATGAATCCTAAGACGAGGTTGACTGCAAAGCAGGCCTTGGAAGATGACTATTTCACCAAATCCCCACCAATAGAGCCCTTGACTTTCCTTAAGGAAATTAAAGGTGAATGGCATGAATTCGAATCGAAAAAATGGAGAATGGAACGTAAGCTTTTACAGGAATATAATGCCAACTCTTCTCTTCCGCAGTCCCAGTCTTTGACTCAAACTGCTCCGGAGGCAGAAGAATTTAATCCAGAATCTTTGTCTCCCAATGAACGCAAAGCATAGTTTCCAGATTCATATTTGTTAGTCTATAAATTTATATACAGTTTACACGATTTGTGCATTGAATAGTACTCAAAAGCTTTTGTGGATAGTTCTTCCTTATCTATTTATCTCTGCACTTTGCCTTATGTACTTTCTACGAAGAGAATGAATTTTTGTTCGATTGTCTTGGCTATTTTTCTTCTCTTTGCAGGAAATGCCAAAACAGGCCTTGTATATGCATCACTTGCTCGAGGCGAAACAATAGTCCCTGCGCATCAGAATAATTCAAAAGGCGCTTCACGCGCAATTATAAATAGAAAACTTTGGAACAATACCTCCTCAAGCCCGGATGAAATAAATCATATCCAGGACTTTGTATCGCACCAGCCCGAAAAAGCTTCTTTAAGTGGGGTAAAGTGCTTGTTGAAACAAAAAGATAACATGATGCGAAAGAAACCTGCTGCCATGACCGTGGATTGTGCACTCCAGCAAAACTTTGGTATTTCACAATCTGTCTCTCACAAAGACTACGTTTTATATACTACTTCCTTGGTTATCCCAGAACTAACTAAGACTTATACCTCATCTGTAGAAGCATTAAGAGTCAATTAACACTGTTATTAGCGTACAAGCCTTATGTGACATGCTTGCATAGTGCAATTTTGATTTTGCTTAGTTGGATGTGAGCGTCACCATCGGTGCTCTTAGCTCTTCAGAATAACATTCTAAAATTTAGTATGTGTTCTTAAGTCCTGAAGTTTGCAATTATTCAAGTCTAGATGGGCATTGAAAATTCGATTTCTTGTGCATAATTTTGCATTACTATATCATTTTATGAGTTAAATGCCTTATTTTAGACGACTTCAGTAATTTAGATGACGTTAAGATGTACTATGTCATGATGACATTGGACTTAAGGGCATTGGTTCAATGTAATGAGCATGATCATTCATGCAGGTGGTGAAAAAATCCGCTCGTAGTGCGACTTATCAAATAGCAGGTATATTATAATGGACAAAGTAATTAGTCAATATTAAAGTATAAGTCATTGACATTTTTTCGGAATTCTAACATTTGCTTGATATAAGTCAAGATTATTTGATAGTTAAATTTATTAAATAATTATAATCAAGTGATCTCATTTTTACTTAAAGTAAGCTAAGGTTTTCTTTTAAGGCGATGGGTTCATGTGTTTCTAAGCAATCAGATGTACCGATTGCTTCAAGTGGCAGTATCCGGAGAAGGCAAAAGCAGAAGGTAGTGCTTTCTCAGGTAGAAGCATCTAATGAAGGCCGTGATTCCGATAGTCCTCAAAATGAGACATTAACAAGCGCTTGCGATAATGAGAAGGCCGATAGCACCTTGACGAAGATGGCGAGTAGTGCAAACATGAAGGAAGTCAAGGTGTTGCTATTAGGGTCTGGTGAAAGTGGCAAATCGACTGTTGTGAAACAAATGAAGATTTTGCATCAAGGCGGATTTTCTGCTGAAGAGCTAGAGGAGTATAGGCCATTCGTGTACAAGAACACAACCTCATGCATAGCTAATGTAATACACGCTATAATGGACTTACTGCCCGAACTTATAAGACATGAAGGTGAGCTTGACCAAAGTGTGTCCTCTGAATCCACTGATCATGATGGCACAGTACAACACTCTCGTGGACCGGTGTTGGAAGAGTCTGTTTTGAAAGAGATTTTAGAATATGAGGCGCCCTCCCAAGCACCTTTTGATAAGGGTATTTCTAAGAAGATACAAGATGTTTATTTCTCTCCTGAAGTTCAAGATTTTATCAAGTATGAACAAGGAAATTTCTATTTAATTGATTCAACAGACTATTTTATATCCAATTTGGATCGCATATCTCGGGAAGATTACATTCCATCAGTGAATGACGTCTTAAGGACAAGAAAAAAGACATCAGGTATTTTTGATTTCATTTTCCAGTCCGGGGGTTTAAAAATACATATGTTTGACGTGGGTGGACAAAGATCCGAAAGGAAAAAATGGATTCATTGTTTCGATAATGTTACATGCATCATCTTTTGTGTTGCCCTTTCAGAATACGACCAGGTTTTGCTTGAAGAAAACAACCAAAACCGGTTAGAGGAATCTCTCACTCTATTCGATTCGGTTGTTAATCTGAGGTGGTTCTCCAGGACCTCAATTATTTTGTTCTTGAACAAAATTGATATATTTGCCCAAAAATTACCCTATTCTCCACTAGAAAACCATTTTCCTGATTATACTGGAGGAAATGACATCAATAAAGCAGCAAAGTATATTTTGTGGAGATTCACGAAGGCTAATCGTTCGGGATTAAACATCTACACACATGTAACTCAAGCTACAGATACCTCCAACATTGAGCTAGTTTTCGCCGCTGTTAGAGAGACGATCTTGGAAAATACGCTCAAAGACAGTGGTCTTTTGTAGGTATATTTGTAGTTTAAATTAATCCTAAATACTCCTAACTGTTATAATTTATGAAGTGTCATTGACTTAATATACATTAAATGGAGTTCGCTTGTGATAGTAATTTTGATTGGTCTTGAAACTTTGATACATGTTCAATCTCTCTACTTCCTCTACTTCCTCCTCTCCCGGTTCCTCTTCCTCTTCCTCTTCCTCTTCCACTTCCACTTCCACTTCCTCTTCCACTTCCTCTTCCACTGCCACTTCCTCTTCCTCTTGCTCTTCCATTTCCTCTTCCTCTTCCTGTTTCTCTTGCTTCTTGTTTTGCTTCTTGTTTTGCTTCTTGTTTTGCTTCTTGTTTTGCTTCTTGTTTTGTTGCTCCTCTTGCTGCTCCTCTCGCTGCTTTTCTGACAGCTTCTTCTCTGGCTCCCTCTTCTCTGGCTCCCTCTTCTCTTGCAGCTTCTTCTCTGGCTCCAGCTTCTCTTGCAGCTCCTCCTCTAGTTGTGTCTTCTCTTACCGCCCCTTCTTTTGCTGCTCCTCTTGCTGCGCCTCTTGCTGCTCCTCTCGCTGCTCTTCTGACAGCTTCCTCTCTGGCTCCAGCTTCTCTTGCAGCTCCTCCTCTAGTTGTGTCTTCTCTTACCGCTCCTTCTTTTGCTGCTCCTCTTGCTGCTCCCCTTGCTGCTCCCCTTGCTGCTCCTCTTGCTGCTCCCCTTGCTGCTCCTCTTGCTGCTCCTCTTGCTGCTCCTCTTGCTGCTCCTCTTGCTGCTCCCCTTGCTGCTCCTTTTCCCCTTGTTCCACCTCTACTGATTCCATTAAGATTATTTTTGTCGCTTCTTTTATCAGCCGTTGAAAAGCTTTCCATTTTACCGGAGACTTCATTTGCCCCTCTAGATAACTCTTTGCCAGTGATTCCATCGACAAATTCTCCACTTTTTGAATTTGCATCTAAAAGTTTGCTAGAATCATTCTCTTCTGCCAATTCAAATTGATGCAACTCGGTGATAAGTTCATCGTTGACCCTTGCTTTCTCAGGACCTTTTCTGCTTTTGGTAGAACTTTTGGTTTCTTTCTCTGTCCTATTATCCTCGCTTTTCATCTCCAGTTTCTTCTTGTTAATAGCTTGTTTGGAATTTGATGTTTCTTTCTGTACATAGGGCTTTATGTTTTTATCGATATCAATTAGGCTATTACAACCTGCATTAGATGGAGTGTTCATTGGAGCATCAAATTTCCCGGCCATCTTTGAACTATCTTTCTCAGGTGGTTCATTTCCAACATCACTGTTGCTGGTTTGGTGTGTAGTTTGATTTTTCAAATTTATTTGCAGGTTATCTTTTTTCTCGTTTTTTATATCTCCAACATTGCCTTTGATAGGATCCTTTGAGCTCGAAATTTTTCTATTCAATTTCTCAAAACCTCTTTTAAAGTTTGATCTGTCCAGCAAGTTTGGCAACTTAGTATTGATTGTGTTAGCCTTACTTTTTGTGTCAACTGGATTATCATGATCCTTATTATCTACTTCAAGGCTTGTGGCATCGTCTTTTGCGTTCACATTGCTTTCAAAATGATCATCTATTGAGATGGGTATTGTACTAATTGCTTCTTGTGGTTCTGTGGCTCCATTATTCTCAATCTTCCTCAATGGAATTTCAGATATCTTTTTCTTGAGAATAATAGGTTTTATGGCTTCAGATTTTAAAATACTTTTACTCGTAGACTTTATACCTTTTCCACTAAACTCAGTGTTAGGTGCCGAACCTAGTAACTCTGCTAAGCTTATTTCATTCTCAATATTTAATTTTTTTTCAGTGTGAGTTGTGTCCCGTGAATTTTCTGGGAACTTCAAGGTAGAGCTCGTTTTCTTCGTATCTTCTGACTGGGGATTACGCTTCAAGATATTGAATGATTGGCGCCGATGCATATCTCGCAGGTTCAGTCCTTTTGCCACCTCGGCTTCATTAAGCTTACCATGCTCGAGACGTCCATTTTCATCTATGGATGTTATCTTCTTGAAATTTTCTGCTGAGGTGTCGGTGCCCATTGTACGAATAGTAGTGTGATTAATTGTTATAAGTTTCTTGTCCATTTCGTGCAGCTTCGAAACTACATCAACAGGTTTTGCAGTACCGAAGGGGTTGGGTTTATTTTTGATTGAATTTTTAACCAGGCCCATAGGATGATCATCTCTGTGAATTTCACGACCATTTTCGTTGTGGCTTTGGTACCTTCTCCGGAGAGTAGGTGAATGCGCATGATCATCTGAGGTGAGTACGTGGTGTCTGTCATGCAATACTTGCTGTTCAATATTCAGAATTTCCTCTTCGTGATCTTGATTAAATTTGATGCAATATTGAAAATCCAGAAAGTCTGCCATTTCAACAATTACTCTCTTGCTTGCTCTGTAATAAAGATCTTGCCATTTTAATGCTTTGGAAAGTTCCTGAAACGAAGTTAACTCTACAAATGCAACTTTTTTAACAATATGAGTTTCTAGAATATTTGATGCGGGATCCTCAACAATCTTGAATTTAACAAATGGGGTATATCTACTCTTGAACAAATCCTCTACAAAAGACGAATTGCAGTCAATTGGCAAGTTTAGTAGTTTTATGATATATGGAGGGCCATTGTCATAAGTAGCTGCACGATATCCCATCTTGTCTCCAAATGCCCCGCTACCATGCTCATAATGTCTGCCACTATTGGAATAATGTTTATTCCTCTCGATAGGCACAGAAATAGATGCAATATCTATATCATCATCCGCCCAAGAACCTCCCAAGGCTAAGATACGTTAGTACTGCTCTTTTTAATTTGCAAATTCAATACATACATTTATCTTTGAAGAATTCCTCCAAGCTCATTTTTTTTGGTGGTACTTAAATTTTGTGGTTAATAATCAATTCAGCTTTTATAGCGATAAAATATTAGATGCTTACCCATATTCCAAGCAATTCTCGTTGTAATTGTAATTCGAAAACTTGATGTAAAAATGAATATACCTTTCCTGACTGCTTGATAAACTCAAATATTTACTCACGAATTTAGAGTTTTGGTCACGTTATGTTACTGCTGCTTTCAAAAATCATTCTCTTAAACTAAGGACCCAACTAGTTAGAGATATATAGTCTTATTATTACAGGCATGTTGCATTCTCGCTACTGTTATCATTTCTTCACATTGCTGTTAGTCTATTTATTTTAATATTAATTTACATAGTTCAAATTATCTCAAAAGTAGACTCCACGTCAAGGTAAGTCTCGTCAAGACAAAATTAAATAAAAAATAGCTTGCATTCTTAGGCGTTGCACCTTGCAGCTTTACTCTAATTACTTCTTCCCATGATCTAGTAAGCTCATTATAGGTTAACTGTCATTTAGTTTAAGCAATAATTAGTGTACAGTCGTATAATATCGACTTTTACAATTGAACGCAATCCATAGGCTGTAATGAGTATAAATATATTCGGTCAATATTATGTACCATACTATCGACCAATTTTACCCTAGTTTAGGTATAGTGAAGGGTATGTCCCAAATTGACACTACTGATCCTCATCTTTAGCTCTATTCAAGACACAAAAATATACATTACTTCCAACATTTATATCGTTCAAGTGCATTAAGGTCGTTTTGAAGCAAAAGTAGCAGCTACCATTAATGGGAACACAACACTGGCATCAGCATAAACCTTGACTTGTTTAGCCTCAGCTTTGATTTTACCCCAAGAAACAGCTTCATCCGGTCTAGCACCAGCATCTGATCCGTCGAACTCTTGACCTGTATTTATAAAGACCGCATAATCAGCACCATTTCTCATTAAACAAGCGTTACAAATATGGTGCTTTACTAACCCACCTCCCAAAATAATCATACCTGCGTGAGAGGCCTCCATGGATTTAGAGTTGATTTTTCTGATATCAGCTACAATGTCCAATCTCAATTGCTTAGGTGATGCTTTGAAAGTATGGAAAAAAAGCATGTCGCCGATTGAACCATCTGTTAAGGAGGGACAAAAGACTGGGATCTTGTTCTTATGTGCCCAGTAAAGGACAGAAGATTCATCATCTATTTCCTTTCCTAATCTGTCGATAAGTTTGGATGGTGTCCAGCAAGCGTCTGAATCTGCATTAAGGCCGTCAGCTCCTAACTTACTCATGTGTTCCTCTTGCTCTTCTAGACACTTGTCTAATATTGGAACAATCCATTCTTCAAACTTACAGTAATTGTCATTAGGCACTAATAAATTCCCTATTCTGTTCATACCCTGATCTCTCAATCCCTTTCCTGGCAATGAAAATTCTCCCATATACGTAGGTGCAAGCACCTTAATCAAATCCTCCTCTATACCACCAGCTGACGAAACAATAGCACTTACCATTTTATGTTGAACCAAATATCTAATAGTATCTCTTAAACCGGAGGATATCAAGTTGGAAGTATAGCCTAAAAAGATGGTAGACTTTTGAAATCCTTGATCATCAAACTCTCCACTTCTTTCATGCTCTGGCAATTCATCAAAGTGTTTTCCTCTCCAGCTTCTCATTGAGTTGATAGTGTCGCAAGCATTGGAGACTGACGAGGCCTGAAACCCCATATATTTCATAGAATCTATCAAATCTGTCGCATTCATATTATAGGCTGAGTCTTTTGAATAATCGATTCCTTTGACTACCTCAAAGCTATCAGGCACTGGATCTGATTGCTTCAATACCGCATCTGAAGCTAACCCTGGCAATTTGTTATCCTTTGACATAATAGACTAATAGTTGCAAAGTCAAGGCGTAAAAAGATTTTATCTGAAAATTTTCTTGCGCGAGCATAATCATAAAATCAGCTAAGGTCTCGGCTAATCTACACCAAAAATGGATTGCCGTGCTGAAGCAGTACGATAATCATCTGCATTCTAGATGTTGCTACAACACGAAGCTATGAATAGTCAGCCTTACAAGTTCTAATATGACCACTCTCTTAGAATGAACCTACAAATTCTACAGAATTAGATATGATTCAAATCAGTATATTTGATATATTATCTACCTTCTCTTAACTCCTGATTCCGGTCGTTGTGTATCAATTGAATTCGAAGGAAACTCGATGTTTATTTGGTACGTTTCAGTTATGCTGGTGTTTGCTCAAACTGGTCCTCAATTTAGACACGTTCACTAACTTTGGGAGTCCATGATTCACACTTTGGCTTAGCAGTATTATAAGTTACGTATGCTTTTGGTGTAGCCGTGTAATTGGGCTTGTGCTTCTGCAATGGATATGCCCTTACTGCCCTTTGTTCTACTGGTAAATTATCAGGAATGGTATTAGTACCATATCCTAACCAGTAATGCCAACCAGGTTCGACTTGAGACATGTCTACGTCCCAATTTGCATATTCAACCCATCTTGTTCTTAAATGTATTTCTTCAGGAATATCTGTTTCATAAAACTTGTTACCATAGTCATCTTCACCAACTAACCAACCTCTTTTAGTATCATTATGAACTTGGATTTGCCAAGCAGCCCTTCTTATACCAGAGTAGTATATATTTTTGATTGTACGGACTATAGAAGTAGACATTGTTTGCTTACTACTGTAGGATTCTAAGAAAATTAAGTTTGCGAGCTTCATAAACTGCGCTCGTTTTATTGGATGGGGTCACGTGCAAATAAAATCACCCTTAGTTCTATCCTAGCCAAGTTCTACATAAATCAGTGATACATGTTTTCATCTTTTTACGAGACTGTATAGTTATAAGATCGAAATAAACATTTTGAATTGAATTTGTTACATAACTATTGATTCCAATCATTTTTCTGGGGGGAAGGATAACTCAATTAACTTATTTACATCACTGGATTTAATTACAGCACCTTTCTCGGAACATTTTGCTTTGGCCCTCAAATCATGACATAATACATCAATATCAATCTCTGTATACTTAGGGTGAGAGACTATTCGATCCCATATCTCTGAACACTTCATTGTAGGCTCAGGTGCTGGAACTATCTCATTATCATCATTATCTTTATCATGTTGCACATTTGGCTCAATCTTACTAGACAGTGGGCCGTTTGGAGTTTGGGCAGGTGTAGAATTATTAGCGTGAAGAAACTCTTCAAATAGTTTACCATCATTCAATGGGTCATATGCACTTTCTTCCGTAGTTAAGAATGACATAGGGTCAACATTTTGCTTCTGAACAGAGTCCCCTTCATTAAATGCTAAGTTTATATCGAAAGTATTACCACTCAAAAATGACAATGGATCAACAGAATTTTGCATTCGATCGAAGTCGAACTGTTCATTCTTGTCGAATACAAAATCAAACCCCTTATCTTGCTTTTGACTCTCGTGGTTATTTTCCCCACTGAGCGTCATGAATGGTGAATTATAAACATAATCATCCAATTTATCTTTAGGGATAGGACTATCCTTAGTCCCACATGCATCATTCAACTTTAAACATACTGGGTCAAGCTTTTCTTCAAACAAAATATTAGTTTTATTACTTCCCGCCTCAGAACTTTCCAGATATTTATGGTTTCCAAGAGAATAATCTATTTGAGATGCCGGCGTTATCAGATTGTTGCTATCCAATGGAGAGGTGCTACAAGAAGAACCACTAACCAAATCTGGAACCTGCAGCTTATAATTAAAATCAAGAGGGGCTTCCTTAGACCAAGGAAATTGAGCCGAGAAATTAAGGCTCTCTGGAGTTGTGTCCAGCAGCGATACGTTTGACTTAGAATCACTATACGACTTCGAGACAGAAAAGTCAGATCCAGTAGTAGCCAAACTATTACTTGTCTCCGATTTTCGGGAATGCGTATCCTTGCTATTAAGAGCACCAATATGTGCTGGCATATTCAAATCCACGATATTACTGTCACCCCTATACCTGGTTAACTCCTTTTTCAACATATCTACTTGTGCCTTTAAGAAATCCAGCTCCGTATTAGCCTTCAAGTTCTCATCTTCTAATAGCTTCACTCGCTCCTCCAAATCCTTCATCTTTCTTTCTTTTCTCTCTCTGTACGCCCTTTGGGCTGCCCTATTTTGTGCGGTCCTCTTAGACTTTGGCTCAGTCTCTATAGGCTTTCGCCCAGGCTTGGTATGTTGCTTCTTGTCATCTGGTTCAACGCTACCAGAAACATCTGATATGGGCCTTTTGATATCCGACATCATCTAATTATTATTCGACCTACTTCAACCTTACAAATAAGTATATTGGAATTAACACTCTTACGAACCTTTTCTATTGAACAAATAGAACTATCAATGCTATTTTATGAACCTTCAAAATTTGTATTGCCCATAAACTTAGCAGCTCCTATCTCAAATTTCTTACCAAACAACTACTTTATCTCTTCAAGAATTATAACAGCTTAGTCAAGACAAATTTAGTACCCTAAAAACTTAAATTAATTCAAAATTCTATAAGGGCCCAGTGGCAAACTCATTAATTTTATATAAATGCGCGAGGCTTTCTATTCTACTGAATTAACATTTCTATTTTCTTCTATTGTTCCGGTCAGTATGCATTACATCGCAATTCTTTTTGAAAGCATTAATACTCATGGTAGCTTTATCTGTTCTCAATAAATACCATATTAGGCTATTCCGGGTGTGTTCTGCAAATTTACGCTCGGTTGGTTTTCCGGAATTTACTCTTTGCTGACAAATTGTGCCCTTTTTGCTTTCGTTACAGCACTACAGCAATTGGGAGGGATTCATCAGTACGATTCAGCAAGGATGCCATAGTTAATAGTGCGATTCTAGAAAGTCTTTTTCAGGCACGGTGGCTCCATAATCTCAGTTAGATTATCTAACGGTTAAAATATTCCGTATCTAGTAACTGAACATCGTAACGGCAACGATATATATTCGCCATGTATAATCTCCACTGTGTCGTGCAACGTGTCGCACGAATGTCTTTTAGTAATGAAAGGGAAAAGATAATTAGAGAGTAAATAATCTTTGAATAAGTAATATGAATAGTACCAATTATGTATGTATAAGCGCTTGCGTGATAGATCATGTTTCTGATTAGAAAATTTACAGTTATAAATGAATAGGTTTAGCTAACATGAAGGACAATCAAATAAACAATTTACAGAAGACAAGAGCAGTGTTGGAAAAATTTAGACAAGCAAGTTGTAAATTATTAGAAGACATAAAACAGGCGAGATCAAATCAGGTTGAAATAGGGAGTAACCTCAGTAAGTCGGTAGCAATACTAAAAGAAGTAGATCGATGAACTGTTTTCAGATATATGTTATATACAGGGATTTTGATAACAGTTAAGCTGAATCAAGTAACATTTAGTACTGGTGTTGGGAAAAAAGGACTATAGCCGTCCTTAAATCCCAACAGACAATTTGCCAAGTTATTTTTTATCGCTTCTTTTTCAAGACAGTTTATACATATGGAATACAGTACACATGTCTTGGTAAGATTATTATACCATTGTATTTTGTTCTGTGACATTTCTATCTTGCTTTTCTCGTTCTCTAGATCTTGTATTATCTTCAGATATATAGATTTGGCCTTTTTTAGATTCTTCACAATTGAAGTACATAATGAAATTATTTGTGACAGCTTACGCTCGCTGTCTTTACTTAAAGCCAATGAGGTAATATTAGCCCTATATTGATCATAAGTTGGAGTCTCAGGTACCCCTATAGAGCTCCATGGCTTCATACAAAGTCCGAACATCATCGCAGGACTACACATAGGAAAACTGGGGAGCAAGTTGATCAAATCCAATGAGTGAAACAACGAAAACATGGTTTTTGTAGCATCTGTTAGATGAAATAGCCCTGAATATTGCTGAATATAATAGTCCTGATGGATTTTGAGATTCGCATCACATTTTGGTAAAATTTCATTCAATCCTTGTTCATGTAGTTGTTTCAATACTTGTTTCTTTTGACCAGCCTTTAATTTTTTTATTCTCTTAGGGAGAACAGATTCGAAAAAGTATCTCTTCAGAACATAAGCAGAGCAAATTCTAGTGTGGTATATGTCTAACAATGATTTACACAAGTAATTGACATACCAAAATATTATCGCCCATTCAAATGGACGGTACACTTCTAATTCAATACCTGATAGCGCAACTTCAATCATAATTCTCAATTTTTCTACAAAGATAAAGGTAGAAAGAGCAAGACAAGGTTGTTCAACTAGGTTTGCCGGTATATTTGGACCCTCGAATTTTTCACCAATCGAATAAGTAGACCACAAATCCATTTCTAGTATCTCACTGTTTGCTTGCAATGTATCCCATATTACTATGGACCTTGTCAAAAGCTGTCTCTGGCGACATCTATTGTTGGTCAAAGCAACCATATTATGGTAAATCCCCGTTTCTATATCATTAACTAGTTGGTTAATTTTGTTAAATATTACAGTTTTTGTATCTTTAACAAACAGTTCTGGTCCTTGAATTGAAGTCCAAGTTTCTGGGAAAAAGAGTGAATTATACATGCAATTGAAGAACTTGAGATACCCAATAGATAAAGAGTTTATGTCTTCCTTGGACCCTAGTATCGATTTGTCCTCACGTATCAAAAATAGTTGAAAAATTCCTCGGCAAATGCTGTTAAATGATGTTGGTATTTGCTTCGAAATATCATAAATAAGGTACTGCTCTAATTCAAATGGACTAGTGATCTTGAAACTTTGAGAGATAAAGTTCCGAATAACTTGTAGCATGTTTAGCAATTCAAGGTAACCATTTGTATCAAAGGTTAGCTTTATCTTTTCTGGGATGCTCTCAACCGAGTAATCAACCTGTACAAACCTTGAAAAGCTACCTTCGGGATATGGAAAAGACTGGAAGTCAATATCCTTCAATTTTTCAATACAATCTATTGAATTATCAAGGAAGTTTATATGTTTTACCTCGAAGCTTTTAGATTCCCCAGATGAGTTCAAGCCTTGTGAATTGATACTAGTGATTTTATCAAGTGAACATAAGTGTTTTACTAAGTTCAAAAAACTAATAATTATATCCTTATGATAGTCAGATTCTGTGCTTTTTGAGATGTACAGTATGCTTTCGTCGATTGCTTCTTCAATTTTAGTGACGCTCAAGTTTGATAAGAAGTTTAAGCCATAATTCCTCGTACTTATGTCCTCATCTTCATTCAAAGTGTTAACACTTATTTCAAATGATAAATTTATGAGCTTACAAATTCCCATAATATATGATCGTAAGACCTTATGTATCAATAAATACTCATGACAAGTCTTGTCATAGTCACATTTCGACTTAAGGCTTTCTAATGTTGTTGACTCATTGTCATTTAAATAATTAGAAAGAAGGGTATAGACGTATCTGGAAGACAAGACTGTAGAAATCAAGGTTGAGTTACTAATCCAACCCACATATTGAAGTAACAATAAATTCATGACACCTATTATTGACACACTGTTTTGCGGCTTCAGAGTATCAAAGTCTACTTCTGCACTCGTGAGTTCAATAAATGTGGTATCTAGCTTATCATTATTCACCTCTACTGCTCTAGTGCTTTCTATAAGGTTGAAAAGATCTGATTTTACAACCTCCCCACTGGCAATTCTACCTACTGACAGGAAGAATTGATCGGTGATATCGACGAAATCATCTCCATTTTCAACTTCTTAAAATTAAAAGTTAATATCCTATTGGTTTACAAAGTAGTGATACTTTTACTTACTATCAATTATCATGTTCAGATGTTAGTCTAAATTCAAGTTGGATCGAATGTGCCCAAATATTTTCGCTCAGTTTATTCGGAGGCTCAATCATGGATTCCCCATAATAATTTTTACTCCATTTTTAATGGTCCTAGAAGTAACTTTGAACAATTATCCGTACATAGGGTTTTGGTTATCTTACATCCATATGAAGATAAGAACCTTATAGGCAGGCTCCTTGAGCTTAAAAATTCTAAAAGATTTTGATTTTTTTATTCAAATGACATGTATATGCTACGTTATGATCATAAAATAATAGCCCTATAAATCACTATATATTAATTTTCTTCAAATGTAAAAGCTTATGATTTGTCAATTCGGCTATACTATTTTTCTTTACTTTTCAGTCAAAATACAATTCAACAATATTCACATATTGCAAAATATTAGAGATTGAGACTTTTTTTCAAAAAATCGCTAACTGCTACTAAGTTTCTTTTAAATACGCCAGGAGAAGAAGATGCATGATTCATGTATCAATAAACAATTTCATCCAAATCTTAAGAGAAAGGCACAGGTTCTTGAAATTGATTTCACCAGGGTGGATATGTTACTAATAAAGTAACTATAAATCAAACTAAACAGAAATGGGCGGTTGGTGTAGTGGCTAGCACTTTCGCCTTCCAAGCGGAGAACATGGGTTCGATTCCCGTACCGCTCATTTTTTCACTAATTATTTTTTTTGTGGTGCACATCTATGTTTACATTTTGAAGTTGCCATTGATCTAACTTAAACACTTGATTAATGAAGTATGTCATCGGTGAAGCCCACTTCTAAATCTGTTAAGTCGTTTAATAGCTTACGAGAGGTGTCTCAAGCTATGGCTTATGTCTTTCATGATGCCCAATTCAGCCTATCAGGACATAGAAAATTAGTGATCGTCATGAAGAGTATACTGCAAAGAGCAACTGAATTAGGATTACAAGATAGTTTTTTCTTGAAGTTTACTAAATTAATTAACAAGATATTACCATTAAAGAAAGGTGAAGTGGAGGCGGATAGGATAGCTAAATTTTGTTCTAATTTCATCTCCAGCTTATACGCAGATGAAGCAAATAGGAAGGATCAATCACTGGACGATCGAGAGGTTGAAGATGAACCGGCTTTCATTGTGAAATTTGTGGATTTTATTGTTCGTCATCTACTAAGAGGGATCCAAGCCAAGGACAAAAATGTAAGATATAGAGTAGTTCAACTAATTGCATATATTGTTAACTATATTGGTGAGATGGACGAGGAGTTATTCAGGGCTTTGCATTGGTCTTTGAATAAGAGGCTATTTGATAAGGAGGCTAATGTCAGAATCCAGGCAGTCGTCGCGTTATCTAGTTTTCAATATTTTGATCTTGAAAGCGATATAAATGGTGACAATAAATCTTCAAACAGTGCAACCTTAAGTTTATTACATACTTTACAACACGATGAGAGTGCAGAAGTAAGACGTGCAGCATTACTAAATTTGATTCAAAATACTGAAACATTGCCATACCTTTTGGAGCGAGGCAGAGATCTAAATTCTATAAACAGGAGACTTGTATACACTAGAATTCTCAAGGAGGTCGGTGATTTCAGACTTCTTAGTTTCAAACAAAGAGAAGATTTATTGAAGTGGGGCTTCAATGATCGAGGTGAAAGTGTTCTCTCCAGCGTGATAAAGCTTTTTTGTTATAACTGGTTAGATACTGTGGATGGAAGTATAATAAAGCTTGTTGATTCCTTGTCAGTAGTAGAGAGTGGAGTTGCACAAACCGCAATGCAATTTTTGTTTAAAAACAGACAAGATATTGTTCTAAGCTTGAAGTTTGATGAAAAAATTTGGAAGGAGTTATCAGTAGAAAAAGCATTTTTGGTAAGAACATTTTATGAATATTGCAACAATTTTAACTTGTATGAGTTAATCGAAAACAATTACCCTGAATCAGTAGAACTAGCAAAGTTCCTATCTCAATATATGGGCTTGAGGAAGAAAATAATAGAAGAAAATTCGCAAACCATGGATGATTACAATACTTACAAGTCAGAACTAGAAGCTTACGACAAAGAATTGCTGGCCATGAAATCAGAGGAACAAAAATTGCTCTCAGATATTGAAGAGTCTTCTAGTTCAAGTGAATCATCAATACATCAAATACAACAATTGAGGAGCCAGTTTGAAGAAACACTTGAAAAACGAAAAGATAAGATCATCGCTAATAAAGAGTTGAGTCAAAGTTATTTAGATTTGCATGAGCAGTTATGTGATTTAGAATTTATTATTCACCAGCTTTTATTAGTATCTAAAGATTATGACTTTAGTGACGAAATAGGAAGGCGAGAAATGTTGCAAATAATGAGATCTTCGCTTTCAAATGACAAGCTCCCAGATAAACTTATCGAAACATCTTTGAAGGTTCTTAGTAAGATTTCCATCAGTGAAAGAGATTTTATAGCCATGTGTACAGAAATTGTTACGGATATACGAGACTCCTATATTGATGAAGCTGATGAAGAATCTTTCCATTCTGCCATTTCGGGATTTCAAAACAGCGATAGCGAAGAAGAGTTTGTGCCAATGAATGAATCAAGCTCGGGAAATATGCATAAATCAAAAAGGTCGTATGAAAATAGCGATTTAGCATTAGATGATGAAGAAACGTTGTCGCCTCACAAGAGAAGAAAGAAAGAGCCAAAACAACCACCGGATGATATAATTATTAGATGTTTATCTATTACACAGCATTTGTTAGAGTTAACTTCCGAGCCTCTAGCAAACAATTATTCATTAGGCTCTCTCATCGAAAGCTTGGTACGTCCTGCTGTGTTAAGGAACGAGAAGCCATTTATAAGGCATCTAGGGATGAAATGCTTAGGACTATTTTGCCTAATTGATAAAAATTTGGCCATTGAGAACCTCTTTTTCTTCGGAATCGCAGCAGCCAAAGCAGATGAATCGTTACGTACAACATGCATTAAGGTAATTTTTGATATTTTATCTACTTATGGTATATCAGTCCTTGACATACAAGGCGGAGTCGATTCCCTTTCTTTGGCAAGGCTATTCTATAAAATACTTCGTACTTATGAAATGCCTAAATTACAATGTGTTGTGGCTGAAGGACTATGCAAATTGTTTTTAGCTGATGTATTAACCAATTTTGGAAAGTCTGATAATAAGGAAAACAACCTAGAGTCAGATATTTCTTCTTCAGATTTAGACAAAAATGGAGAAGACCAAGAAAAGCAGTTGTTAGAGACCTTACTTTTGACTTATTTTCACCCATTAAATTCAGAAAACCACGAGTTGCGACAAATTTTGGCCTTCTGTATACCAGTATACGCATTCAGTCATCCAAAACATCAAGAAAAGATAGCTAGTCTAAGTGGTGATTGCTTTTTCAGAATGTACAGTGAAAATGGGGAGGCTAGTAAATTTGAGAATTTTTCATCTTCAGGTTCAGTAATCCAACAACTTATATACTGGTGTGACCCAAATAACTTGGTAAATGTTGATGAAGACGAGAAGAAACGTTCTCCTTCTCATTTTTGGCAAGTAATGACATTTTTGCAAGCAATAGAGCAGGATACGCCAAAGAGCGTGAAAAGAACTATCATAAACAACTTAAACAAGATATACATCACCCAAGAATTGGGTCTGAAGTTACTTCATGGCCTTTTGGGGGCAATCCAAGATACTAAAAATGTCATTGATGCTAATTCGCAAGATCCTGACTTTCAGCTAGACGCTTCAGCCTCGAAAAATTTGGCAAAATTTCTTGAGCATATTTCTAATTTAGTAGAAAAAGCTGAATCGATGGAGAAAGAGGAATATAAATCCGAGGATGACATATCCACAGCTAGCACCAGCTCTAACTATAGAAAAGCTGCTGATTCTTCGCCAGCCAGTCACAAGGATTCGAATACAGAAATTGAGAGACTAAAGTTCACCCCAGAAGAGCACGAGGATGAACAGAACAAACAGGACCAAGAGGTCAGTCCCTGAATCTTTATTACGGATGTTCGAGAACTGTCTAAGTTCCTTCACGGTTCAATCATTGGTTGATAACTTGGAGTGTGCGCGCGCAGTATTTTTTTTGTTTTGCACCTAAACGACAGGAACGACCAGGCTGAGATACCTAAACGAAAATTCGCGTTGACATTTCTAGGATGTGGGAAACTCTCAATAAATAAATAGACCAAGGAATCTATCTATCGTACTGGTAAAGTCCTTTTAATTTTCAATTATGCCTCAAGATATTCAATTAGCCACAAAAGATTTCAAGAAAGACTTTGAATTTGCAAAGGCGCTTCATGGAGATGATATCCACAAAACAGGTTTTAGTGCTTTAGCTTCCAAGAAGAAGGCGGCATCTGAAGTTGCTTCTGAAGGATATTTCAAACACTGGAATGGTAATACTACCTCAGAGGACGAGGAAGGAAGATTAAAAAATTACTCCTCATTGACCGCTCACTATTATAATTTGGTTACAGATTTCTATGAGTATGGTTGGGGTTCTTCCTTCCACTTTTGTAGATTTGGAAGGGGCGAAACGTTCGCTCAATCGATTGCAAGGCACGAGCATTATTTGGCTCATAAGATGAACATCAAAGAGAACGATATGGTTTTGGATGTTGGATGTGGTGTTGGTGGACCAGCAAGAGAGATTGCCAGATTTACCAACTGTAAGGTTGTTGGTTTGAACAATAATGATTATCAAATAGCCAAGGCCAACCACTACACTAAAGAATACAACTTAGAAGGGCAGTTGAAATTCGTAAAAGGGGACTTTATGCAAATGGACTTTCCTGATGAAACTTTTGATGACGTGTATGCTATCGAAGCAACTGTTCACGCTCCAGTATTGGAAGGCGTGTATTCTGAAATCTACAGAGTCTTAAAACCTGGTGGAGTTTTTGGCGTCTACGAATGGGTCATGACCGATAGCTACGATGAACACAACGAACAACACCGTAAGATAGCATATGGTATCGAAATAGGTGACGGAATTCCTAAGATGTATTCAAGAAGCGTAGCTAAAAAGGCATTGGAAAATGTTGGATTTGAAATTCAATATGAAGACGATTTAGCCGATAATGAAGATGTCGTTCCTTGGTATTATCCTTTGTCAGGTGAATTGAAGTATGCTCAGCACCTTTCTGACTACTTCACTGTTTTCAGAACCTCAAGAATCGGTAGAATGATAACTACTGGTTCTGTTGCATTAATGGAATTGATTGGATTGGCACCAAAGGACTCCAAGAAAGTGACTGCTGCTTTAGAAGATGCTGCCGTTAGTTTAGTTGAAGGCGGCCGTCAAAAATTATTCACACCAATGATGTTGTATGTTTGCAAGAAACCATTGAATGATTCTAAATAAATTTAATTCATAGATAAATGTACATGTGATTTTACAACTTTTTCTATCTAATAGCAACTGTAATTGTGCGGCGTCTGAACTACTAAAACGTTATCGCTCAGCTTAAAAACTCGAAAACAAGTTATACTTTCGGATACTAAGCAATTGTTCTCCTAAACTTCAAATAATGACTTTAACTAATCCTAATTTAGAGGGTTACTCTGTCGTGAGCCGTATGTGGAACTTGTATTATAATTCTTCGAAGGGAACATTCGTTGCTCCAAAAAAGTGCTCGGGTTGCTACAATGAAGACAGATTTGTAGTGTGGGCAGTATCGGTAGCTGTCCAATCAATTGTGGATGGTGCTAGAATATACGAGGAATTGAAACCTCTTATAAGGCCAGCAGTTGATATTTTCCAAAAATACAAGAACAAACACTTACTAGGATACTCTGCTGCAGAAAATGCTGGCAATGATCGTGATATTTATTATGATGATGACGCACAAGTCGCAAGTGCAATGATAACAGCTTATGAAGTTACTGGCGATAAGCATTTCCTAGATCAGGGTAGAGAGTTAGTGAGATTTCTTATGGGTGGCTGGAATTCCAACCCAAACGTTAGAAATAAAGGAGGGATGAAATGGCATATAACAAATGCATATTTGAATGCATGTACTACCGCAGAAACGGCAAAGGCATGTTTACAACTCTCAAAGTTCATTCCAGATGAGGCTGAAATCTACATTGATTTTGCAGCAAACTGTATTGATTGGCAGATAAAAACATTGCAAGATAAGGGTGATAAACTAATTATGGACGGATTGCAAGACACTGCAGAAGGAGTAAATAATACTAAATGGACTTACAACGCGGGAACAACTATTAGCGCTGCTTCTCATTTATATTTTGCGACAAAGGATCCAAAGTGGAAGAAAATAGCCGAAGAGATCGTTGCTTCGAGTATTAGCAGAGAGGTTTTTTTCTATGACAGAGATTACCCAAATAATTTGAGATACTGGAGAGATTCGTCCTATTTTGTACAGCTTCTTATCGAAGGCCTTGCAGATTACTTATTGTACGTGGCTGATGATGTACCAGAAGATCTTGCTAAAAAGACGGAAGAGGAAATACGTAGACATCTAGTAATGTTTTACGAGTATATGAGAGATCCTAAGGATGGACTATACATTCAAAGCTTTGAACCCAACAAGACTTACAAAGATGTCTATGAGTCTAAGTACAAAAAAGAGTTTGCTGGAAAGAAAGGATGGGGTTTAAAAGATGAAGACAAGAGTGGTGATCAGCCAATGAAGTGCTTAATGGGCTGTGCATCGGCTGCTAGGGTATTTTTCCAGGGTGCTAGGGTGGTTCCTAAAATAGATAAGTAAGTTAGGTCTCTAAATTCTTTTATTGTTTATATTTATAAAATCAGTATGTGACTTATATTCTTATTTTAGGCAAACTGAAAGCTGGTGGACTAGAAGTGAATGCGGGTTTTTCGACCACAACTATTCCATTTCCATAAGAATTGGAGAACAATATTTGTCTGTACTTCGTAGTTAACCAGAATGGTTTGGAACTGTCTCTTGCAATTTCATCGGCATCTTCGTCGTTAAACTTTTCTTTTAATCTTGCCAACTGGGTTTGCTTCAATGCAGAATCTAGAGCATTTGCTTGTGTTTCAGATCCATCTAAATCAGCTTCTTCACTCAGGTCTTCACCAACACTAGACCTACTTATTGTCAAACCATCATTGTTTCTTTTCTTATTGACATTCCCCCCAGCCTTATAAGTGGAGCTCAATGGAATATTTTGTGTCAAATCAAAGAAACATAACCATGAGGAACCATAGATCCAGACTCTATTATATTTCTTTTCAACAAACATTCCTTCTGGTTTATCCTCTAGCCTCAAAAATTGCTTGGGCATGAACTCTGTATTCCGTTTAGACCAAGAGCTCAATAGACCATCTGCTAGTTTATCGCCATTTAATTCACAACTAAATTCGTAGACTTTATTTTCATCGGATAGCACGATGATGCTTTCTTCAGTCTCAGAAAAACAAATCAAGTGAGGTAAACTTGACATTCGAAGGAGTTGAAAAGGCTTGAAAGAGTTATGAACGAGTGGTAGTATTTCAATTACACCGTTAAACCTGGTGATAACAACTATTGATGACTTTTCGGAAATAATAATATTTTTAATTGAGTTTTTATATGGCAAATTTGATTTAGAAGGTGATGATTGGTCGCAAGACTCAATTGCACCCAATATACTGATATTATCCTGAGATGTATCCATCTCGAACTTTAGAAGATCACCACCTATGGTCAAAATCAATCCTTGTTTAGTATTATAAAACAAGCACTTTTTGGCACCATCTATTTTTCTAGAGAAATCTTCACATCTAATTTTTTCTACTTTAAATTTCTCGCTCCCTTCGAGTTCAAATAACCTGAAAAACTTGATAGAGTTTTGTCTCACGATTGCTATTATACTGGCATCACTGTTTATAGAAACTTGAGTTATATTTTCGTCATCAGCAAGAACTAATTTCGCAACAAGTTTTTGCTTATTAGTGTCATCGCTATTGAATGTTTTCCATATTTTGACTGTTTGATTTTGCCACATGATGATTAAGTGCTTTTCAGGGCTGACTACAATGTTAGACATTTGCTGGGACATACTAATTCTCCTGTACTTTCCTTCCTGGAACTGATGCACATTTTGAATTAATAAAGAGCTTTCTACACCTCCACTAATTAGAAAGCTATAGTTTTTATTTTCATAAGTTGAAAGAGTTCTCACATCATTAGAATGCAAAAATCTGTTAGAGCTATGAATCCACTTTGAAACTTTATTCTTATTCTGAACCATGTCAAACTCATGAATTTTTCTATCAACGCCAGCAGAAAATATCTTATCCTCTTTAAAACTCTTTGCTAAACAAAGCACGTCCGCATCATGAACTTTGAAGGTCTGAAGTAAAGTGAAATGCTTCAAATCCCAAAATTTGATTGAGCCAGTTGAGTCACCACTTACAAGAACATTGCTCTTTGGTAGTATGCATACGGTCCAAACAAGGGTGCTTTCGGTTTTTGATTTGTCAACTTTCATGACTCCAACGATTCTTCCTCTAGAATCGCCTGCGCTTGACCAACATCTAATCCTGGCATCAGCACAGCCACCAACCAACTTTTCGTTGTCTATCCACTTCATACACAATACCCTCAGATCTTGCCTTTGACAAATTTGTTTGTAAACGATGAAGCCAGGACCCCCAGAAATATCAATTATAACAACTGATCCATCATCACACCCAACTGCTAAGCTCTTTCCATCCTGACTGACATCCATAGACCATATAGTACCAGAGTTACAATCATATTTAACCAATGGCGTGCCGGTATTCAAGTCCCACTCTGTAACGAAGGTTGAGCCACCAATCGAGAAGAGACGAAGTGTCTCGAAGTCTTCAGTGGAGGACCAACATAAACCATCAACAGAGCAGCCTTTAGCACCAGGGATAGTGATTTCATGTGACCAGTTATTCCTCGGATTCCATATCTCTATATCACCGTTACTACGGCCTAATGCTAACCTGAGATCCCTTTGGACAACTGGGGAACCAGAAGATGGGTGAGAAAATGCTGATGATGTAATTGTATGAGGGGAGTAATCAACAAACCTGCATCGATGTATATCCATTATTATTAATAACTGCAAGAAGTCTTCTTTTATGGTTTATTGTACTGAAATAGCAGTAAGTTTAAAGATGTCTTTGTACTAAGATTCTGTATGCCATCTACTCATCACGAAATTTTTCAAACGTTTAGTCACATGATCTACATGGAATTATGTATATGCTACCCTAACTAAAGATATATCCTAATATACGAAGAAGGCGACTGTTTTCATTTTGATTCGAAGCAATTCGTAGCAAGAGCTCTCTATTTTTGGTCCTTGGACCGCTGCATTCTTCTAGGAGTTTCAGTTTAATCTTTAAGTTTCTCTTCAAGTACCAAAAAATTATAAGTAGCGTAATTATATTAAGACTCAAACTCTTGATCAAGTTCACTCCAAACTTAGCTATTGACAATATAAGGCGCTTTAATACTTTTCTTTGCATTTTATAAATATCAAGTTCAATATCTGACTCGCAGTCACTTTCTGAGTCTTGTTTTGATAGGAAGTTTTTTGCTACAGGCCTTGACCTTTTATTCAAATATTCCCTTGAAAGCTTATTTATTATTAGGTTTATTTCTCCCTGCCAGGTTTTGAGATCATTTATATTTGCAACATCGTTTCCTACACGATCTGTTGGAGTATGACGGCTCTGATTATAGGCAGCTTCGCTGACTGCAACGCCCTCAGGGGAGGCTCTAGATAGAACAATATTCTTAGCCAGATTCAAGTTATCTTGAAGCGAAACCATTGTGCTTCTTCGAGAATGAGAATATATTTTCAGTAAGTTATTTCTATACTGTTGACTCGTCATAGACACTGATACATTACTAGGGATCGGAAAAGGGGTCGCTGTTGAAAATTTATCAGAATGTGAAACCAGAGGCGAAATGCTAGGGTAAATCAACCTTGTGGGAGCTGAATATTCGTCATTGGGTGAATATTGCAATCCCTTGATCTGATCCCATAGGTATTCCAACTCACTCAATAGTTCCTTGGCTTCTATAGAATCGATCGCATATGATCTTATAGTTTCAATTAGGTAAGATATGTAAAGCCGTTTTGCTTCAGTTTTTGATAAGCCTTCTTCTGTTTTCCATGCATCCCATTTCCTTTTGGCTCCTTCATCTTCCAACGTATAGCCCACAGGGCGAGCCATCACACCTTCAACGTTCCCTTCAGTAGCTTGTTTATACAAACCATACAATTTGATGCGGTTTTCAGCAGGTGGTCGTGGTAGTGAGCCATATGTAGAACGGGAGGATAAAGCTCTTATTGTTGAAATTGCTTTCACGAACACCCTATCTAAAGATTGTTAGTCCAGAATACTTGCCATTAAAAAAATATTACAACATACCAATAGAATCAGACATTACTACCTGTGATACTCTAGTTAACTCGCTTTCACTTAATAACCAAGAATGTTGCTGTGGGCCTCAGTGGACTGCTCAAGTATTCCAACTATTATCTAGAGGTGGAGTTAGCACGTGATGACAACAAAGAAAATTTACTTCATTACAATGCTTTTGTTACCATGGGCTTAACTACAATACAATAGTTTACATGTTTAATTTTACCAAAAATGTGAGCTAATGAAATGGACCTAAGATATTCATATAATTTGAATACCTTGGTGAGTAGTCAGCTACATGATTCTAGTTTGCACCAAAATAGGAACCAAATATGGCATTCATAGTAAAACCTGAAGATCTGGCACCAGAGTGTTGGCAAACGGTTAAGAAAACAGAAGATCGAAATGTTATATAATTACATGATTATTTCAAGCATGAAAGATCTTTCAATTAAACCCTATTAAATCACAGTTCGTACATAACTTAGTTTTCAGGAACTAGAAGTGGTTAGTATGCATATTCGTTCGTTAATAATCATTAATAAAAAAACTTACCATCAATTTCACCATTGTTAATGGCATCAATTATGTCATGTGGGTTCTTACCATCAACACGGCAACCAACAGATTGAGCGGTACCCAAAATTTCTTTGGATACAGAAGCTAAGGTCTTACCGAATGACTTTTCTCTCATTTGTCTGGCAATTTCATAGATTTGATCTAAAGGAATGTTACCAGAGTGCTTAACATTCTTTTCCTTCTTTCTGTCTCTTGGTGGTTCCTTCAAAGCAGTGATGACCAAGGAAGAAGCAGATGGAACAACAGATGCTTGAGCTTGTCTGTTTTGGATTCTCAATTGGACAGTGACTTTGATACCCTTGAAGTCCTTAGTGGCCTTGGCAATATCTTCACCAACCTTTTTTGGAGACAAACCTAAAGGACCAATCTTTGGGGCCAAAGCGGCAGATGCACCGATTTCACCACCAACAGCTCTCAAGTAGATGAACTTAACTTCACTTGGATCAAATTTTGGAGGCATTTTTCAATCTATATAATAATTAAGCCTTTAAGGTAATTGAAGTTTATTGAATAAAATCCTATGAAATTTTTTTTAGTGCGCAGAACGAAGGGATCGACGAAAGTCACATCGTTGATTACATAATACATAATAGAAACATAATACACAGAGGGCTTCAGCCCTCAAGATAGTACCTGCATACGTAAACTTGTTATAATGTACCTCCAGGAATATCATCACCTATTCTTGAGCCTTCATATATAATGTCTTCATCGGAGCTATTTGTAGCAAGTTGCCTGAGCATTATTGCTGGATGCTTACCTGATTCTTGTAGTTCTTTAAATACGATAACAGGCTTCTCTGTAAGTTTCAATATTCTCTCCTTATTCCCATAACATATGACAAGTACATATTTCAGCCACTCAGATCGCGATATATGATGCCTTTTCATCGCATGTTGAAGGATTTTTAAACATGAATCATCAGAAGATGCTCTTAATTGCTTCAAAGGCTGCATATCAGATTGAGGAAGCAGGGAAATTCCTGGATGCTCTCCTTCCGGTTTAAGACTATTTGAAGTTTTAATTGAGCTAGAAGACTTTGAGTGAATTAAATGCGGTTCTGATTTAATTTCTTCTGAAGGATTGTCCATTTGATGCCTATTCCCAACCATCACAGGGGCGACACCTTGATGTGCAACTTTTCCTGTTCCTACAGAGTACACAGTACCCGAGGAAAACCTCTTAGCTACAGCGGATGGTGACAGCTGCCTAAACTTCGAAGCATATGATTGAGTACTGTTACTTCTTGATAGCAGTTCTTCAGAATGATTCTTCTGTTGCAGTGCCGTTGATGCTCCTTCCGCCAGCAATGTACCCTCCGAGAGAGAGGGTAAGTAGCCAGGATCCAACGTAGGCGTTGGTAATGGCTTTGACTCCTTCACAAGTTTTACTAATGGTATTAGTTCCACCTTAAGTCTATTAAAGTTTTCATTGAGTTTTCTCATGTCTAACTGATGCAGGTCAATATTCTCGTTAACAAGCATTTCGTTTCTGAATATTTGTTGAAGCTTCTTAATTGCATCTTGAAGTAGTATACTAGTTAGCTGCATGCTTTCAAATCGTACATCAGTGCAATTGAATTGCGGAATAGTTGGATCAACTCGCAGAGCTGATGGGTTTTGAGATATTGAATGAGAAACCTCGCTTTCGACGAGTTTCAAACACGCCTCCTTTATCTTGAGTCTAGCACATAAACTGGTAATCCCCATTTCCTTTAGATTGCTGGTATCTAAGTAAGGTAACAACGACCCGTCAATATTATGATCTAGAAAGTGTTGGCCATATTTCTCGTCCCCCGTACTGAACGAATCAATAAACCTTGATACCTGAGCCGGATCCCATCTCATAAAACTTTCATTCATCTGAATATTAGTCATCTTAAGTTCATCAGATGATTATAGAGGAACCTGTGATCTTGATATTATTTCTTGTATTCTATACACCTTCATATAGTCTTAAGTTCCATATCAATATCAAACAGATTTATATACAGTACAACAATGCTACTTCTACAGAAAATGCCTGCGGCTATAATGTGATTATAGATTAAGGATGAATCCCTTTAGACCTAAGAATGGTGTGTTACATACATATTTGCCTACCTTATCGGCATTTGAGTATAAAAATGGAGAATTTGATGCTGAATATCCAAATATATTGCTCTTTATCGCTGGATTAGGTGATGGGATATCATCCGTACCCTATTTAGATGAATTGTCCTCAGCACTTGGAAAATTAGATAAGAATGGAAAATGGACAGTAGTACAAGCATTAATAAGTTCTTCATATTCTGGGTTTGGTACAGGAAGTCTCTCTAGAGATGCGTTTGAATTGAGTAAATTAGTGAAGTATTTAAGATCAAAAGAGGGAGGTGAAAGAAAAAAGATAGTTTTAATGGGGCACCTGACTGGATGCCAGGACACAATGGAGTATTTAACGAAAGTGATGAGCTCTAACTTGGACGATATTGATGTGTTATTAGACGGGGCGATTTTACAAGCTCCGGTTTCGGATAGAGAAGGACAAATCCTCTTTCATGGTCAAGATAAGATCGATAGACTAGTAGATAAATGCGAAAAGGAGTATATTAACAAAGGGCTCAAAAATCATGTACTTCCAGAGGAATTTAGAGGCATTGCAACCGTTCCTATAACAGCTTATAGATTTTACTCATTATTAAAGGAAAGGGGTGATGATGATTACTTTTCAACCTACTTGGTTGAAAAAGACTTATTGAAGACCTTTGGACAAGTAAGAACCCCATTATTAGTATTGTATGGTTCAAAAGATGAGTTTAGAATTCCTCTGCTTGATATTGCAGGGCTATTAAAGAAGTGGCAAAGCGTTTGTCCCGAAGAATACTGGAGCCCTTTGAGTAAAGTATTGGAAGGCGCCACCCATAAGGTTGATTCCAATTCGGATAAAGGGGCAAAGGAGGACTTGATTGCTACAGTCTTGGAATTCATCAAAAGTTTATGATATTATACAACTTATACTTACGAATTTTCTCCAGAATACTTGAAATTTTGGACCAATTTACTAAGCCGCAGTTCGTATTCTTCTAAACTTTGATCATCTGTCATTGAAATGTCATATTCCTTGGCACTCTCTTGGTCAGAAGATAGTAGTCCATATGTGAGGAATTTGAAATAGGACAAGAGACTGCCTGAATTGTCAATAGTAGTCCTATCAAGTTTTTGCGTAATATCCTGTAATGCATTTTCAGGACTCAACCTAGATGTAAAATATCTTGCTTGGGAATGACCTGTTTGAGTCAAGATAAACCGCAGAATGAGTTCATTTCTTATGCCTGGCTTTGCCATAAGTTCCAATTTAACAAATTCAATGGAACCTCCTAATGTTGCACCATCCGAAATTAATAAGTTTCTATTATCACTTGGATGTAGCTCTATCTTCAGTTGCTGATCGGTTTCAGAAAAATGCTTATATATTATTACATCGAAAATAGAATCCAATACAAAGAAACTGCCGGATTTTGCCTGCTTCAATGAAGAGACTTTCAATTCACTAATTTCAGCAGTTTCGTGCAAGCAATATAGAGAGGGCATTATCATATTGCATGAAGTGTCATAATCGCTTACCATGAACCAGTGGTGATAATATGCTGTTTCATCTGGAGAAGAATTGAATATTTTGAGTAATTGAGGATTTCGTTTCATATGATATACCATCGTGGGCAACAAATCAAATTCTCTCCTGATTTTAACACTTTCAGATAAATGACCATAAGGATTAGAGTTTTCCCTAACATTTTCTACCTTGTCAACCAAATCAAAATGGTATAATAATCTTACTAAAGTGTTCTCTAGATCTTTAGGAATTTCTCCGATATCTTCGAAACCTAACAATGTATCTATTTTATCTGTATACAACCGGCTTAGTAATATGATCCATGCTCTTTGGTCAAATCCTTCAATAAGGCCTCTCTGTTCCAATAACCTTGTTCCTTTAATTTTGCGCAAATTGAGCTTATATTTATGTACCAATAGATAAGCACTACCATATTTCCTTAGAGTAGTAACTCGAAGAATATTTTTCTTTTCTGTAGGATCAAAATACAGAAATTTAAATTGTATAAAGAACTCTCCTTCTTCAAGAGATATATCACCAATGGTAGCAGCAGTTTCCACATCAAAATATACAGCAAGTGTATCATGGGAATTCATTCTATTGAAATACCATCGATTGGTGAATGGCCTCTTTTTTAGCTTTGAATCAAATTTTCCTAAAGAATCCGATATCATTTGGTGATGTAGATGAGCAACATTTCCTCGTTGGAAAGAACTTGCCAATGGCACACCATGACCAAGCATTTTACTTGTCTTTAAACCATTAGATGTCAAGACTGTTAGTTGGGCTCTGAGTTTATAACTTTTATTCGAACTCATTTCAATGTTTCTGTTTAAGGCTTCTTGAAATTTGAGCAGATCAAAAGCTTCTACCAATTGTATTCTACCTTTAGTATTAGATGCTAGTGACTTCATCTCATAAATGCCCGACTGATCTGGCGATCCACTATAAATATCGACAGACCATCTCGGCCTAGATATATCAAATATACTATCCGTTGTTCTGAACTGTACATTATAGAACAGGTTAAATGAATCCAAAAAGGAAAATCCATTACCAATATATGATAAAGTGCCATAAAATCGAGCTGCATTGACAAAAAAAGGGGCTGTTAATTGAGAAATATCATTATGAGACCTCATGTGTTCATGAGGTTCGCCGCCAATGACTGAACCAGGTCCAATATTGCATGGACCTGACGTAAAGAGCATCATGTTACCATAAAAATTCTTGAAAGTACCTTGTGATAAGACTATACTTGAAAGCAAAAGAGCCATACCAGTACATCTAATACTCCTGTAAGTCCTTGTTAGCTTGGGTTTTAATGATTTTAAAAATTCTCTATAAATATTTCTATCACTCCTCCTATAATAGGAGAAATAGCCTGCTTTCAAGAGAGCATTTTTTCTCCATTCGTAAGGCAATTCAGCAGACTCTAAACCTAAAATGTTGAAAAAAGATTCCTGAAATTCATTATTGAAATAGTACTTAGTAGGCGTCGTACTATTCACCGACAAGAATTCCTCAGTAATCTTTTTAGAAGAGCCTTCAGCTACTTTATGAAATTCTACCGTTTCATCAAAAGAAATAAATGCAACTAATGAACCATCAGGAATCTTTTCCAATGAATCAACTATGCGCTCAATTAAACATTTAAATGAGGGCCTATTAGTCTGCAACTCGTCGACATGCTGGTATATATCAATAACAAATATAAATGCGTCAGGAATGCTAGTTTCAACTTTATCATCAATGCTTTGTAACAACTCATACTCCACAATATTAGCCTCGTTCAAACTTGCATTATTTCTTAAGTATTCAGGCCATTGCTCAGCAGCTGAACCGGGAGGTAAAATTTCGAAATCTTGAGGTAGAAATGTCTTAGTTTTACAAAAGGGACACCACCACATTTTGTTATTTCTATCAATTTTCAGGTAAGGGCTCATAATAGAAGAGCATGATGAACATGATAGCATATTGCTAGCGTGAAAGCGAGGGATCTTAGTACCCTTTTTTGGTCTTTGAGATAATGGTTGATAAAGGCATCCCAAAGGGCTTTGCATTTCTGAAACTTCAAGCCTGGTCAGTGGGAAGACATCCCAGTTGAACTTTATTCCATCCTGAAACATAGTACGTGACTCCTCAGCCATCTTTACTTAAGCTGTGTGAAAGGTAAATTATCTACACCTCAGGGTCAATTATTCCTTGATCTGCACCATCTTTTTTTTTCGCTTAATCTCTCTTATCTGCTATCGGAAATTGCCGTGATACGATAAAAGTCTACTTTGTGAATTTTTCAAAAGTGTGCCAAAGAAAAGCCTGAGGAATACCAAAGAGTAAGACGAGAAATAAGTTCAGTATGAAATGATTCTAGAATGCCTTTAATATCAGTCAAATTAAGAGTTCATAGTTATCTGTGAAGGAAAACTATCATATCCTTAACACAATTAGGACAAAGGTTCTCAACAAGGTTACTCCGATATAGTGTAACGGCTAGCACGGTTCGCTTTCACCGAGCAGACCCGGGTTCGACTCCCGGTATCGGAATTTTTTTGTCAACTTGACTTTTTTGCGATGAGTATTGAACACTTAAATCTGAAATTAAGACTAGTTCTCATCATCAATTTTTTAATGCCATCTAGACAAACTAAGACTGCTAAAAGAGCAAATAGTCAGAATCAAACTAGAAAAAACGAGTCACAAGTCTTTGAGGATTCTCATGCAAGGAATTTGCTTGAATCTAAGCCTGTATTGACTCCAAAATCGAAAGTGAAGAAATTATCGAAGCAGGCTGTTAAAAAGAGGGATGCAAAATCAAGGTTATACGGTGCTAAAAATGGTAAGACATATAGCGAAAAGCAATTAAATGTGCCAACTTTAAATAAAGCTGTAATTCCTGGTGTGAAAGCTAAGAGAGGTAAGAAAGGAAAACAATTTATTGGTGATAATGATATTTTGACA
The DNA here is from genome assembly GCA_031081795.1 of Debaryomyces singareniensis. NCBI lineage: Eukaryota > Fungi > Ascomycota > Pichiomycetes > Serinales > Debaryomycetaceae > Debaryomyces > Debaryomyces singareniensis. The sequence continues at coordinate 1,220,022 of JARYSX010000002.1, forward strand.
CTTACTAGAATATCAAAATCCATTAATGACAAGTATGAAGAAGTGGCAGAGAGTAAACTAGAGAAATCCAGAAGGCTTGAAGAAATAAGAGAACTTAAAAGAAAAGAGATAGAGAGGAAAGAGAGAGACAAAAGTAGCAAATTAGAAGACAAGAAAGATGAACTCCGAAGTAAGGCGTCATTGGCGAGAGCTAATAGAAGAAAGAATGCCAAAAATAGAAGAAATGAAGATGAAAAGGAAGAAACAGCTGCAAAAGGTAAAAAGAAGGTTTCTTTTGCATAGCGTAGAGATCGTAGGCGAATATATTAGCTCAGTGATTTATTTGCAAAATTTGTTACTTAAGCATACACGGTTTTCATCCTAGGGACGCTTTAACCACATATTCAATAATATATATATATATAGAATGCATAAATTTAGAAACCATAAGAATGTCTAATTTTGCGTATTCTCTTCTTTCTTTCTTCATTATAGATCCACCCATAAAATAAGCCTGCAACACACCCGCCTAAATGCGCAGCATAATCATATTTGCCCCATCTCAAAGCAAAACCTGCAACATTCCAAAGCATTGAACCCAAGAATAATACCCAAGCACCTCCAGGGACTGGTATGAAAAAGAATGCCACAGCAGATTTGGGAAACAAATAGGAAAACGCTCCAAAAACACTAAATATTGCTCCAGAAGCACCCAATGATGGCATTGCAGCAAAAGAACCCGCAATAACTGGTAGCAATAAAGAAACGAATGAAGAAATCACCGCTGAATTCAAGTACATTACACTAAAGTTCGAAGCTCCAACAGTCGCACATAGAGCAGAGCCAAAAGACAGCAATACGAACATGTTGACGAACAAATGCATGAAGCTTTGATGAGAGAACGCAGAAGTTAAAAGTGCCCAATTCGATTGATGGCCCTCTTTCATGAGGAGTCCGTACTTGCCCAACCATCTCCCGAAGTAAGGTGATTTCCACATGAGAAACACGATTCCATTCAAACCGATCAAAGCATAGACCAATGTTCTGGGATTCCGCTTAAAATATGCCAAGGGAGTATATGTAAATAAATAAGGTACTGTCAAACTTGTTAACACACAGAATCCTACTGTGAACAATGCTGGCCTCAAGAGTTTATTCCAGGGATTCCTTCCGTAATATTTGTTATAGTTCTTCCATGTGTCATTGTAAGACAATCTCCAAATACTGGCACCCCTTCTAATCCTATTGAGATATGTTGAAGATGAGAATTGTCTGTAACTTTGCTTGTTAAGCCCCGTAAAATGCCTTCCATAGTTTCCTGAAGGTAGTGGCGAAATAGTATGATCTGTCAATACTCTATTGAATGTGAACTTTTCATTCAACGAAATGCTTCTAACTGTAAGGTATCTCAGCAAAGAAGCTCCAGCTGGATATCTAGGAAAGATTCTATAAATCAGTTGGAACATTATCATTCGTTAGCTTACAAAAAACTACCTAGAAAAAGATTGTTGTACTGCCGCGACATATATTGCACCTATATTTTTACATAGAAAAAACTTCAAAATTCAAAATCTTCTTCACCTTCATCAAGGTGCATCTTTCCTTTGCCAGCAAGTCTTGCTGCTGCAACTTGTTGTGTTTCTACTTGCTTTTGTACCTTCTTTGTCATTCTTTCTATTTCAGCCTCAGTGGTTGCAGCTTCTCTTTCTGCGTATTGCATCACCAACCTACGACCAAGCAAATGCACACCCTCCAAACTATTCATCGCATTTTCAGCTTCTTTAACCAAGCTAAACTCAACAAATGCAAAACCTCTAGCAGATTTATCAAATTTCTTAGGAACCCTGACAGATTTAAGGTGACCAAACGCACCGAAAAGTTCGAACACATCCTGCCTTGTAGCTTCGAATGGCAAATTCTTAATGATAACTTTACTTGATTTTTTCGATGATTTGGTTTTCTTATCTGTTTGTGTTTGTTTTCTGTTTGAAAGCTTGAGTTGTAACTTGTGACCGTCGAGTACATGCCCGTCGATTATGGAAATGGCCAAGCTTGCGTCTTCCTGTGTTTTAAATTCAGCAAACCCAAACCCCATACTTAATTTACCACCAGGGATCTTCGGATCTGGTTTTGTCTTGATAGTCGAAAGGATATATCCCTGTAAGGGCTTGAAAATACGATCCAAATCTTCTTTAGTTGTAGAAAAGTTCAAGTTTTTAATGAAAACAGATGCTGATGGGCCGTCTAGTTCCTGCTCAGAAGTTGAGGTTTCAAGGAGCTCATGGGCATTCGTTTTAGCAACGACGGCGTCACTATCCTTGGACAAATCCTTTGTCTGAGGAAGCTCAGGTGCTTTCCCATTAAACAAATCTTTAGGACCTTTCTCCAAATACAATATAGTCTTCTTGAAGCTTCTGTAAGATAACTTGGAGAATGCTGCTCTTGCAGCAGGTGCATCACGGAATTCGATAATGGCAATAGTACCCGCAGGCGGCATGATCATTCTCTTTAGTTCACCAAAGGGTGAGAATAGTTCTCCGATCTCCTCGATAGTGGTCTTAAAGGGGAAGTTTTTGACTAGAATAATCTTATCGTCTCTCTCTTTCTTTGAAAAGCTAGTCAAATCAACTCCTTGCAGCTCAAAGAAGCTTCTTACATCATTGATAACATGGGCCTCTGCTAGCGCCTGTTTAACTGCAGAATTAGAATCATGAGGGTTGACAAGTTCTTGTTTAGATATACCCATGTTCGACGCAACAGATTCCAAAACGGCGTCAGAATTCATGTATAAAGAATTCCACGAAAACTGAGCTTTTGATGCCTGATCCTTCCTTTTTAGTTCTCTTTGTTTCTTCAAAGGCAAGTTCTTTAGGTCAAACTCTGTTAGCCTATGGCTCTTCTTTTCTTTTGCTGGTAAAATATGTAAAAGTCTTCCCTGAAATATCTGTTTATCAAGATCTTTATAAGCGGCAACTGCATCTTCACTCTTTTGAAATTGGATATAGACAAACCCTTTAGATTCTCCAGTTCTAGTGTCGACTGCTATGTGAACTTCTTGAAGTTCACCAAACCTTCCGAAAAGGGATCTAAAATCTTCTTCAGTAGACGAGTACAAGATATTACGAATGAAAAGCCTTCCTGTTTGCAATATTTGAGAAATTAGCTTTTCGTTTTCGGTATCTTCCAAAGATTCATTATCTTCTGCGGAGATGGCAGCTTCAGCTTCAGCTTCGTTACTATCTTTATTTATTTCGCTATTACTTATAGGATCATTTCTAGAATCATTTCCAGAATCACTCTTGGTCGTGGGGGCTCCTTCTTCGTTTTCCGTTTTATCATTCATTCTACGCCTCCTCATCTTAAGCCAATCTAAATCAGAAATGTTTTCGTTTGCTGCCAAACCATCTTCAGCTACTTCATTGAGTGGAATAAGAGTCTCTTCCTCTGACATTTCCTCTGACACTTCCTCCTGGCCAGCTGGTAAAACGTCTTTAGCAACCATATTATCATTATTCGAAGCAAATTTGGGTTCTTCCATTTCATTGGCTGGATAATCGTCTGTGATTCCTTGTTTATTTAGTTCTTCCAATAACTTCGCGTGAGATGGAGCTCCAGATCCGTTGGCCAAGGTATCATTGGACCATGACTGAACCTGGTTCGTGGGCTTCATGGCCTCTATAAACTCTCTAAGTTCGGGGTTTTTCTCTATGTCAGAATTAATCTGAGAAGTCTTCTTTCTTTTGGAAGCTTGCTCTTTTTGCGCTCTCAATCTCTCTTCTTGTTCATTCAATTTATCAATCTCCATTTGTCTTTTCTTTTTGTATGGTATTGGAACATTGGGATCCACAAATGATTTAGCTAAACTTACCTCTATCCTGGAGGTATCAATAAAACTATTGTTGAAATATTTCACTGCATTACTAGCATCTTCGAATGATCTGAATCCAATGAAACCAAACCTTCTAGATTCTCCATTCTTGGTTTTGATGAGCTTTACATCTGTGACCTCTCCTTTCTGTGAAAAGAATTCACGAAGGTTCTTCTCAGTATAATATTTAGGTAACCCCTTTACAATTATACGTGACATTTTAATAATCTAAAGCCTCTCCGTCTAACTAAGTTGAAGATCATCGCATCGATAAATTATTTCCAGAAAAAAAAATGGTAAGCCGCACTTTGCAGCTATTTGTGCACTCTGATGTTCATTTCAGCATTTTATAAGAAGAAATATATTGTTGTAACTATGGAACTAGTCAAGCATTTAGGGTTACATATAGAAACTACTTCTCTTGAAGATATAATATTATTTTCTAGAGCGTTATTAGCTCTAGCCTTTTTGGTATGGCTAGTTATAATAAGCAAATTTCTCATCTTTATCGAGCAGACTATATTTTATCTCTTTCCCGAGACGCTGAATAATTTTCAAAGAATCATTGAAAACACTTTTTGGGGATGCTGTATTAATGTTTTAGTAAGTAATAAGTTGAATTCAAACTTAAGTAAGAGCCTCTTTACTAACGGTGCAGATAGCAAATAATGTGCAAATAGTTGTAGAAGGCGATCAAATGGACAGAGACTCTGCAGTTATAATCAGTAATCATCAATCTTTAGTGGATTACATTGTGATTAACTACCTTGCTAGGTATTCGACCGTAGATCCTGTTTTGCAATCAAGCAGTATAGAAAATGATGAGCCTAGCGCGTGCGCTGTCAATTTCTTTACTTGGTTCAGGCTCTGGAAGCTCCCATCCATTAGAATGTTATTTAATGTTGCAAAGTGTGACGAAAATTGGGAGTTAGATCCTTCTTTATCCACGAACATGTTCCAAAAAGTAATGAAAAGCAAAAAATCCGAATGGATCGTACTCTTTCCCGAAGTAAACGTTTTCAGTGAAGAAGATGCAGAGTTGCAAGATATACAAGCTCAAAAATTTTTCCTACCCAGGTTGCAATATGTCCTATATCCAAGGTTTTCGCTGTTTTATAATGTTATATCAACCTTGCATAATAAGAAAAACTTCAAATTTACAAAGCTATATGATATTAGTTTGAAATATTGCATCTTAGATCCCGCTAATAAAGATCCCAAGCACTGCCAAAAGCTAGAGAAAGATCAAGGAACACATTTGCAACCCCAAAATCATCTCAGTTTATTAGAAGCATTTGCCTCTAAGAAGAAATGGCGTATCTTGGTTAACGTTCGTTCCAAACAACTAATTCGAATCCCAACTAAAAGAAAGAATCTAGAAAAATGGTTAGAAAAATGTTGGGTTAGGAAGGATAAAACCATTGAACAATTTGACGAAGTCGGTGTGTTATTCGAAGAACAGTCTTAGGAGTCATGCAGACTATCCCTCCCGCATAAGACTAATTGGCAAACTCCTAATGGTCGAATTTTGCATTTCATCCCTTTGGACTCTATAAAAATGATCTGTAAATTTGCCACCATTTATATGACTCAAAAAGTTTTCATCGTGTGTTATGATGATCAATTGAAAATTCTTTTGTAGTCTCCTATATTCAATAATTCTGTTCAAAGCATGAGCTAAAGACTCGGCATTTTCTTGGTCCAAATTGGTAGTTGGCTCATCCAAGGCTATCATACCACAATTTGCGCCAAAACATTCTGCTAATGCTAGTCGAATGAGGATACTCGTTAATACTTTCTGGCCAGCGGAACATCTACCTCTCATATCAAGTTCCACATCTTGCTTGTACATTACAACTCGATAATTGTAAGACCTATTTCCCTTCGCTTGTACATTTACATCACTTTTAATGCAGATCGTATCAATGTCAGTTCCTTTGTATGTCTCTCTCCATAGATCACTCAAGATCTTATTTATATCAGACATTTTAATGCTATGGTATTTCATGATGGCATTGTCCAATGCCTTCGAATAGATATCTATATCATTAGAAACGAGCGTATTCGTTTGTAGCTTGACCCACTCTTCACGGTAACGTTGTCCCACATTTTGATATTCAGTTTCTAAATCTGACTTAAGGGACTCAAGCTGATCTTTTAACTGTCTTACCTCACCAACTTTTCCAGCATGTTCAGAATTTAATCGCATTAGAGAATCCCTCAAATCTTGAGATTTCTCTTGATATACTTTCCGCATTTTTTCAGCATCAGGAACATTCAAATCTTCAATTTGTGAAGATATAGAAGCTATTTCTGCACACAAACCTCTGTATTCTAGGTTATTGCGTATATTTGTCTTAAAATTGCTAGATTCATTGATGTGTTTCTTAATATCTTCAATTTTTTTGTCCAAAACTAACCTATTTTGTTCATTTTGTTTTAGCGAAAACTCATTTTCTTTTATGGAATTTTCAAGTTTGTTGAATTCCGGAAGATCAATTTCCTCATATGACTTTACTGACTCGTATATTCCAGATATTTCTTTCAAGCAATCTGTTCTTGAATCAATCACAGACTTCTTTTTCGAAATTAACTTATTGCTATCATCTCTCATACTTTCGATGGTTTTGTCAAAATCACTTTTTTTAGAGTTCAACTCATCTAAGCAATTTTTGCTATCTAGTATTTTTTTAGTCAAAGTAGACAGTTTCTCCTCTAGTAACTGTATCTCATCTTTATGCTTTTGGATACCGTACAAAGACTTTTCAATATCGCTGACTGATAGCTTTTTACTCAGGATGTCAGATTCTAGGTTCAGGATTTGATTTTGTAGTTGGAATTTCTCATTACTGAGTGTGCTTATTCTTTCTCTTAGAGATTTTATCTCATTAGAATGCTCTTTATAAAGGTTCTGCAATTCATCTAGCAGAGCATCGGTCGTAGATTCTTTTGCATCACTTGACATAACATTAATATCATTTTTATCTGAGATAATTTCTGAATTGTAATGTCCGATTTTAGATGTTGTATTTCTCAATGACTTCAAATCATTAAATTTGCAACTAATTTCTTCCTTTTTTTTCTTACTTGATTCCAAGTCGGAGATTATATCCAGGGTTTGTATGCTTAGCAATTGAACTTTCTCTTCTAGGCTCTTTTCTTGCTCGAGGCTCAGTTTGTACTCAATAACTTCCGATCCAATAGATTTAACTGATTCATACTCCTTTTTCGAAGATGCAGCATCTTCAGAAAGCTTCTTTATATCCATACGTGAAATATCTTCCTTCAAGACTTCCAAGAATCTATGTCCATTCGCATCATCGAATGATCGCTTGCATAGAACACAGTTGTTATCCTTCTCCGCAATTTCAAGGGCTTTTATTTTGAATTGCCTAGTGACCTCAAATGTATTAAGAGCTTCGAGCGTAACATTATTGTTGTATTCCACATCCTCAAGAACTTTATCGTATTCTTCAATTTCCTGCTCTGAAATTACTTTAAAAATTACCAGCCTCAACACAGAAATCTTAGAAATGATTTGATCCAAATTTTCCTTATTTGCTTTTTTTGAAGCTTCAATAGCTGCGAGCTTCTTTTCACTTAGATTTATAGAGTTAGTAATCTTCTCTAATTCACTTTGATTTTTCGATATTTCTGTTTCGACCACATCAGTGCAAGTTTCAGTTTTCAACTCAAACCCCGTGAACAGCTTAAAAACTTGCCTATGTTCAGACAATAGTTCAGCTAGTTTTTGTTCATTTTTTTCTAACCTCTCTTTGACAACACGTATCTTTATTCGGGAATCTGAAGACGCTTGAGCCTTCGAAATTTTTCCATAAACTTCATCTAGCTTTAGCTCTAATAATGATAATCTCGTATTATGCTCATTTATTACAGTATCAAGCCTTTTGTCATTAAATTCTTGTCTTTTTAAACCTAATAAATTTTCACTCAGTTGAATATCTGATTGAAGTATCTTGATTTTGTTTCCGCTTTTTTCTATTTCTTCTAAGGTATTTCGCGTGCTTGATAAATTTAATAAGGTACTCTGCATATCTTGTTCATAAGTTTCCAACCTTTGAGATTCTCTGTGAATTAAATTCTCATTAGCTTTAGCAGCGGAGGAAAGTCCATCTTCTTTGGTTTTCGCTTCCAGAAGAATGGTATCATACTCATGTCTTAACTGGGAAACAGATTTCTCAAGAAATATCTTAAATTTCATCAAATCTTGCAGCGATTTTATCTTCAGATCATTAACATCTGGCCTAATATCCATTACCTGCAAGTACAACTTATTACTCAACTCTAAATTCTTCTGCATTTGTTCAGCCTTGAAGTTAAACTGTCCTTCCATACGAACTAGGGAAGTCTTCTTGCTTCCTAGTTCTCCAATGCTATCCTTCAATGCACTTGCTTCCGCAACAAGTTTTTGCAATTCAGTGTTTTTCTCGTCTAACAATGACTCGAAATTATGTAAATTCTGGGTGAGTTCATTATCTGTTTCCAGAAGTACATCTATCGTATTCTGTAGCCTATCTTTCTGAAGTAAACATGACCTTCTCGATAGTTTGAGCTGTTCATTTCTAGATAGCGTCTCCTGGAAATCTTGATTGGATAAAAATAACTTCTGTGCCTCGTCTTCTTTCTTTTCAATTTCTAAGGTGAGAGTAGCTATCTCATCTGTAAAGATGCCTATTTTTTGTTTTAGATCATCCATTTTCTGACCGATCTTTCTAGCTCTTTCCTTATCGATCTTGAGATGTTGAACAGTTTGATCAAGTAATTTTATATCCCCCAGCATATCTTTCCTTATAGATCTTAGGTTGTCTAGAACCTTAGTAAATCTCAGAGCCTCAAATATCTCATCAAATCTTTTCTTAAGTACCGATGCCTCACTCAATGGCCATAAGCTTTCATCTTGATGGCAAAAGATCACGTTGTCCAATACTGCTTTTGACGTACCCAAATATCTAGGGATTGACGTATCCAACTCAGCATTTTTAGTGCTCATTGTACTTTTATTACCCTTGCTTATAATCGCAAGCTGGCCATCTAATGTCTTGAAAGTATTGGTAAGAGTCCCATTTCTATTTTTTCTCTTCGAAAGCTGCATAGTTCTTGTTGTGATCATTGACTTACCATTTGCGTTCAAGAATGCTAGTTTAACTTGAGCAGTAGTGATACTCCTAGAAGATATTGATGGATCATTAACAAATGCACCTCCCTTCGAATTTGGAGGAAGATCTCCAGTTGTAGCATATTTCAAACACTCTATGATAGTTGTCTTACCACATCCATTTTGTCCACAAATTAATGTCAAAGGAAATCCAAATTGTATCGTCTCATGTCTTTCTGGATCAAATGACCTTACTCCTTGAATTGAAAGCTTGAAAAGGCTTGACATGCCAAGTATTGCAATGCAAGCTTCAGTTTTCGAAGCTCTATGATTGCGAATAAAATACAAAACTAGGCTTCGCATTTTTTTTTCCTTTCACATAGATAGTTATCATCTATTACTATATAAATTATCTAAGCTATATGGGTTTGCTTCAACTCCTCTGCAATATCATCAACATCCTTATCATTTTCAGAAACCTTATTTTCGAATTCCTTTTCTAGCAGTTCAAGATATGCCTCGATTTCGTCATCGTCTTCAGCATCTGCATCATCTGTCTCATCCTCATCCGTCTCATCTTCGCTATCTAATTCTTCCAAATCATCAAGTTCATCTACTTCACCGAATCCCCTGTTATCAAATTCTTCAACAATTTGTGCTAAGAACTCGTCATCTTCATCAAATCTATTACCGTTCAATTCTAGGGATTTAAGATTAGGAAGTTTAAACTTAACAGCAGAAGACAAATATGCAAGCCCCTTGGGATCCAATTCATTATATTGTAATTTCAATGTTTTCAATGTTTGCTTCTCATTTTCAGCCAAAGACTTGGTAACAGCAAGTGAGCCTTCTGGTTTTAACAAGCAATCGTTTACATTAAGTTCTTCCAACTCATCCCAATCTTGCAAAGCCTGAGCCAATGCAACAGATGCCTTTGTAGTTAAAGTATTGTCCTGTAAATCTACAACCTTCAATTTTGAATTTTTGCGCAAACCAAATTTGATCAACTTGTTGATACCAGCTGGACGAATACCATTTTGATATAATCTGACAATTTCTAAATCTAAATGGTTCTTGAGAGCAATTAGCAAATAATCCATAGAACCATTCTCAAGTCTGTTCCTTCCGCAAACAAATGTCTTCAATGAAGGATATGCCTTTCTCTTTTTTGCCTTGGCGAGATTATAAAGTGATTTTCCTATTCTTGCACCAGCGAATGGACCCATACCATTGTTAGTTAAAATTAAATGCTCCACTGTAATAGCTTTAGCAAGATAATCCTCTATTGGTTCTATTGTTTGCAATCCGAATGCATTATCACTTAAATTTACAATCTTCAATTTAGTGCACTCCAAAAGGGCAGGAAGCAAAAAATTAAGAGAAAGAGGAATCTCTGTATTCAATCTACCAGTATAGAGATCAGAAAAGTCAACCTCCAATAGGGTATCCTTGTGTTTCCTTATGGCTTGAGCTAACAGCTCAGATGCCGCAATACCAAGTGTATTACCAGAAAGATCAATCTTAGATAAATTCTTCTTGTCAATAATCTCATTAACATACGGTTCTATATCCTCTTTAGTGTTGAATTTCAACTGTTTACCCGCTAATGAGTAGACTTCATCACTCAAATGGTCAAATTTAACTTCACAGGTTGTCATGTTAATATCTGTAAAAGTAAGTTGTAGCTAAAAAGTGTACTTGAAGTGTACTTTGTAGTATCAGAGTTCGTGCTCGAATCAATTTCGATCAACTAAAAAGTTTTCAATAGACAACGATAATTAAGCAACTAAAATGTCCGCTGAGTCTAATACTGAATCATACATTCAACAATTAAGAAAGACACCAGTTTACACTATTGCTGTCAATGCAGCTCTTTTTGCAGCTGGTGTTGTTTTTATCCAATCCCCATTGATGGATATGTTGGTTCCTCAACTTTAAGGTAACTAAAACACAATAATAAAGGAGAAATACTTGATTATAGGTGGATATCTAAGAAATTTAGGTTGAATTTGTTACTTGCTGGTCGCTAGGACCTATATTTCCATATTTGTATATATGAAATAAAAGAGTTTTACTAAATTGTACGAATTACAGTTTTTTTGAATTGTAGTCCAACACTTGTCTCTTTATCATGATATCTATTTCTTTGGAATCATTAGCTGACTATCTCGCCCCTGCTTTACCTTGGCATATTGTTTTATATTATCTACACATTTTTTGGAGCAATAAGCTACAGCTCCTCTAATATTTATTGCTACAAATATGACCCGTGTACCTCTCAAACACATTTCTTTATACCAACATCCATCCTATACAAATCAAGACCAAGGTATAATTCAACTACATGTATCAGCTGATAATGCACCACCGTGGAAGATTTCTTTAAATCCACAGAAGAACCTAGCCGTGAAACTTTAACCAATCTATGCTATGAATGGTCTGATTTCCTTCTCCACTATTCGGTATCATTCTATAACTGGCAATCTGATAAATCAGGTATATTAATAAGTTAGCCGATTTTAATAGTATGTGGCAACTCAATACTCAAATTCATAATTTGACAAAAATTGCGAAATAATATGGGTTTGATTGCTTTGACAGAAGCTTCACGACTTGAAACCAAAATTCTTACAAGTTTATCTACTATGGAAATAAGTTATCTATAGTTTATATACTTCTTAGCATGACCACTCTTCATAACAAATGCTTTTGAAGAAAAATCTAATCACCTCATATATACTGCATTAAAAACAGAAATAAAAGTAATAAATAAAATCGAATTTATTATTCCTGTGTCAAGTATAGCTTATTATTAGATGTAGACTTAAGACTCTAATATGTGCACCTAAAGAGGTAGAAGTTGTAATTTATGTCTCCTCGGTTAAATAAGATTAAATTTCAATCCTCGGTAGAACACTTGAAAAGTATCCGAAAGTCACGAAATGCAGGGCTAGAAATTAACTTTCTCATATTATCACATTGTGGGGTACAGTCGAAAACATTTATTTTTCTAGTTATAAATATATCATAGTTTTCCTAAGCAGTGAATCGAACTAGTTTTCAAGAAGTAGTTTTTAGTATTATAAATTCTGAAAATTCCAAAGATTTCAAAGATTAAGAACGTTAATACTTGACTAAATAATGGCTTCAACAACAGGTGTAGTATCTTTAGGACAAGCACCAAATACTATAGGTCCAATACAGGCTGAAAGGGCTGCAGGTAAATTTTGCCCTAAGGAAATGAATATTTTTTTAGAAGGTAACCAAGAAAGAGCTGAATTGCACAGAGGCATGCTAATGGAGATGGAAAGAGATCCAATATTAGCAACAGGATCAAAGTACTACGAATTAACCAAGGCAGAACAAAGACAGGATACAGCAGCTAGAATTGATCGTTTGAGTCAATACCTTGAAAGAGATGGCCCGGAGAGATTTCAGAGGAGAATGCAGCTTGTTTCTGTGTTTGATCCACAAACAAGCACAAGAATAGGAGTCAATTTGGGTTTATTTTTAAACTGTATTAGAGGAAACGGAACTGCAGAGCAATTAAAGTTCTGGGCCGTTTCTAAAGAAGATAGTACTTTGAAAGGAATATACGGATGTTTTGCTATGACTGAGTTGGCACACGGGTCCAATGTTGCTGGACTTGAGACAACTGCTGTATTTGACAAAGAGACAGACGAGTTTGTTATTAATACGCCAAGCATAGGTGCTACAAAGTGGTGGATTGGTGGAGCTGCGCACTCTGCTACTCATACTGCATGCTATGCTAGATTGATCGTGGACGGTGAAGACTATGGCGTCAAAACATTTGTTGTACCTTTAAGAGATTCAAATCATGTATTATTACCTGGAATAACTACCGGTGATATTGGTGCTAAGATGGGAAGAGACGGAATTGATAATGGATGGATCCAATTTTCAAACGTGAGGGTTCCCCGTTTTTTCTTGTTGCAAAAGTTCTGTAAAGTTTCCCGTGACGGCGAAGTCACTTTACCACCTCTTGAGCAATTAGCATATTCAGCATTATTGTTTGGAAGAGTTAGTATGGTTGAAGATTCTTTCAGGGTTGCCTCTAGAATTGTGACCATTGCTTTAAGATATGCTGTAGGCAGAAGACAATTTAAGCCATCTAAAGGTTCCTCTGACAACTTGGAAACTCAGCTTTTGAACTACCCATTACACCAGCGTCGTTTAATTCCATTTTTGGCGTATGCTTATGTGACTTCAACTTCTGCTTTCAAATTAGAGAAGCACTTGTCCACTCTTTTGGATAGACTAGACCAGAATGTAGCCAAAGAAGACATGAAGGCTGTCATGAAGGATATCACCGAGTTGAAATCGGTATTTACTGATTCAGCATCTTTGAAAGCAACTTGCACTTGGCAAACAGCAGAGGTCATTGATCAATGTAGACAAGCATGCGGTGGCCATGGATATTCTTCATATTCTGGATTCGGAAGAGCATATAATGATTGGGTTGTCCAATGTACATGGGAAGGTGACAATAATGTATTAAGCTTATCATCTGGTAAATCATTTGTTGCGGATCTTAAAGCAGTACTTGACAAGGGCCTGAAAATCCCTTACTCAAACTCTTTTTTGAATAATGCCAAAGAATTGTTATCAGGTTCTTCTTATTTCAAGTCCGCAGCTGATTTCACTGATCTTACCGATGCCATTAAAGCAACCCAAATTTTGCTTGTAAAATTAGGTAAGCATACATTGGAAAACCTCAAGTCTAGTGGTGGAAATTGGGAGGCTGTTGGTCCAAATTTGTTGATAATTTCTAAATTAAAAGCTCATCTTTATTTATTGACAGAATTCAACAGAAATGTAGAAACAGAGAAAAATAAAGACTTGGTTCCATATTTAAATGCATTGGGGAAGTTACATGCATCGGTATTTGTTTTTGAAAAGTTTGCAGGTGAATTTTTGTCTCAGGGCGTTTTTGATTCAAAGTTCTTTTCCGTCTTATCTTCAGAAATAATTTCATCTCTTTTGAAAGAAATCAGACCTCAAGTAATTACTTTGACAGACTCGTTCCAATACTCAGATATGGTAATTAATTCCTCTATTGCACCTTATGACGGTGCTATCTATGACAAGTACTTTGATACTGTGAAGACAAATAATCCACCAAGAAATTTCAAGGCTCCTTACAGTGCTGCATTAGAGAACATGCTTAACAGGCCCTCTCTTGATGAGAGAACCAGATACGAATATACGGAGGAAACAGGTAAAATCCTTTCAAAATGAACGCGAACAAAATATTTAGCAATATAGTATAGCCTTATTTATGAAAAATTTAAATTTATTTACGTTACTTACTGTAGTTGAGCTTAATTATGAAAAGCTTCAGCAAATGCTAACATTATGGGAGGTAAAAACTGAGATCTCAATGAAAGATGCATTCAGAAAATAGACTTCATTCAATGGAAAGAAAACGATATTATAAGATAACAAATAATTGCATTTTAGATTGTAATCTGTATTTTTTTGGAAGTCCAAAGTGGTTTAAAATACAACTCCAGTGTCTATTGAACCAATTCTTGAAGATAAAATTATTAAACGAGAAGCAACGAGTGGATGCGAATCATTTATTGATTTAAAAACAGGCACGGTGAAAACTGAATTAGTTGACGTTTTTGTTGAGGGCTTCTCCCTCGGTCCTGTAAATATTAAAAATCAAATAGAAATGAAGATACTATAATACAATTATATCAGACTTTTCTGATACTACTCATCATCAGTGTGATCCTGATCCATCATTCCAAAGTAATGTTCTTGTTCTTGACTAAATGGATGCTGCTGCAGGTTTTGGAAATTATTTTGCTTTTGCAACTGAAACTTCAGATTTTCGTTTTTACTCTGTAGCGCACTCTGGTCGTACCCATTGAGAACATAATTTTCGGCCTCATCACTGGGGCTTAATTTAATTCTCTCTCTATCCATCGGCGAATTTCCTGCAATACTACTTTGATATAACGACTGCGGTGTAGAAGGCACTGGCATGTCATAAATATGATCTGTGTGCTTTACCTGAAATGAAATATCATGAAAGTTACTATCCTCAAACTTTGTTACTTCCTCTCCATTGCTTCCAATGTACTTTCTAATTGTCCCCCATGGTGTCACTTTAACAATACCGCCCTCAGGATGATTGTATACTGGCCATTGGTTAGAATCTTCAGTCTCCTTATCGTTCAAAAGAACTCTATTTTTTTTAGTTTCAACTTGACTCTCATCTCTTTTTCTTTTAAAGGTACTCTCCATATCAATATCCATCTTGTAATAATTTCTATGATAACACCTCTTCTGTTTTTGTGCACGAAATGACTTAACTCGACTCTTGAAAAATTATCTTTGAACTCTTATTCTGTTAAGTATCTCGCGACTAAATAACCTTAAAGCCAAAGAAAAACTTCTCTATCAGGACTATAATATTCAGATATAGCAAAAAAGATTCTAATTTACCTTATGCTATCAAATTTATGAACACTTAAAAAAAACAACTTGGTATATGCTCTAATGCCATTAATATAGCAAACAATCTTTTATATAAAACAAATCTTGTCCTACACCACCTCCAATCACTTAGCTATATATAGGAAGTGCGTATCTGAAATTTTTTTTCCTTCTTTAAGTTGATAGTTACACAAATTTGAGGTTCTACCATATGTACGGTTTTATTGCAATTGGATGAGGAGCCAGCATCTGGCCAGAACGAACGCACAAACACGTGAGTATTTTGCAACATGGTTATGAGATGTGCTATCCAGTACAGGTAAGTCTTGCGCGTAGTATTGAGCAACAACACGCACTGCAGCAGGACACGACCTTATACCAACGTGACTAGTCACGTTGGTAACGACGATCGTTATCCAATGACAAGATGGTAAATAGAGAGGTAGTAATTTTTACAGAGTGAGAACGAAAAGGTTGATAGTTGACTTCCAGAGATACACATTTTTTCAGTGGACTTAATAGTACGTCGAAGATGTTGAGGGTTAAAAGTTTCAGTAAAACATTTCAACTTGCAAGTAAAGCCAAGAGGTTTGGTATCAATGAAAAGCAATTTTCAACGTTCAGTAGATTGAGAGCTGGAGGACATGAAGAAGATCCAACCAAGTCTTTCAAGGCACCTATAGGTGTTGAGCCTCCTAGATACTCTGGAGAGCCGGGGATGTTTGGTAAGACCACCTTTTCTGAGGTTATGGACGAAGTAGATATGACATGGGGTAGAGACGATGATCCTAAACACGTCGAAAAGCAGAACACCAAGATCAGACATTTCACTATCAACTTTGGTCCACAGCATCCAGCTGCCCACGGTGTGTTAAGATTGATTTTGGAATTGCACGGCGAGGAGATTGTGAGATCTGACCCACATGTTGGTTTGTTGCACAGAGGTACCGAGAAATTGATCGAGTCGAAGACTTACATGCAAGCATTGCCATATTTCGATAGATTGGATTACGTTTCCATGATGACAAACGAGCTAGTATTTGCACTTGCTGTAGAAAAGTTGTTGAATGTTGAAGTTCCATTGAGAGCCAAGTACATCAGAACCATGTTTGGTGAAATCACCAGAATTTTGAATCATTGTATGTCCGTTTTGTCGCATATTATGGATGTTGGTGGTTTAACCCCTTTCTTGTGGGGTTTCGAAGAGAGAGAGAAATTAATGGAGTTTTACGAAAGAGTTTCAGGTGCTCGTCTTCATAGTGCATACGTAAGACCAGGTGGTGTCTCTCAAGATTTACCTGTCGGTTTGCTTGATGATATTTATATGTGGGCTACACAGTTTGGTGATAGAATTGATGAAACTGAAGAGTTGGTTACTGATAATCGTATTTGGGCTGATAGAACTAAAGATGTAGGTATCGTTACTGCAGATGACGCATTAAACTACTCGTTATCAGGTGTTATGTTGAGAGGGTCTGGTGTTCCCTTTGACATAAGGAAGTCCCAACCTTACGATGCTTACCCTTATGTGGATTTTGATATTCCGGTTGGTGTAAATGGTGATTGTTATGATCGTTACTTATGTAGAATGGCCGAGTTCAGACAATCTTTAAGAATCATTGAGCAATGTATTAATGACATGCCAAACGGTCCAACCAAGGTTGAGGACTACAAGATCTCCCCACCTCCTAGATCAGCTATGAAAGAGGATATGGAAGCTTTGATTCATCACTTCTTGTTATTTACTAAGGGCTACGCTGTACCTCAGGGCGAGACATATACTGTCATTGAGGCACCAAAGGGAGAGATGGGTGTATATGTTGTGTCCGATGGCTCTGAAAGACCTTACAGATGTAAGATTAGAGCTCCAGGGTTTGCTCATTTAGGTGCATTTGACCACATAGCAAGAGGTAACTTGTTGGCTGATGCTGTTGCAATTATCGGTACTATGGATTTGGTTTTCGGTGAAGTTGATCGTTAATCACAAAGGAAGCTTCACACATAAACTCTGGCTCTGCAAATCTTCATTGAGCAGCTTGAAGTTTTAAATCGTAACTGCAGATGCTCAAATTTGTTGCATAGAAATTTCTCCTAGGAGGAGCACGTACGTGGATATTGGAATAATGTAGAAACATATCAAGATTTATATCATCTAGTCTATGTACGTTGAAAATTTAACAGGTATTTTTATATTGATTCTAATAAATATTTGAGTTTTACATTAGCCAGCTAAAGCTTGGTATATTACGTACATTGTTGCACTCGCACAGGCAAGTATCATTGCATTCTTGAATGTATTTCTCTCTTCGACAGGATGTTCATACATGATTCGCTTCTCGTGGGCCCCGTTGAATGCGCTAGCCGATCCAGTAAAACCAGAACGGCTCATGCTTTGCGCTCGTCTCATTAGATGTTTCGTGATTAATTCTTCGTCCAATTCATCAGTTTTGCCAGACTTTGATAACTGTCTTAGAATCTCTGCTCTCTCAGATTCGCTCAATGTTTTGTTTATCATTCTTTGCTCGAATTTTAAATGCTTCGATAAGTGCTCTTTGTAGTTGAAATGGGGAACCGAATCTCGGTCACCGTAGTTTTTATGCATACCAGAGAACGCAGACTTATTATTAAAAGATGACGGCAGTACTCTATGCCTGCTTTTATTCATACGAGAGCCTGATGCTGATGAAGAATCTGCTTTGGAATAGTATTTCGCTTCTCCATAGTAATTGTTTCTCCATTGCTGATCTCTGTCTACAAACTGCGATCCAGACCCACTATTCTTGAGCAGCTGATCGTATTCTCTTTTGAGTTTCGGGTTCTTGAGTGTCTCATATGCATCAACAATCTCCAAAAATCGATCTTTCTTAGTTTCTTGTTCCTCTTTGCTAAGATGACTATTCATATCAGGATGATATTTCTTGCTCATCTTCTTGAACTGTAATTTGATGTCTTTCAATGGAGCACCAGGACGAAGCTCAAGCACCTCATAATACGTATCTTTGAACCTTATTAAACTAGTTCCAAAATTGCGGTAAGGAACATAGAATGCTAATATTTCTTTATCTTTATGTAAGCATTTCCACATACTTGAAATTATAATCTTTCGAACCAAATGATCATAGAAATAGATGCAATAATAATGAAAAACAGTTTAGACTAGGTACATATAATATATGTCTTGAAAGTATAATATGGTACTCTCAAAAGAATATGGTTGAATTAGGAAATTACCTAAAAACTTTCAAAAATCTCTTACAAAAGGTCATAAGTCTTATTTCGCACCTCCATAAATCGATTATCGCAATTGAAGACGGTATAAATAAAGTATATTTCTGTGCGAATCGTATCCTAGTGACACTGGGAAGAATTTCTGCTGAGATATTATTGAGCGCACAGTAATTTAGCTATGATTGTGCAATAGGTTAGGGTCATGTGCTTTCAATCATTCCAAATATTTTTATGAACGTCGCACTAATATATTTTATCCTCCCTTTAATAACAGAAAACTAATGCGTAGGTCCTTCTAGAAAAGGAAAATTCCGGGTATCATGACCAAGATCCGGAGGCAAGGTCGTGGGTTTGCCACTCATTAACCAATATAAAAAAAAAGATATACTATCGAATACAAAATTATTAGTGATTAGTTACATACTTAGAAATGCCTAGACAAAGAAGATCAGCTCCTATACAAAGAAGTCAGAGCAGATCAGCTCATACTGCTGCTGCACCAGCTAGCTATCCATCAGCCCACCCAAGTCCAGCTTCTCATCCAGTTCAAGCTCAACAACAAGGACCTGGATTATTTGGTCAAATGGCTTCAACTGCTGCTGGTGTTGCCGTTGGATCAGCTGTTGGTCATACTATCGGAGCGGGATTGAGTTCCGTTTTTGGTGGAAGTTCTGCTCCAGCTGAGCCTGCTCAACAAGCAGTAGCTCCAATTCAAAGTGAACAAGGTTACCAAAGACAAGCTTCCACTTGTGACGTCGATGCTAAGAACTTCACTAGATGCTTGGACGAAAACAGTGGTAATATGCAAATATGTGAGTATTACCTTCAACAATTGAAGGCATGCCAAGAAGCTGCTAGACAATATTGAGCATAAATAATTTATTTAATTGTAAATACTACAACATATAAAATGGATAATATCAAATAACAATGGGTTATTTAATTTTTCTCTTTGTTGAAGTAGTAGTATCCACCAGCCCCTGCGACCCCTAATACAGAGAAACGCAACAACCAATTTGGCTGGGGTGGGGACTCGATGTTCAGTTCATGTAATTGGTCGTGTTCTAAGTCATCTACCACTCTGTCGGACTGGAAGTTACCGATCTTGTGTTCAACATCACTATCTCCCATGTTTACGACTTCAGGCTTGTTGATATGTGGGTTAATTGAACTCTGGACGTACTTCTCTCTGTTCGCGGGCTTTTTGGATCCAACGGTATCGGGATTTGTATGAAAGGCATCAACAGGCAGAGATCCCTTGTCTTGAATGTAAGTAGGCTCTTCAGTGACTTTCTCTCCTCCATGAACTACACTTGAAGTATTACCTTCGACTTTAACAGAGGCCCTTTCTTTTCCAATAATTTCTTTCTCCACGTCAGCCCTCTTCATATTTGCTTTATCTTGATTGATTGCGTGTGTAGTCACCGGAGGGATCTTTGGAGAAGGCTCCTTAGGAATAAAATCATACTTGAATTCCCATTCATTTATTGAAGTTTGAGAAGGAAGCTTGTACGAATCGATAGTGGAACTATCATTCTTTCTCATTAAAGAAGCACTAACATGTAAGGATCTCAAGTTTCCCTTGCTGGTTATTGCTCTTGATAAATTTCTTGCGATCATTTTAATAGAATTGTAAAATTAACTTCTTCCGAACCAATTATGAATCTTTTATCTGCCAATTCTTTGAATTCTAGGATGTAGCTTTTTTGAACTTGGTTGGCTAGTTCCAGTAGGGAGGCTATAATCCAAAATTTCGCACTCCCAAAAATAATCCGGGGGTAGGGTGCAGAGAAGGTTTTACAATAACTGATCGCTATCTATTATATGTCTATAAATTATATGCTTAATCAGAGGCTCTGATTCATTAACTCCTCCAAGTAAAGTGAAGGGGGTCTAGATTTAGGCCTTTTTTCTCCAGGTTTTGTTTTCTCATAGTCAGAGATGTCCGGTGATGTATTCAACCTATCAGACTGTAACAAATTAAGCCTTTCAACATCTAATGATTGTGATAAGGAGGGTGAATAATTTATTGAACCTTGTGTAGAGACTCCTGAAATATTGGCAGGATCAAGAGCCCCATATGCGTGCGATAAATCCATTTGAGTGGCATTTGGCCTTGAGATAAATTCTAGGACTGGACTTATATACATGGAGCCTCTCCTACCTATAGGACGTGCATTACCACTTACAGCGTCTCTATATGAGTGACCTTGCTGACTAACGTCAGAAGAACCGTCTTTTTCTTGTAATAATGTCTGCATAGATGTATGTTTGGATAAAAGGTACATACTTGAGGAAGCAGAAGATTTCTCTAGTACCGAAGAACCACTGCTTCCCCCTCCCATGGCATAAAAGGGCATTCCAGGGGTATGATCATAATCAGTCTTATCTGATTTAGCCCTTTTCCAGGATATAATATCTTGAATAACCTTATAAGAGAGTAATGCCAACAAAACCGCTCCAAGTATCGAACCGAACACAATAAATACCAAGCCCTTTGGGTTGGAAAATTGCTCAATATATGGGTCCTTCACTTCATTTCCTTTCACTTCTCCGGTAGCAACCGAATTAGGAATCGCAATACTGTAGCTGTAAGATGTGGATGAGGAAGAGGACTCAGAAGAGGATAAGGTAGCGTCTGATGTCTGTTTGGCTGCTTGCTCTGTCGTTAACGTCGGCATATTATCATCCCTTTCATTAATAGTTACTATGTCCCTCTTGTGAACATGGTGTAAATGGATATCTCGTGCCTTATTTCCTCTATCTTGTAACACTGCACCATTTATGCTGGATGCTAAGGCTAGTAATGCAAAAATGTATGAATGAATTTGAAAAAACTTCATTTCACGGTCAATCGAGGACTTGAGATTTGGCTTAATTTAAATATTTAAGCTTCTCGATTATGCATGCTAAATTAATTGCTTCTAATACGTAGTAAGTATAATATTCTGTACATAATAAGTATGTATTGACCTACATTGAAATTCGCGAATGTGAGGCGCGTATTTGATGAGAATTGGATAACAAATTCGCGATTCTAACACGTCTTACAGGGATTAATGTTCTTTAAATTCCTTCGTCTATGCTAAAATCTCCAATCTTTATCTGCTGATTCTATTGCCCAGTTGAATTTTTCTCTCAAAGTTTTCGTAAATAACTTTTCAATTGGAACATTATATTTTTTAGAGAATACAACAGTTAATCTTGGATCTATATAATTCATCTTAGAAGTACCCAAAGAGACCTCAGAATTATCCTCTTTATCCTTGAGTTGAAATGCAGTGTTTGAAATCCTATTTTGCAAGATATCTATTTGAGCTTTTAGCTTTTCCTCGGTCATGTTCTTCTTGAGCTCGATCTTTCCGGTTTTCAATTCCTGTTTATATTCGCTTTCTAACTGATCCACCTTGGCCATCCTCTCCTTGAGCTCTGAATCATCAAGTAGATCTTTACCTTCAGCCTTTAATTTATCGTTCTCCCTCTGGAATCTTTTTCTGACAGAATCTCTTTGTTTTTCAATAACCTGTTCTTGAATTTGCTGGACATCTTCTTTTGTCATATCATCGATTTCTTCAAAGAAGCCAGGATCCTTCTTCTTTAATTTCGGTTCCAACTGCAATAAAGCCTTTTTTAGTCTAATTTTTTGCCATTCCAACTCTTTTAATTTTTCGTTTATTTTTTGAACGGAGCTACTATGGCCCTTCGTTACGGTACGCTGATGGTTACACAATATGGCAACAGTTCTGTTGGCGGCGTTAAACTTAACAACCTTTTCGGCAACGGTTCCTTCATTAGGAATTAAGTCTAATTGATCTTGCATAGTCTTGGAGGCATTATATGTACGGAACACTTTAGCTGTCAAGCCTTTCATATAATTCTGCAATTGCTTGTTCACGAGTGATGGATTAATTCTATCGAACAAACCATCACCAGGTTGCTTCGGCGGCTTTTTGAATATTCTCAAATTCTTGAAGACTTGTTTATCTACTTCCACTTCCTGGTAGAAACGGATGGAATCTTTACCAAGGAAATCAAACACAACAATATTGGGTGGCTTTAAGGTTACATGCTCATAACGCAACGAACAACAACCTACCGTATCTGCTTCTTCTTCACCTTTTTCACCACCTGCTCTGAGAGCAAAAACATCAATTAAATAAGTTGCGGTCGCCATTTGTCTCTTTTGCATAAGCGGATCCTTAAGCATGGTAGTGTAGTCCTTTCTAATAACATCTATATGATTTCTTAATTTTCTAGCTGTTTCAAACTTCTTCCTATCAGACAAACCCTTAACAGAAGAATTGGCTGCAAACCTCACATACTTAAACGAATCAGAAATATTTTCTTTCCACATTGCCAACCATGTTACGGTGTTGTCATGTCTCACTTCTCCCCATTTATGTCCTTTAGGTGGATCAGGAATGGGGACACCTTCACTTAGATTGAGTGTCACATCTTCCGGAGCAACTCTACGCTTAAATTTACCGGTTTTTGGATGAGCGCCTCTTCCTCTGAACAAACCGGGAGGTTCTATACGGAAATTTCCAACCTGCTCTTTCCTGCCATTTAAAAGACACGTCTTATAAGGCTCTTCTAGCTTCTCTTTCTCTTCTTTCATCTTTTTCTTTTCATCTTTTGTCATTAATTTCTTTTGTTCCTTCAAATGCTCGAAGTATGCATGCATTTTTGTAAAATCCATCTTTTCAAAGTCATCTATCTTTGTATTGCAACCTCCTGCTTCCTTAAGAACCTTGCAGAAATCTTCGAAGAAGTTCTTCTTGAAGACTGGATTTTTGGCATGGTCAGTTTCTAACATAGCAGCATAGAAACCCGCTACCTCCTCTGCTTCGAGAGGCAAATCAACTGGTTTTGAATCGTAATAAAGCTTTACATGAGAAGGCAATTGTTCATATGCGGGAGGGAACATAACACCATTATGTTCTAAGCTTTCCCATTTCTGCTCCCCATCCTTCTCTTCATCAGCCTCCCACCATTTATATTTTTTATCTTCATTCTCGTCCTCTAATTCTGGCGTGTTATTATCCTCTGATTTTACGGCTTCTGAGTTTTTGTTTGCAATCTTTTTTTTCTTCAGAATTTTTGAAGACAGAAGTGATGTTGTTTGAGAAAGTGGAGTCCCTTCGTCTTCACTTTCGCTTTTAATAACTGCGTTAGCTTTCTTTTGCCTTTTCTTTTCAGATTGTATAGGCTTTTTCAGTCTCTTGCTTGATGACTTCTTCACCTGTGAAGGAGAAGTTTTCACTGGCAACTGTGAAAGTGCCACATCCTCACCCGAATCAGTATCATTTACTTGGCCATTTTTGGCGATTGGAGTATCATCTGAAGAGCTCATTCCTGCTAACTGTTGTTTATCTGGGTATCACAAGAAAACTAAAAAGCTTCTCTCTGATGTGTACACGACCAGGTTACACTTGACTTACGAGAGGACCTTTGTAGAAAATAAATCAGACGGCCCACTCCAAGCTCTATATGCGATATGAAATTCTGAAGGATAATCTAAATCTATATTTGGGAATGGGAACCTATACTATTAAGCTTAAATGGTATTTAAAGCATGCTTTGAATCACATTCAGACATACGTTTATGTCAGAAGCGCTATAAAAGCAGCCAAAGGTAACGCCAAGAGTATTATAGATTTGAAGCCAGCTCCTATAATTCTCATGTAAATATTTGTATAATGATATACTTTTTACGTTATTTAAGAAGCGAAGCAGTCCTGTAAAGGATCGTATTCTCTTTTCGCAGTCGGCTCAAAGTACCACATAAATATGAGCTTGCTAAGGCATCGAGCAGAAGATAAATTATTAATAAAAATGGGAGTAGTTCATATTTATATGAAATCTTTTAAAAATTGTTCTACTTCTATGAGACAAGCTGTGTAGAAGAGTTACGAAAAAATACCGATCCACTGCATTATCTACATCTGCTGCACTATGGAATAAATCAAAAAGTCCCTTATTGTCATTGCTTAATCTTTTATCAACACAATTTTTAATTTAACCTAATTAGGACTAAGGATATTATATTTTGCCAGTTTTAACATGAAAAATGCTTCCCAATATTTTAATCTAGTGTGTGCTCAACTGGAACATTTCTCATTTAGTTTTTTTTGTAAATATTTTATCTTTACTAAATACAGCCGTTTTGTAAACACTGTATGTGGAAATTCAGAACACAAAGATTTTATATAAATTTTTAATTCCTTAATTATATACCTTTTACCTTTTAGTTTATAGATTGCATTAAGCTAGGATATAACAGGCGTACTGAGAGAGTTAGATATAGTTCAAACGCTTTTGATTACCCATTGTCATTACCCTATCTAATTCATTGCGAAAACCTCAGGCTTTTTATCAGGTCAGATCAGAGTTGAATTTAAGGCATCCATCCAGAAAGGTTTCAAAATAGATACTAAGCACCAAATAATATTATACCTGAGATGTCATCTGTTCGTTCTCAGCCATTACAACCGTTAAATAATGGACAGCTCAATGTGAGAGCAAATAATATTACCCCAATCAAGCCTGCTAGGCGCTCAAAGGAAAATCATGAAGAACAAAAAACCAAAAAGAAAAAAGAAAAATTATCTGCATTGTGCAAAACCCCACCGTCAGTGGTAAGGACAAGAAATGGAAGAGACTACAGAAGGGGAACCTTCCTAGGTGAAGGTGGATTTGCCCGTTGTTTTCAGATGAAAGATTCTTCTGGACAAATATATGCCGCTAAGACTGTAGCAAAGGCTTCAATTAAAAATGAAAAAACTAAGACAAAGCTTCTATCCGAAATAAAAATTCATAAATCATTAAAGCATCCTAATATTGTGAATTTCGTTGACTGCTTCGAAGATGATGTTAATGTGTACATTTTGCTTGAGATTTGTCCAAACCAGTCTTTAATGGAGCTTTTGAAGAACAGAAAAACCATATCTGAGCCAGAGGTCCGCTACTTTATGGTACAAATCATTGGTGCGGTCAAGTACTTGCATTCTAGAAGAGTTATACACAGAGACCTCAAGTTAGGTAATATATTTTTCGATCCTGAAATGAACTTGAAGATCGGAGACTTTGGATTGGCATCTGTTCTTCCAAGTACTGATTCGAGAAAATATACCATTTGTGGAACTCCCAATTATATTGCACCGGAGGTTCTTGGAGGCAAAAATACCGGCCATGGATTTGAAGTCGATATTTGGGCGATCGGTATTATGTTGTACGCTTTACTAATTGGTAAGCCACCATTTCAAGCAAAAGATGTCCAGGTGATTTATGAAAGAATAAAGAAAACGGAATACAGTTTCCCAATCGATAAACCAATCTCCGAAGAGGCTAAGATCTTGATAAAAGATTTGTTAAGTTTGAATCCAATAAATCGTCCAACAATAAACGAAATATTAGACTATGAGTGGTTTAAGGGCCCATTTCCAGACAAAACACATGAAATATCTTTGACAACTACACCAGAAGGAATCAGCAGAATTTCCAAAGCTCAATCTTCTGTTAATTTCACGAATACAAAAACAGCTGCAGGTATTTATACACCAAGGTCAAAGAACCCGGTTGAAATATTAAGGTCAGACTTGTGCTCAGAGCAGCCAAGAGCAATGCTTCCAAAGTCATTATCCCCAGGCGATACTAAAAATAAATATCAAGAGGTAGATCCAGTTCGACTCGCCAGACCGAAGAAGGTTAATTTTAGTACAATATATTCTACTACAATTAAGCGACTCAACCAGATATGCTTTGAAACATATCAAAATATGAGGAGACTTGAATATTCTAAACATGAAAGAATTGACACAGTTGAATTACCAAGTTGCGAAAATCCTACGCTCATAAGCAAATGGGTGGACTATTCAAATAAGTATGGATTTTCATACCAATTAACTAACGATGATATAGGAGTATTGTTTAATGATGAGAATACTTTCTTGAAATTGCATAGCGCCGACAGATTCTTGGAATTAATTTTTCACGAGGGAGAAGGATGGACGTCTATTGAAAATTCTACTCTTCACCCGCCAGCACAAGCAAGAAGGCAATTGGAAATAGTTGACTTTTTTGCAAAATATATGAATAGTAATCTCTCCAAGGTTAGTGAAAACGAAGATCGCAAAGAAACTGTATTTTTAAGACGCTATACTCGGACACAAGAGTATATAATGTTTGAAATGACAAACGGAAACTTCCAATTCAACTTTAAAGATCACCATAAGATATGCATATCAAAATGCGGTTTGGCTGTTACTCATGTTTCTCCGAATCGTATTACGCAAACACATCCATTAATTTTTATCCTCAAACAGGGGAATTTTCCATCAACAGATGTTCCACAGTGTTCAGAGAAGATCGCCATTATCAGAGATGCCATAAAGCAAAAGGCTTTCAAAGATTAATAATATTCTTCGAGGGTTTGCTTCATCTGAGGATCATCTTCAATTAATCGTAACCTTGTATAGAGAATAATTGCATCTATGACAGGACTGCATAGCTATAAGAAGAGTTAAGCAAAAGATGTGCAGAAATTTGTCTAATTAAATCTATGTTTCTCATTTATATAATACAAAGCAATGTGAAATTCAAAAGTATAGATGACCGTATAAGCAATCAATTTTATTTTATTTTATTTTTATAAAGATTTGGAATCAGTAATCATCATTTCCGCTCAACAATGACTTGAGAGCCCATTCATCCTTAAATCGGGTCTTAATTATGTCTAAATCGCTAATTAATCCAGTGCATGCATTTTTTAAAGCGTCACGGGGCGAATAGTCCTCCTCCGTTTGAATACGAAGTACAAAATTGGCAAATAGAGGATGCTCTACCTTATAAGCTGCAAAAATCACTCTTTCATCCTTAAGAAGTTGTGCCCGCAACAAGTTCGCCAAAGTATGATCTTCTCTTTCAATCTTGACTATTGCAGCATTAGGAACCTTTGAATCAGGGATGATCTTGATTCTTATTTGTTAGTAATGAGTTCTAAATACACGTTCATATACAGTTCATTAAGCCACTAATAAACAAGAACAGATGGGCGTCATATTAAAGACAGGATACATACTTATCAACACCCTCAGGTAAGATGAAAAGCTCAAATCTATCCGGCGCATTCATGATTGATTGATTCCTATGTTCAACTGCATTCACTTCGAATTTTAATCCTTTCACAATCACGTGAGCAGATCCAGTTTAAGCGATCAGGGAGACATTTGCAGATTAGCAGTTACCCGGATACACGCTTGGTTTATTGAAGAGAAAAGACGTGAGCGGAAGCTGATATGCTTGTTAATTAGCTTGAAGTGATTTGGAGTAAATATAACTTGTGATTGAATATTATCCATTGCTACTGGATCATATTTGGTATATTAACGGGATAAGAAGTTTTAGAAGAAATATTTTAGGATTAATCCAGGGCCCAAGTTCATTGATAACAATCATTACATAGAGCGTGGACTGTAGCTAAAGATATGGCTAATCAACAAGAACAGTGGAATAATCAACAGCGTGCCTTGGGGCTGCATTTCAAGTAAGTAACACCTGATAATATGACATTATGTTTGGAATAGTATTGGTACATTAAGGATTTGCTAGATTCCGGATATCATAATATAGCAGCTCGTACTAACGTTTCAGCCGTCAACATCCTCCTATTTTGCCCCCTCCAGCTACATTGGAGACAGGTAAGTACAAACTTTGCCGCTAAATATTAAATTGTTTAATACTAACTTAGAGCAGGTGGTCAACATTTCTATCCTTTACCAAGCTTGCCGAGCTTGGGGAATGGTACGGGACATCCTGGAACTCAGTCATTCAATATCGCTGGAATTAATATTAATAACGAATCTATTCATCAAGTAAGTTTTTGATTTTTTTTTTTTTTTTTTTTTTTTTTGAGTATTAAGCAATGTACTAATAATTTAGAATGAACATCAGCGTCAGTCGCAAGATGTGAGCGCAGCATCAAATATGAATATAAACAGCCAACACACTAATCATTTGCCTCCACCAAATGCTTTAGTGGCCTCAACAGAAGCTCAAGTTAATGGGGCACCTCCTCATTTGAATCCTGGAATGCCCAATCGTACTTCAAGCAGCAGCGTTTACAGGCCATTAAATGTGAAAGATGCATTATCTTATCTAGATCAGGTAAAGATTCAATTCTATAATCAGTCAGATGTTTATAACAATTTCTTAGACATCATGAAGGATTTCAAGTCTCAAAGGTAAGTTAAATTTAGTTTTCAAAGGTATTATTTTCAACACTAACATATCTAGTATCGACACACCAGGTGTAATAGAAAGAGTTTCTACTTTATTTAAAGGGCATCCAAATTTAATTCAAGGATTTAATACTTTTTTGCCGCCTGGATATAGAATAGAATGCTCTTTGGATCCATCAGATCCTAACCCTATCAGGGTTACTACTCCTACCGGAACTACAACAAAGTCTCAGGTTGGCTTTTCAAATCAATGGAATATGGATCATTCTGGTGAAATGGCACAAAAAGGACAGACCTCCCAACCGGTTTTTCAAGAAGGTAACATGAGCATAGCCCATAATGACAACCCGTCCGAGGCTCAAAACCTGGATGGAAGCCAGATTGAGTTCAATCACGCTATAACTTATGTTAATAAAATTAAAACCAGATTTGCAAATCAACCGGATATTTATAAGCAATTCCTTGAAATTTTGCAAACTTATCAACGAGAGCAAAAACCAATTGCAGATGTGTATGAACAGGTAACAGAGCTTTTTGCAAATTCACCAGATTTATTGGAAGATTTTAAGCAATTTTTGCCTGACACAGGAGCTCAAAACTATACTCCAGATCAGCAATTAAATATTCCAAAGGATGCTCCTTTATATGGTAGAGGAGATGTTTCTCAATTGCCTCCAGTAGGTAATTTTCAGCCTCCAGTAGGACATGCTATTACGGGGGCTCCAAATCAATATCAAAGTTTCGAAACGGGTTCCCATATGGGAAATGCACACAACCAAGTAGGCATGTATCCAAATAATGTTAATGGTGCTAAGAAGAAGAAGCATTCCGTATCGGAGTCGTATAATCATGCTTATGGATTCGGAGATGAACAGTATTCGAATTTGCGTTCTGCTCCTTCACATAAGTATAGTAAGACTGCGAAGACTAATATTTCTAATCCAAGTTTAGTTATGGGTGTCCCAGAACCAATGCCTCCAGCTGCAGTAGTAAAGAGTTCTTCTTTACAAGAAGAACTCGGGTTTTTCGATAAGGTTAAGAAGGCAATTGGAAACAAGCAAACTTACAATGAATTTTTGAAGGTTTTGAATTTATTTTCCCAAGAAATTATCGATAAAGATACTCTTGTTGAAAGAGTTGATGGTTTCATTGGCGAAAATCACCCAGATTTGCTTAAGTGGTTTAAAATGTTTGTTGGATTTGACGATACCCCACAGCACATTGAAGAGATCAGCTTTAAAAAGCATCAACTCGAATTGTCCTTATGCAAAGCGTATGGTTCTTCATACAGACAATTACCAAAGGCAGAAACATATATGCCTTGCTCAGGAAGAGATGAGATGTGTTGGGAAGTCTTGAATGATGAATGGGTTTGCCATCCTACCTGGGCCTCAGAAGACTCAGGTTTTATAGCACATCGTAAAAACCAGTACGAAGAGATTCTTTTCAGAATTGAAGAGGAAAGACATGAATTTGACTTCATAATGGAGTCTAATTTGAGAACTATCCAAACTTTAGAAACTATTGCTAATAGAATCGCTAACATGACACCAGACCAGAAAGCAAACTTTAAGTTGCCGCCTGGCTTGGGCCATACATCACAGGCGATATATAAAAGGATTATCCGAAAGGTTTATGATAAGTTGCGTGGCTTTGAAGTTATCGACGCTTTGCATGAAAATCCCGCAGTCGCAGTCCCAATAGTTTTGAAGAGGTTGAAACAAAAGGATGAAGAATGGAAAAGATCGCACCGTGAGTGGAACAAGGTTTGGAGAGAGATGGAACAAAAGGTCTTTTATAAGTCTTTGGATCATCTAGGCCTAACATTTAAACAAGCTGACAAGAAACTTTTAACTGCAAAGCAGTTAGTTAGTGAAATTAGTACAGTAAAAATTGAGCAGCAGAACAAAAGGCTTCATCCTTTAACTCCCAAGCATCAGGAGCAATTAAACTACAATTTTGATGATGTTAATATTTTGGTTGACATTCTTAGATTAAGTGAAATATTTATAACGAACTCTTCTAACTATTCATCCAATGATAGGGAAAAGCTTTTACACTTCCAAAACTTCTTTTGGACGTCATTTTTCAGTATCCAAGAAGATGATTTAAAGAAGCTAATGCAAGAGAGAACCAGTATTTCTCACGCAATGAATGGAAAAGCATCAAACAATGGCACCTCTCAATCCAATAAAAAGGATGTTTCCACTTCACTTGATTCTAATGATCCGGAATCAGGTAATAAGAAGAGAGGAAGAGAGCATGATCTTTTGAGAGATGTCCTCAAACGTCAAACAAAAGCTCGTGATGATGGCCTGCATGTCTCCCCTCATCAGGCGTCCAGTGAAGGAGAAGAAGAGGGTTTAGACGAATTAAGTAAAATGTCAGAAGCTTGGGTGAACACATCGCAAAATAGCCATAATGAAAACGGAAAAAATACAAACCAGCGGAAGCGGGACAAATACAATCTATTTGCAAATACTGCGATATATGTTTTTTTTCGTCATTTGACTACTCTTTATGAGAGATTTCGAGAGGTCAAGAAACTTAATGAACAAGTGCGCTCAGAAATCAGTAATAGGACAACTCCTGAATTTGCTAAAGACTTGAATTTATTATCTCATCAATTAGAAAATATGGGGGTTGAAATAACCGGAGATAAGGATTGCTATGAGCAGGTATTAAGTTTATCAGAGAGGTTGATTAAGGGAGAAATAGAGTACCAGTGGTTTGAAGAGTCTTTGCGTCAAGGTTACAGAAATAAAGCATATAAGCTTTACACGGTGGACAAAGTTATTCAAGCTTTGGTGAAGCATATGTACACTGTGATATCAGACTCAAGACACTCTGAGATAATATTGCTTTTTGAGCAAGATAGGGCACGTCCGGTTTCAAGCGCTAGAGAACAGATCTTATATCGTATGCAGGTCAGATCCTTTATGAATATGGATGAAAACATGTTCAAGATATCGTACAATGAAAAGGATCATTCGGCTAACATTCAGTTCGTTAGTCTTGACGATTTAACAATTAATGATCACAAGAATGAAAAAGAGAAGTACAACTACTATATTACGAGTTTTGTCATGTCACATCCTACAGAGGGGGTTCCAGCATCGAAGATAAATATGCCATTTTTAAAATCCTTTATTGAAGAGATTGACGAAGATCAATGTGAAGGCAGTTCGAGATCTGGATTAAAAGTTTCGGTATGTGAAAATTCTTATCGATTGTTTTTCGAAGCGGATACGCATGATGACTTTATATCAAATTCGTTGTCCAAGTCAGGCAATATGATTGATATAAATAAGAAAGAAAGGGTGGAATCTCTTTCTAATCTTTTGGAGGATCCAGAAATGGGCTGGAGGAACACTCTTGAGGGGAGTGAAATGGCAAATGACCATGAGAAGGACGCCGAAATATTGTTCAGTCAAGGGGCCAAAGCATACATTTCGAATAAGAGAATAATTGATCAAAAAGCAAGGGAGAGTACTATTTCTGGTAATGAAAAGACCGAAAGTTCTGCTTTAGAAAATGGAGGGACAGCAAGCAACCTGAAGGTACTTTCTACTGAAAATCATAATGCTGATGAAACTATGATTCAGGAGGCAAATGAACTCACATTGCCGCACAATGATGGCAATGATACTACACTACAACAAGAACTCAATGATTCTACTACAGATGATATTACATTGAACCAGGATGAATCATCAGGATTGTAAATCATTTAAAAACAGTCATTCTTATATAAATTGTATGTTACGTATAATTAAGTAAAAAGGTATTATGAATTTTTTATTGTCGTAATATTGTTAAATAAATGCTGCTAATTTCTATAGAGAGATGAACCGTTTACAGCGGCTCTAGCTAACAGTTCGGTAGCTATGATACGTGCCATTTTCTCTCGTTGTTCTAACCTTCGCAGGACAAATGCATTCTCACCTCTAGCTAGCAACACTCGGAGTATTATGTCCTCTGTTGCAACTTGAACAGCTAGCGGATCAGTACGCTCCTTCTGTAATTGGTTAATGACCCGCTGCCGCATTTTCTTTGTAGCATTGGCCGTAATGCTCGTATACCTTGAGAAAGATCTTTGCGGCGCGATACCACTCATGCTCAATACTGTCAAAGAGTTACAGTTCTTGAGATCGTTTTTCTCTTTTAAAAGCCCCTCAAAAGCAGGAGCAAGTCTCTCTACCTCAGAACAAAGAAAAGAGACATCTCTATCGAAATAAACGGGAATGAGCAACAAGGATTGATATTGCTCGTTTTTTAGATCTGCCAAAGGTGGACCATTTCCATCGTTATGAAAGAAATCAAAGCATAGAAAATGGAGCCAAGTTAGAACAATTTCAACTTCATTATGCGTTAGAGCAATTGACTGACCGATCCCAATACTGCTACTTACATTAGCGACTGCAGAAGTCACTGCAGTTTGCCAACCCCCACCATTACTGCTTCTACTACCCAGATATTGCGTAGAGCTGATATTTTTTGCACTTATTAATTTTGGAAGAAGTATGTCGTCCGCAGAGCTAAGAACAACGGACCAAGTAGCTACCATGACTTTAATCAACAAATCGTTAGAGAGATATTCTGCAAGAACTTGCAAATTTAAATTCAAGTAGTTTAATAGTGGTATCAAAGCACCATCAATTTGCTCCTGGCTTGGTCTAACGTTATAATTACCCCCAGAAATTGAACGCAAATTTGCTTTTGAGATGCAACTATGTACAAATCTTGAAAACCTTTCAACAATTAACTTTATACACCGGTCTTGTGTCGTTTGAACAAATCTATGTGCTCTCCCCATAATGAATATGGCATCCCTTCTTTCGTGTTCAACGGAGACCTCTAACAAAATTCTTCCTTGGGTGTCCAAATCAAGATACGATTCATGAACTATCCCATCATGTTTATATCTTTTAGGGTCTAACTGGAGAATAGCTCTACCACAAATTGATTGGGTACCCCTTCGTTTGTCCCATATTGTAAAAGAAATCGGTAAACTAGAGTTCGGGGGAATAACCACCTCAAACTCTTCATCCCACTCTGGATTCAAAGTATTTGTTAACGTTCTTGTTTGCCAAATAGATTTTCTCGCGTTACTATCTATTATCGTAATGTATGGATTCACACTAGAACTAGTTGATTTCAAGTCTTCAGCTCTCAAGATACGGATAGAAAATATGTGACTCAAAAACTTGAACTTAGAAGATTCATCATGCTTTTCAAGGCAGTTAGAGACTTCCTCAGGGTCTACTATTTCTTCTAATTTGTTTAACTTCTGTAGCATAGCGGATAAATTGTTGAGGGCAACACACATAGAAGGTTTGAAATCATGTAAAGTGCCATCCTTATCGCGAGAGCCATTGCCTTGTATACTGGATACTGCCTGTTTAACATCATCAAACCAATTACCAGCTTTAGATTTCTCATTATCTACCGTTAAATTGTTCATCATTTTCTCATTCTCTTCTTCCTCTAAAGAGCTTGATATATTCTCTGACATAATATTAGAATACACAATAGCTCCATCAGATATCCCTTTCAAAATAGAGGTATACAGTTTTGCTAGTTGCAAGTCATTTCTCCATTGTAATCCATTTATAATTTTCAAGTATTCTCTGATAAGAGTGAAAAAATCTAACACAGAACTGCTGTACTTTTTCGTATCATCCTCCAAATCTATTGGCTCCAACTTATCGTAGCTTACAGAATCACTTGCAATCTTCACGATTCTTTCTTCACTTTCCTTCACCCAGGATTCAAGATGTGGATAAAAAAACTCCTCCAAAATGAAAGGAAACTTAGTTTTTCGAGTAGATGATTGATAGAAAACCAGTCTGATCTCATTCAAAGATCGATAAACATCCAAGAGATCGTTATAAGGCAAGACTTGTCCTTTATTACGTGCATAAGTGACAATATGCTTCAATACGTTTTGAGAGTCAACAGCAAACATACTTGTCATTAGTACAGCAGCAACATTTACAACATTTAAAAATCCTAACAAAGGTGCTTGATATCTTCTTTGAAGCAATTTTATATCTTCTACAATCTGTTCAGAAATTTCGACAATATGTGACAAGTTTAGACGATCATCCCTAGGAAGTAATCCTAATAAGTCTGCGTATCGCTTTTCAGATGTATGTAAAAGAGATTTTGATAATCTTTTCTCCCATTTCTTTGGAAGTCCAGCTTTTTCCAAGGATGTAAAAAATTGATTTGTCTCAATAAAGTCCTGAAGGAGGGATATATAGGGACCAAATTTTGGTTTATTATCTCTGCTAAAAATTGAGCCCAATAAGTGCTTTATACCGAGCATTATCTGATTATATGAATCTGTTAGATTCCTCGTAAACTGCTCTTTTTCTTTTAAAGGCCAATTGGGCATATCTCTAAATTCAATGAAGTTTGATTCATTAAGCAAGTCATAGCATAGATTCATTAAGTTTCTGTAAGATTCTGGATTTATTGGCGATAATGAATTAGGATTTTTATCTTTAACCTTGGAAGTTTTTAATATTTCTGTCAAATTACAAGCAGTGTAATAGGCATTGAACTGTGCACATGAATCTAACCCCCAAAGTCTAGCACATAGGTTAATGAGGCTTAATGCTTGCTTCGAAAATAAATTGTTAAAATTTATTTCCGTATCAATATTTAGCAAAACACTCTCTAGATATAACTTCAAAAAGATAGTAAAGTAGATCTTAACATATCTGGTAGAAGGAAGAATGTAATAGTCATATCCAGAAGGAGGAGCTTCAGTAAATCCACTTCGATCGTCTATTTTCAGATATTTATTTTTCATAAGTGTGCACATCTCCAATTGGTACTTTTTCCAGGCATCATAAATCTCAGGTTGTGCAAAATCTTGACGGCAACTTATACCAAGATCCTTTTCAATATAGAAAATAACCTGTTCAATATCTTTCTGTAGACAAGCTTGCGTTGCAACATTCTTATATCTCATCACATCTTGTTGCAATTTTATTTCATCGACTGGAAATATTTGTAATAACAATTGAATATGTGATTGATCCATATCACTTATTCTGTAAGAAGGCTTTGCATATTTGAAGGATCTACCAGATTCAGGAACAGTCAGATTAGATGGATTTTGACTTTTGTTCTTGGCTCCAGGATTGAGAGACTCCTTAAATTCCATTAGCTTAGACTTTAATGCTTCATTACCTTTTTCATTTCCAATATTCTCTACTAGCAAATTTACGAAAGAATTGGCATGTTTAAAAACCACAGCACTTACTTCATTCGAAGGTACATTCCCTATCTTCACAATTTCTTTGTTTGCACAAGAAACAAATTTCATTACCAAATATTCAGGTTTGAGATTAACCTGTAAGTCCGATCGAAAGGTAGGATCCAACACCTCCGAGTACATCCGTAATAAAGATCTCCGAGTTAACTCGTCATACATCTTACCAGTCTTTTTAAGTGCGATGGAATTTAAGCTCGCCTCTAGTTTGTCGATGATCTGCACCAGTAATTTCGGTTCATCAGCTCCCTGAATATACTTGCTCATCCGAGATCTTGGAATGTTATTCCCCATGTCTACTGGCCTCATTATATTCAGCGTATCCTTGAGAGGAGTACGAAATCTGGCTTCATTTGAATAGTCCAAGATAACAATTTTAAGCACGCATTCATATAGCTTTTTCACATCCACATTTTCGAACTTCTTTTCATCCTCCGTTAAAGCAGTAACGAACAAGCTTGGGCACCTTGAAGATGCCTCTTTCTTGATAGCTTGCATCTAACAAACTCTTCTAAATAACTTTATCTTTTGATTTGTTGCCTAAAAAGGTTAAGTTCATGTAAATATTCCTGCACACACAAACAAAAGGTAAGTGCAAATTAATTTGCAAGCATTTTGATTAAACAACGCTGACATCAAAGATCTATAGAGTATTTACTAACTAAAAACCGATTATAAGAGAGAATGCAACCCCAAGTTATGTAAAGTTTTCTTATTATGGGGATTTTTTAGTATTAGACCACTATAGCAGGGCGCCTGCAATATCTTCTGCTCCTACGAGAAATCTGACGAATCCTTAGCTAACATTGAATAGTGCACATCAGAACATGTGCATTATTCCTTTTCCTGTGGCGAATTTTTATCTATGTTTGATGGAGTTATGGGTTCTGAATCGACGGGTGTTGAATTATCTACGGAGTTTTCTTTTTTTGTCAAATGGCTACTCAAGAATTTGTTCATTTCAAAAGCCCCTACCCTTTCTGTAGTAATGTTAGTAATCTAAAGGAAAAATGCATTGAAAGTTTAAGAGACATACCTTGATCGAAGACTTTCTTTAATTTATCATCGCAAATAATCACTCTTTTATCATCAGGATCCTGTAAGTTCTCGTTTTTGATGTAACCCCAGAGGGCTTTAACCACTTGAGTTCGTGGGAGCACAGATTCTCCTACCACATCTGCAAGCTCAGGAGATAATATTTGTTCCTGGAAAAATGCATTATTTGCTGTGGAAGTGTGTGTAGTTTTTCTCTTTTGTCTTACCTTAGTAGTGGCAGGCTTTTTGCTTTTACCAGAGAGATTATGATACATTATTTTATCTTCATTTTCAGCAAGTTCTCTGCTTCGTTTAAGACTACTCTTCTTGTTTTTCCTATCATCAAGAAGTTTGTGGTACCTCTCTAGAATACGCTGGTTTACATCTTTCTATATGTGTTAGTACATATAAAGTATTAATGAAAATACAGAAGAAAAACATACCTTGTATGGTTGTAAATCTTGCCCAAAAAGTTCCTGAATAGCTTTACGTATTCGCTTTACACTAACCTTGTCTAAGTCCGCAACACTCAAAATTGCCTACTTTTGTTAATACCACAGCAATCAAACAGCATAATGAATGAAAAAACATACGTCTATTGTAGGTATAAAGTCATTACTATTGTAATCTTCTGACATTGCCTCCTCTTACGTTAATATTTCATCTGTATTCTTACATTAGATTCATATACAGGTTTATTAACAAATCTTAATATTGATACTGAAAAACTAAAAGATGCAAAGTATATGACTATAGTACATAAGACAAATCACTACGGAAGTAAATAAGAAGCGTTATGATATATACGACCCCCCAGAAAATTAATTTATAATTGGATTTCTATAGCTAGCAGCTGCCTCATAAATTAATTTTGTCTCAAGTTTCTTTTTTGTTGCAATTCATTTTTCTTGATCAACTTCTTCCTCTCAGCACGATTTAAGGTCCTAGGATCAATTAGCTCATTTTCAGTTCCCTTATGTTTATCATCCACTTCAACAAGCCATTGGTCATCCAATTTTTTGTTAGCACCTTTGTAACCCCATTTTGGTACCCATTCACCTGTAGACTCATCATACACCATTTTTCCATCCTTTGCTTTGGACTTAATTCCCTTCTTTTGAGCAAACAATTCCCACTTCGTTGGTGCCTTTTCCTTTGGTATAGATTTCTCTCTTGGTAATTTACTTGTTGGGGCTGGAAGTTGAATTAAGGAGATACTAGATTCCTGACCGGTGCTGGAATTCAGCGAATCTGTAGTAGTCTTTATGGGCAATGACAAAAGCTGGTTTATCATTAATTGCACATTGTCTCTTGTAACGGCAGTCAAATATTCTTCAGATTCTGTACCTTCTAATTTAGATTTATCTAAAGGATTTGGATCAAAAGTCGCTAAATTACCAAGATCAAATGTATTTGGAATTAATTTTTCGACTGTAACGGGTTTATATTGAGCCTTTTCCTCAGTCATTATGTTATCTTCTATCGGTAATATACTTAAAGAGTAGAGTGTGTTTAGTATGAAAAGAGCTCCTCATCTAGCAAAAAAAAAAATCTTACATGCAGTGCTTCGATGTCTTATGAGTTTCCACTTTGTAAAGAGCTTCTCCAAATCCAGAGTGAGACTACAGCCATTATTGATACTGCACCACCAGCCATTACTAAGTGCATCAAGTGTTCATTATCTTGTTTTGCTTCTTGTGCTAAACCCGGTGTAAATGCTGATGCCATTTTCGCAGCATCAACTAATTGGATAAAAAGCTCATGCAACGATGCTGGCCAAGTACAAGATATATGCAAAGGGGAACTAAGAAAAAGTCCTGTAGTATAAGCATCTGGTTGTATATCCGATCTTTGCTCCTGTTTATCTAAGTCTGCCTTTGATGCAACAAATATGGAGGGAATTTCGTCGAGCATAGATTGATGCTTAGCTCTCAATTCTACCAAGTATTGGAAAGAATCTGGATCTGATGAATCATACACATAACATATGACATCAAAATGACCAATCCTCTCTTTGTTCTCTAGAACAGCTGGTTCCTGTTCACCTAGCTCCTCCAAGATCAAATAACATTGTTTTCCTCCTCTCAATTCAATATCCTTGACACAAATGGCGGGCCTAATCGTAGGAGAATATACTTCACTATACCTTCCAGTTAAAAACAGCTGCAAAAGCGATGTTTTCCCCGATTTAGGTGCCCCTAAAATTAAGCAGCTAAAAACATTTCTATCGTTCACGGTTTGCCTGTAAAATTTGCCCTGCCTTTGTCTCCTTTTACGCGCCTTAGTAACCCTTAATGCCTTTGTCAAACTATTTTCTTCGAATCCAAGGTATGCTAAATATTCAAGTGTAGTTTTATGATCAATAAAAGTAGTAAGATTCCATTGTGCTAACCACCCTTGTAGAGTCACATATCCATGTTCGTTGCACACAATTGACGAAGGGAACTGGGTATCCTGCCAAAGTTTAGGAATTCCTGGCGTTGGATAGAATAAGGAAGCGATTTCTTCTTCATTCAAACCACCATCGTTATCCTTATCAAATTTTAAGAAAAGGTCAACAAGGAATCGATAACCAATTGGACCAAGCTCAACACTTGAAAGTGTGTTAACATCGAATCGTGGAAACAAAAACTTATCATTCAACGATAAAGAGTTCGTATAATGGAAAGCACGTAATATTCCCCATATAGTTTCGTGTCTGCCTTTTTCCGCATAGAGTTTATTAAGAATTATAAAACCATCCTCTGAAATCCCATCAAAGCTGGACCTCAGTTCAGGGTATATGATTCGATTCAATGTATTTAGAATATCATTATATTCTGTAAGGCTAGATCCTTTACTGAAACATTTCACATGCAAATTTAAAAATTCATTGTAGTTAAGGAACCCATCTTGGTCTTTATCGGATAGAAAGAACACTCTCTTCAAAGCAGCAACTGCTGATGGTTTGAGATTACCTTCTTTTGAATCAAATAATGGTGATATAGGAAAAGCGATGGCTCGCTGACATAAGTAGAAGCCTTCCACGACATTATAATTTGACTTAGCACTGACCCTTATACAAGCTTCAATTTCTTTGAATTCATTAACTAGAGGTAAGAATTCCTCCGTATTTTGTGTTTTAAAATCATTATAATTGGTTTTGTTCAAATCACACTTATTTGCACAAAGAACTATAGGTAGGTTCACACCAAGAGACCTGAAGAAAGGCAACCAGTGCAAGGAAATCCTTTCATAAGTGTAGTGGTCAGAATAAACTAGCCATATAACATCCGCACGTTTTAGCTCTTTCTGAAGAAGTATCTTGTCAGACAGTAAAGTATCTACAATCACAGTTGCCTCTGGAATATAGTTCAGTACATGTCTAATATCAGCATCATTATCAGGAAACCTCAAATTGCTTCCATCGCTACCCCGACTTATACCATCTTTTGATTTGATATTGTATTCTTTGGAAATCTTAGTATAATCATCTTTCGATATTGTGATAGGTGGTATCAATTCTTGAATGTTCGGTATGAAATTTCCCTTCACTAATGAAACAATTAAAGTAGATTTACCAACAGACTCATCTCCACAGACAACTACTCTTAGTCTGTGTTGAAACATCTTAGAAAATTAGGAATAGAGAATCCACGCTGGTCCATGCACCCCGATCTCATCATGATAATTCGCACTATAACTAAATTCCAAAAAAAAAATAGTATAATCATTACTAAACATGTTTAGACCAACCATATGTATACCTTCATCTAGGATAATACCACTGAAATTCTTTCAGGGCATGTCGCATGTAAGATTCTTTTCGTCTACGCTAATACATAGGATGGGTGATTATGAACAGAAGATATATGATATTTTGAAAACTGAGCTTATACCCAAAAAGTTAGAGGTGAAAGATGTATCTGGTGGTTGTGGTTCTATGTTTGCAATTCAGGTAGAGAGTGAAAAGTTCAAGAATTTATCAATGATTAAGCAACATAGAATCATTAATGAGATCTTAAAGGATGAAATATCTAAATGGCATGGGTTACAGTTACGTACAAAGGCTGCATGAAAGACTTTGAAACCAATTAATTTATTCTTCTAAAGACGAATAGTAAATATAAATATATATATATATATATTGTATTATGTAAATAAACATGTTAGATCTATTCAATAACCTCCTCTTTCTCTTCAATGATCTCTTCCTTAATTTCTTCGATAATTTCGGCTTGAACAACGCTCTTGTTACTGCTCTTCTGCTGGTGCTTAGCCCTATAAGATCTCCATTCTTCCAAAAGTTTACGACGTAACAATATGGCTTCTCTAGTTGCAGCATCGGCTTCCATAGCATCAACCTCGTCAAATTGTGCACTGTATTCACGCAAATTCTTTCTGACTTTCTTTTTATCAGCAGCATTCAATAATGAAGGAGGTCTAGGACGCCAGATAAAATCTTTGAAATGATCTATCACATCGTCTCTTAAAGTGTTTCCAGTAAATTCGTACAATCTATAACCATTCTCAATTGTATGTATCCAGGAAGAGGACCAAGCAGCTACGAACCTTGCGGATGGATCCCAAGCCAAATTGGTCATTCCAGAATACTTCTCTGTCTTCAACAATTTCACGTTACCACTAATCTTGGTATTTGGCTTAGATTCAACATCATACAAGGTATCAAAAAATTCAAGTTCACCATTAGATTTGGAAATTGTCGCAATGACAGCAAATCTACCCTTTGGAGACCAGAAAATAGTATTAGAATGCTTATTTGGGTAAGTCTGGAAACACTTATATTTGGAACTAGAAGCTTTGCCCTTAGAGTGAACTTCAGGGGCATAGAATGAAATGTTGTTTTTTGGAATGGCAGGATTATGAGCTCCATCATCTAACCTGGATATGATAATAAATCTTTCTGACTTTGGCTCCCAAGAAAAATTAACAACAACATCCTTAAGCTCGAGCTTTTCAACAGGAATATCTCTTTCGGTAACCTTGAAGAATTCTAGGTTGGAGAAAACAGTCTTACCTGATTTAGTATGACGGTCTACTTTAACACATAAGAATTTACCCTCATCTTGCCAGTGCATCTTACAGTCGCTGACTTGAAACAAGTTTACAGTTCTCATCACTTGCTTAGATGGAATTTGCATCAAGGCAACTCTAGCGGTTTGGTTTGCACTCTCAGGGGTCCAGTATGACAAAACATGTTCACCAAATTCTTCCTTGGAACCATCGAGGTGAACACCAGCTGGCGCCCATTCGAAATCAACAATATCGTCAATTTTAATTAGCTTTTTATCTAATAATTGAAAAGATGGGGTTTCATAAATTGCTAAAGCACCTGGCCCTTGACGAGCGCAATACTTATCATCAAAAGACCATTTGACTAATGGCCATGGCATATCTTTCTGGCCCTCTAAGTGAGGAGGAAGTGCAAATGTCCTTGCAGGTTCACTGGTGGCTAAATCCCAAATAACTAACTTATGTCCAGCACTTTCTGGTCCAAAAGGACAGGCTTCTCTTTGAACAGGATCATCTGGAATAGTGATTGGCAAAGGAGATAAAGTGACTAAATATTTCTCATTAGGGGAAAAATCAATCAAGCGAACTTGATTATGAATAAATTTAGAAACACTTTGGAAATCTTTTCCACCCCATGATTGGACACCTTGCGGATGAATAGAAAACATATATGTACCTTTTGGAGAAAATCTTGCATACTTGGATGTGAATCCTTTCCTTGGCTCAAAGGCTGGTTCAGGGTCTTTCTTTTTATTATTATAGTAAACACCCACAGTTTCAGAAAATTGCAAAGCAAACTGATCTCTGCCCTTTTCATCTTGAAGCCACGATTTCAAATATCCGTGACTTTTAAATGGAGGCAAGCTTGGTTCCACGAATTCATCCAGAACATTACCTTCCTTTCCAAATTTTTCTATATCAGTTAATCTGTTAACTAATAAGCGATGCTTTTGATCTAATTTTTTTCCATTCAATTGATGAATAGCAGCTTCTGCCATCTGAGGTGTTTTGAATTGTACAAATAAGTAACCTTTTGATTTACCACCTTCTAAAGGCATGTGTATACCCTCATCACCTTCAAGGACTTCACCCACGCTATTGAATAGCTTCTTCAAAACCTTTATTAATATTGGAACCTTTGATTCTGGTGCGACGGGTGCACCATCAACAACTACAAAGTTATCCAATCCAAGATCAGAGTTGACATTAAACTGAGACTCTAAATCTGAAAAATCAAGGTCATCAACAGAGACCTGCTTTTCAAGCTCTTCATAACTTAAATCAGACATATTTAGAATAATGAAGATGAAAAGTCTTCTGGTATTGAGCGCTGAAAAAATTTTGGTGCCTTGTTGCTTTTGTGTAACTATAATATTAATGTTACATAAATCTAAACATACTTATCTAGTTCATTTCTCAAATTAGAATTCTCCATTGAAAGTTCTCTGATCCTTTTCTGGGCTTCCTTATTTTCGAAAACACGAGCCTCTCTTTCAGATTTCCATCTTTTTGTTAGCTCTTCTATTCTCATTTCACT
Source organism: Debaryomyces singareniensis (assembly GCA_031081795.1). NCBI lineage: Eukaryota > Fungi > Ascomycota > Pichiomycetes > Serinales > Debaryomycetaceae > Debaryomyces > Debaryomyces singareniensis. Next base: position 1,263,789 of record JARYSX010000002.1, read on the forward strand.
TCTCGGGGAAGCTCCATACAGCTGTGTGTTATAATTTTTCTTAGGTGCTTTCTCGTATGCATCAAGCTGTCTTGTCAAGGAATCATTAATAAGTGTCAATTCTTCCTGTCGTGCATTTAATTGTTTGATATAATCAGATATTTCTGCGTCTTTGTCATTGTTTTGTAGCAATAATTTAACATGATCATTTACTAATATTTCGACTGCTCTCGCAAAATAATCCGAAACTTTTTTGAAGCTATCTAAAATTAAATTAATCTCGGATAAATTCCAAGAGTATTCATTATCTTCGGAGTCTTTATTGTATCCTCTTAATTTGGTTAATGTCTCTATACATTTTTTAGGTATCTTCAAAGACACATCGTCAGCAATCTTGATAAAAGACTTCAAATAACTCTTACTGGTACGTAAATGTAGCAGCATTATTTCATTGAGATATGTCTCTAATTTTTGAGTAAGCACTTTCATGTCGGATTCGTCTTCAGTAAAGGATGAATGCCTTACTTTCTCCATTAAACTCCTTATGGTCATTTGCATCGCTTCCTTCTCTGATTTCAAAATTTCAACGTCATACTTTAGTTTGGTTTTATCAGTCTTTAAGACTCTTTCTGTTTGTAGAGCTTGCTGGAGCTCATTTTCTATGTTATTTTTTTCCCTGAGTTTCGCACCCAAATCAATCGATTCTTTTGTCTTCCTATATAACTGTTCTGTTAAAGATACTATTTTGTTTTCCATGTATACGTTGTCTAGCGTGCTATTCTTTTCACTATTATGACCAATTTTATCTTGCTCGTGAGAAATACCCTTATGATTTTTCATGGGCTTAAGATCCCCATTAGCTGCGATTTCTTCAGGCAAACGCGATCTTTCTTCGTTTTGGGTATTGATATCACCAATTATTTCTGGTCTGCTATTGAGAGATTCAACGGGTTGAGGATTAGTTGATTTACCAGAATCTACTGAATCATTATGAGAGAATTCTAGTGATACTTGACTGTTACTTCCGCCACGAATTGATTGCACGTCTGGCTTGTTTGCCAGCCCCTGAGAAATAATTGTAACTTCTCCTTTATGCGTCATATATTCTATTTTAAATTTATTGAGATCTCGAACTGTGTCTCGGAGAGCATTCAAATAAAAAGAAAAATTTTCCATATTGAAGTTTTTATATTTTTCTTGTTCTGTAACATGATCGAGCTTTTTACCATGCTGGAATAATAAGGGTTTCAATTCTTCCGAAATTGCCTGCAATTTCTCCTCTAATGAAGCCGGCTTATCACTTACTTCATTAGTATGGTCCAATAAAATTGAAAGCTTTTCTTTTGATTGGATTTCCATTTGATCACCTTCAATAAGATCAGTTATTATCTTATCAATTAATATCTGAACGTTCAGTACTGTTGACTTCAATTGTGCCAAATTCAATTCTTGTTGTTCCAATTTTGACTGAAAGTTTTCTAAATTTGTATATAGATCATCATTTAGCTTCATTAACTCTTCCTTCTCGTTGTAAGTCAGCTCTTGGAGGCCTTTGTATTCAGCAGATCCCTCCAGATGAAAATTTTCAAAGTTATCTTTGACAAATCCCTTAAAATTAGACTGTAATGTCGCTAATTCGTTGATATTGACAAAATTTTGATCCGAATTTAATGATTTATCAATGATATTTTGAAGGAACTGTCTGAAAAACTTTATCTGGATTTTAAATCCAGTGACCTGCTTTTCAAGGTCCTTTATCTTTTGAGCGCCATCAATATCAACAGTAGAATAGGGCAACAGAGGAATGTCTGACAAGCCCCGTTTCCCATTCATTTCGAATTTTCGCTTGGTAAGAACTGAGTCTTGAGTTGAAGCAGATCGTAAATTTCTCCAAGGACTATCATTAAGGCCATACTTATCATGAATTACATTGCTGTCTAAATCCAAATCTTCATCAAATACTTGAGACATATCATTGATAGAAGAATTAACAACGGAATCTTTATAATCCATATAGTTACCATTTTCTTCATCCTCGTCTTTCAAATTCATCCGGTTTAGGGAATCATGTAATTGCATTGAAGATAAATTGTCGCCATTGGCTAGGCCATCCCTTGAATTTATCTCCAACTTATCAGAAGAATAGCCCAAATCCCTGGAGCTTATGACACGTTCTCTACTCCCAGGTCTGATATCTGGAATGGTTAAAAATGGACTTGATTCAGCACTTGAAGATCTATGATCTGTCAGAGATAAATTGCCACCCAATTCACTATCAACTGAAACTATTGGACTATCTGCTACCAGCTGAAGCAAGTTTGCAGGCATAGTATTGTCTAGTTCTACCATGTATGACGTATGTTATTCAAGATGAGCATTAGCCATGCGGACGTGTAGAGGATATGTTTCATCGCACTAATGTTTACTTTTTCAAGAATTTCTATGAACTACTTGACATAATCATACATAGATATATAGAAGTGATGTACTCCTTACTTTCTATAGTTGGGTTTTCTTAAGAAATCTATGTATTTAGACTTGAGGCATTGACTAAAAATTTGACATTAACATTAATCTTGCATCTCCGCGTCTCCTTCGTCTTCATCATCGTCCTCATCTTGTTGCGCCAAAGTAATTGCTTCCTGTAGTAAATCATTAGGGACCGAGACATGTTTACCGTTAGTTTCAGAAGCTGAACACCAACTAATTTCTAATTCATAGTCCTTGTCCTTGTTATCCTCGTGTGCAATATGTATAATTTTTGCTGCAGCAAACACCGCTTCCTTCGCCGTCAATTGATCAAAATTTAATTTTTCTAACTCTGCCCTTGCAGATTGCCTGCCCTTACCAGCTGAAGCACCTGTGTAACCCCAGTAAGCTCCGCTAGGCTCGATCATATACAAATGAGGTCCATTTTCATCAACACCTCCAACTATTGAAACAATCCCAAAAGGCCTAACAGAGTTGTAACAAGTATAATTCTGGACGTATATTCCAAGCCTGTCCATCAAATTAGGAATAGAAATCGAAGTTTTATATATATCCTTGAAATTTTGAGCTTCTTCTCTGCCTCTGTTAACAAAATGACGACCGTCTGGCAACAATCCCGAATATGCAACCCCAATATGCCTATCAATTGTTTGTATACGCTTGTTCCTTCCAGGCACAAGCAACTTTGAGTTTATGATCTTCTCTACAGCTAAAACAACGCCATCCTTAAACTTAATTCCAATAGAAGTACCCCCATTTTCTACAGCTTTCATCGCATATTCAACTTGGAAATTCCTTCCATCTATCAATGTTAGTAAAAATGAATTCTAGTATGAAGATATTACATAATATCGTTTAATGTTGGACATACCTGGTGAGAATACACTGTTAGATAAATCATACCCTGTACCTATAGAAGTCTTAAATTTGTTAGCAAATGATTATGAAAAACACGTATGGATATCCCCAACTTACCATTGCAGTTCTTTTTAGTATTTATTTTTGATGTCAAGAGAATATGAATTAACTACCTACCTTTCAACTCGCCACCGCTACAATACTCCAATATGAGTAGCTCGGTTTTGTGTCATACACTAATTTTAAGAGCGATAGCAGATTATATAGCCTGAGTTTATAGAGTAGGAAGTATATATGGCAGCACGTTTAAAGTGGCCAGTGTTAGGAGTCGTAGTATGTTATTTCATTTCCTAAGTGCTATGAGACCATGATGGAGTGGTTTTTACAAGTATAATTATTATTTGAAGTTCCACTAACAATATAGATTCCGAGCATATTGATAGCTGTATTATCATATGGATCTCATTATTTTGTATTCAGAAATACATTAAGTTGTCGACAGCAATGGGCATTTGAGGGATTGGTTAGCCTGCTTTGGTTATCTTATTTGCTTGCCATTATAGTTTCGCCGGGCTCTCCACCCAAAAATTTCAAGCCTGGTGAAGGAGAATGGAAAAGGTGGTGTAAGAAATGCAAAAATTACAAACCAGAGAGATCACACCATTGTAAGACATGCAACGTATGTGTACTCAAGATGGATCATCATTGCCCTTGGACATTAAACTGTGTTGGCCATAAAAACTTACCACATTTTATGCGGTTCTTGACTCATGTAATTGTTGCTTGCATGTTCGTCTTATATCACCTTGGTTCTAGAGCCATGTTTTTGTACGATTCCCGTAACATGCCATCTTACCTTATAGATCAGAAGGAATTAGTTGCAGTGATTGTGCTCCTACCACTAGATATTTTTGTTCTTTTGACAATAATTTTGCTATATATAAGAAATATTATTAACTATATCTTTAACGGCATGACTCAATTGGAAGTGTGGGAAATGGAAAGACTTGAAAACCAGTTTTACAGCGAACGCATGTGGATACGAATAAGAAGAAATTATTTCTATTTTAATGGGAAGGAGATGCCTGAACTTAAAACTTGGAACAGAGGATCTCTATATATACAGCAAGAATTATACGAAGATGAGGATCTTGATGATCAAAATACAAGTCAGTCCGAAACAGATACACTGATAATACCAACGGAGTTCACACCAGATGATTTCATATTTCCATATGATTTGGGGATGTGGTCTAATATAGTTTCAAATTTTGGAAATCCGTTGTTTGGATTATTACCTTGGGCTTGTGTCTCAGGTTCTGGACTAACGTTCGACAAGAATGAATTCGCTTTAAATGACCAATTAAATATTCCTTGGCCTCCAGATGGCGGCGCCGAGGAGAGCATTTATATCAATCATGAGAATCAAACGGATGCTGATCTTCAAGGAATTCATAGTATTGGATTGCTACGCAAGAAATTAGATCCTAGATTGAACATGACAAGAAAAGAGTGGATGAATGATGAAGGTGAAACTCTAGACTATTACGGTGTTGACATAGAACTCGAAGAATGTTATAGGAGCGATAAAAGTGAATCCATCGATACCTCTTCATAACTCTGTGTTCTTCATCCTGGCATTCGAATTTCCTGATACTACTGCAGTGATTGGGACTCTATAACATATTGTATCATGTGACTTCAGTGTAGTATTATCAAATCTTGTGATGGCACGTGAGAAAAGCTAATCCATAAAAGTGGAGCCTATAAAGGTTCCTCTTCTAGTGTAAGCTACAATTAATACAATATTTTATAAGTTTTAAATATGAGCTCTCCTGAATACAAGCCATTAAGATTGGGATCAATTGCCCCAGATTTCCAAGCCGAGACCTCAAACGGACCCATCTCTTTTCATGATTACATTGGCGATTCCTGGGCAGTGTTGTTCTCCCACCCAGATGACTTCACCCCAGTGTGTACTACTGAATTAGGTGCTTTTGCAAAATTAGAGCCAGAATTTACCAAAAGAAATGTTAAGTTGATTGGTTTAAGTGCCAACGGTACAGAATCGCATAAGGCATGGATTAAAGATATTGATGAAGTAACCGGATCCAAGTTGAGCTTCCCTATTGTTGCTGATCCTCAAAGGAAGATTGCTACCTTATATGACATGATTGACTACCAGGATGCAACCAACATCGATGACAAGGGCGTTCAATTTACTATCAGATCTGTTTTCGTTATTGATCCTAAAAAGACTATCAGATTAACTTTAGCTTATCCTGCTTCTACTGGTAGAAATACTGCTGAGATCTTGAGAGTTGTTGATTCATTACAGACTGGTGATAAGTACAGGGTTACCACCCCTATCAACTGGGTCCCAGGTGACGATGTCATCGTGCATCCTACTGTTAGTAACGAACAAGCTAAAACTTTGTTTCCAAAATTCAGAATTATCAAGCCATATTTAAGATTGACTCCACTTGATGTGAAGGAGTCAAAGTAAAATAACTCCCTTTTGTTTCTCTAGTGTATCTTTTATGTATTTAATGGTAAGTTTATCACGTGATCCAATGTAACTACATATATCGTAGCTAGATAAGCTGCTGTAACCTAGCAAACATATGAGCATAGTCAAGTATTAGAGCAATGCTTAGTCGTATTGATTGTGTGAGTCGAGTCACTTTAAAGCGAGCATTCAATACCGCTGCTTATTCGTCTCATTTTTCATTACCTGAACAATTGTCCGTTAAATGTTCCTGTCAACCTAATATAAAGCATCGTTTAATGATTGCTGGGAATAATGACAATTTAGATGAAAAATTCAACATGGAAAACCAGAAAAAAGTTGCAAATTTAGGAAAGATAGTAGAAGCTATAAAACTAAGCGTCCCAAATATGCTTATTACTCCGTTGCCTAAAGAAATAATTTCGAAAGATATTTTACTTAGGGTTTGGCCGACACATTTCCAAGAACTAAATGCATACGTACCTACCCTAAAAGGACACATGACTTACTATGCTACTGCGAGAATCCTCCAATTGATTTTAACATCGGTGGTTCTCAATCCAAAAGTGAAATTGCACATTAAGAATATTAAGGTATCACTACCGAATGATGAATCCAACCCTGTTATGTACAGTGTATATCCATATTCAACTAAAGTTATCGTAAAGTGGACCACGTGTATGGAAGGCTGCTTTCATTTGTCTAGTGATACTGATAAGGTCGGTACTCTGGATTCCAGTTCTAGCATGTTTTTTTCTACATCTGAAGCTAAATTTGGGAAACATAGCTGGTCTAAAGTAGATACAACAAAAATATTCACTCCAAACGTTGCTTCAGAAGATAGCACTAAACCTTCACTCTCGGCTACAATTGAACATTTATTCAACAGTTTGGTAGGTTTGAGCAAAGAATCTAACAAGTTAGAACGCATTATTGATGGGATATTCATTTTCGAGCTTAATGACCAAAATGACAAAATAACTGTACATACTGTTGAAAATATTGAGATTATAGAAAAGCGAGACCCAGAAAGTGCTAATGGAGAACTCACAGTATGCTGATCAAACTTCTTGTATAAATTTATTCATGACTAATTATTCTGTACATAAACAACTATCGATATTACAACAAACTTTTTAATGATTCTTTAAAACTTATAATTTTCAGATCATCCTTATAGATATTAGACGCCTGATTCATCAAATAACTAAGCTTTTCTTCAACAGTTCCAACTTGCTTGTCAGCACTAACATCGAGTTGCTTCTCGTATAGCTGATTCAATTCTGTAGTCAAGATTTGAATCCTTTCTAAGATTGACAATTCTCTGCCATACTGCCGATTTACCCAATCCCAGAATATATCATCTACTTCTGGCTTTCGCTTCAAGCTTTTGAGCTTATCAAGTTCTCCACTAGAAGAGGCTAATCCTTCTATAGACAGGACCAAACCCTTGTTCACAATTAAATAACTATTCAAAATAGAATTGTACTCTTTGAGTTTAATATATATCTGCATTTGAAGAATGAAAGTAATAAAGATAACAGCAATCAAAAAAATTAATATAGCCGATAAATTGTTTTTGCAAAAATTAAATAGAAACGACTCCTTGTCAGCTAATTTTTGAACATTATCTTTCTTCTCGCTTGCTAAACGTTCAGAACCAGCTTGACTCACTTCTGCTTCCAGCTGTGCCATGATTTCTTGATTTGTAGAAGGCAATTGAGCCACTTTTCCAATAAATGTGACATTCTCGACCTCCTCTTTCAATTCCTCAATCAAGTCCTTGGTAGTTTCTTTCTGACCACTAAGAGCCAGCTTTTCAATCACGCTCTTAATCCATGAAGTACCTGACCAATCTATAAAATAGGAGATTCTTAGGTTAGTCGAATTATCCTTCGCCCAAGAGAAACAATAACGTGTTTTAACAGTAAAAGAGTTCCCCAGGGGGACATCTGGTGTACTTGTGGATGTTAAAACAACTATATAATCATTAAAATTTAGTTTTTGGATAGTTTCCCTCAATTCACACTTTGTGGATTTCGGACCAACAGAATATCCTAACGCTCTCTTATAGTTAATTATTCTCTCAAGCCTTGTGGAATCATTTTGCAGAGGATGAAATTTGTCATAATCAGAAATTTCAGAACCACCATGTCTTTCCAAAAACCCTTTATGAAATGCAGTATTAGAGCTTCCAAACAAGATATCGAATGTAACGCCAAGAGGAGCATCAATGGTCTCGTTGCACAATTCGATTTCATTGCTTTCCTCTATATCTTCAATAGGCACAGAAGAAGGCAAATGGACATCAGGTCCCATGTTAATGTAGCCTATATCAGTCTTAAATTGACGAACACTATTAACTTTATTATTCTCAACGTGTTTTTGATCAACTGAATCAAAAATATCCTCCGACTCATTTGACGACTCAGCACCAGAATCATTAAGTTTGTCATCGTCACCATCAACTGAAAGAATGTAAGACTTAAAACCATCTTCTGAGTTCTTCATTTCTTCTGATTTATCATTTTGCGATAACTGTGAGTCATTTCCTGTGTCGGAGCCTTCATTTTCAGTCAAATCTAAAGTCCTATTAGTAGCATTAAGCCATACAGTTCTTATAAATTCAAAAGCAACATCGCGAGAAATAAAGCTAGCAAAATTATACTTTGCTGAGCTAGTTTCAATTGTAATACCGTTTGGAAACAATCCTGCAGTTGTTTTCTTTTCGATTTTGACGATTTCTTCTTGAGAAATTACTATTATATTGACCCATCCCAATAAGTTTGAGTTAAAGCATACATGGGTTTCACTTATGTAAATTCTCCCCTGGAGTAATATTTCTCTGCTCAATGCGCAAGAGAAATCATCTAATAGTCTATCAGTCAAATCAATTGATCTGAATAATTGGTGGTACTCGGTATTTCTCTTCAATGTTGCATATCGATAATTAGTTTGCTTATAAAACTCGTCTACGTACAACTTGGGATCAAATTTCTCTTTTATTGGTTTAGATTTGTCTAATATAGATTGGAAGTTCCCTTCACTGATAGATCTCTTTGACTTTCTGTAGGAAATTATCTTGGGCGATGAAACGTTTGAATCCTTGTCTCTTGAGTTACTACTCTCTTCATACGGACTTCCCTTTTCTTTATTCTCAGTTTTGGGGGTTAATGTATACTCTTGCCTGCTTGTAGGAGACGATATTGGTGACTTAAGAGGAGTTAGTTGGGGTGTGGTTATTTCTAACTCTCCAAGTGCTGAATTAGTCTGACTATCCCTTGAAATAATAGAATTTGCATCCTCTTTTGTCATTTGTGGATTTGCAGGCGTTGATTTTCCTACAGATGGTCCCTGTAACGATTTTGCGGATATAGATGAATTTATGGAAAGCGGTGTATGACGTTCGTTGGTATCAGATGACAGCTCCTTAGTCTCTGTGCCTTCGCAATTAGAATCGGTAACATCAGAGGCGTTCCTAGAACTATCCTTCTGTTGATTATTTGATGCAAGAAAGGGGTTTCCCTCCAGTTGCGATTGATCTTGAGCTTTACTGTCCGGCTCTTCTTCTCTCGCTCCTCTGTAACCATTAGGTAATGGTAATGCGTCTGTACTAGGAGGGAAGGAATACGACCAGGCGTCTTCCTCCTCTTCATCCGAGCTAATCGTGTTCATCATAATTATCCAACAAATTTCTCAACCATGAGATTTGAGGATTGAAATACGATACGCTCACTCTCATTACCTTTTTGAGTTACTACAAAAATAGATTCGGAGTATTTTATTATAGTAGAATATACAAGATTGCCAGAAAATAATCGAAGCAACTAATTGAAATCATCAACAGGATAAAAAAAGAAGCAGAATTGTGATTAGAGTAGGACTTGGAATGCAAAGCATTCGACTACAATCATTCCAAATAATGCCATATGTATGCAAGATTAAACAGTTTCTAAGACGACATCCTTGAAGCCAGAAGAGACTTTCTTACCTTTCTCTTCAGTGGCTCCCTCGCCGTGCAAAGCCATCAAAGCACCCAAATCGAACTTTGGTTGCTTCAAAAGTTTAACCTTTCTTATATGGATGTTCTGCAATGGCAAAATGGTTTGAGTAGACTTCTCAATTTCACGGCTGATAACTTCTGGAATCAACTTAGAAGTTAATTGAGCTAAAGTACAGTTTGAAACTTCTCTTTGCATGATTTCAATCATCTTCTTTCTGACTTCTTTCAACTTAGAAGATTGAGCGTAAGTGGTCTTCTTAATTTGATTAGCCTGTCTCTTGGTGAAAGCGATTGCAAAAACTCTTAAAACGTAATCATCAGAAGTCTTGACAGTAACATTAGCTTCAACCAATGATTGCCATTTTCTAACTAAAGATCTCAATTTATCAGTGGTCAAGTCCATTCCGTGAAAATTGGTCAATAAGTTCTTACCTTGAACTTCATCAACTCTCAACTTAACCTTTCTGTAAGAGTGATCCTCAGAACCTTGCAAATCAGCTAAGCAGACTTCCACAACACGTCCCTTCAAACCATCAGCTGCGTTTTTCAACCCGGTAGATCTGTTAATCAAGGTCTTACCAACAGCTCTGTTTTCAAAGGTGGAAGGAGCCTTAATATCAAACCATTCTTTCTTAGTAAAAGGGTCGACAATCTTCTTCTTCAATCCCTTCTTTCCTTTGGACAATCTCTTATTTTTACCTACAGCCATTTCAAGATATTTGGTTTATGATCAAAAAGAATAGCTAACACTATGCCTAGATGAAAATTTTTGTCCTGTGTTACTTAGGCTGCGATAATCACGTGCAAGATGGAAAACCATTCCTAGCGCATTATACAGAAAAAATGGTTGTCACGGCACTTAGGGCTTCAGACCTATTTAGAAAAAAAAAACTTGACCCCAGTGAAACCAAGCTATCTTAGCCTACGATGATTTTCCATTATTGAAATAGGTTATGTTTATTCGACAAACTGTGACCTTATGCTAATTAAGTTATGTATACCAAGCCCAAAACTATTCTGATGAACTATATAAAGAACTGAAGGTTATTGATCTAATCAGTAAGTCATTCTAGACCATTCTGTAAGATTCATTGATTAAAGAGTCAATTATTGGTTTTCTGGACGCAACTTTCTAACTTCTTTACCTACCTTCCAGATTTCCATATTTCTGATAACTTGTAATTCAGATTCCAACTTCTCACGGTAATCAGGTTGAGAGTTGAAATCCAAGGATCTCTTGGTTTCGGAACCGTTCTTAACAGACTCATACAAGTCGTTAAAGACTGGCTTCAAGGCATCCTTGAACCTTGGGTACCAGTCTAAAGCACCTCTTCTGGCAGTGGTAGAACAAGCGTCATACATGTAATCCATACCGTACTTACCAATCAATGGATATAATGATTGTGTGGCTTCTTCGACAGTTTCGTTGAAAGCTTCAGATGGGGTGTGGCCGTTCTCTCTTAAGACTTCGTATTGGGCCAAGAACATACCGTGAATACCACCCATCAAGCAACCTCTTTCACCATACAAGTCAGAGTTAACTTCTCTTTCAAATGTAGTTTGGTAAACGTAACCTGAACCGATCGCAACGGCTAAAGCAATTGCCTTCTCTTCAGCCTTACCTGAGACATCATTCCACACAGCATAGGAAGAGTTGATACCTCTACCCTCCTTGAACAATGATCTGACAGTTCTACCGGAACCCTTTGGTGCGGCCAAGATAACATCAACGTTAGTTGGTGGAACAACATGAGTCAAGTCCTTGAAAACTGGAGAAAATCCATGAGAAAAGTACAAGGTCTTGCCCTCGGTTATCAATGGCTTGAGGGTGGACCAAGTCTCGGATTGAGCAGCATCAGACAACAAGTTCATGACGTAAGTACCCTTTTGGACAGCCTCTTCAACAGGGAACAAGTTCTCACCTGGGACCCAACCATCTTCAATAGCGGCCTTCCAAGAAGCACCGTCTTTTCTAACACCAATAATGACGTTAAGACCATTGTCTCTCAAGTTTAAACCTTGACCATAACCTTGAGAACCATATCCGATCAAAGCTAAGGTGTCATCCTTGAAGTACTCAAGTAACTTCTCTCTTGGCCAGTCAGCACGCTCGTGGACAATCTCTTCGGTACCACCAAAATTGATAGTCTTAACACCACGAACAGCAAGTGGAGCTAAAGATTGCTTGGAAACAGCAGGACGAGCAGCACTGGCAAGAGCAGTCAAAGCCCTCTTGGAAGCAATTTTTCTAGCAGCTTGGTTAGAGGCAGCACGGGCCATACGAATGGATGCGTTTCTGAAAGACATTTTAAATTCTTTTTTAAATTATAATGAGTTGAAAACTATTAAAGGTAATTTTTCAAGCCTTTTATACAGTAGCAATTTCGACAGTTGTCGAAAAATCTACAGTGAGTAATCGAAAGTCGTGTGCTGTGATAACTACATGCCGACACAGGACCGTAGACCGCAAGAACAATTTGTCGCGGACAACCGGACAGGGAACGCCCCACCAAATTATTACACGCTTGATAACTTCTTTTTACCTGGTAGGTGACAATTCTGATGACTGTACACACGTTCGCCGTATATTAAAAAGGTTTAACTATATATACTATTTTTTTTTTTCAATATTGACATTAGAAATCGATCCAATTAGCTTCCTGGGGTAAAGAAGAAAACGAACCAACTCCGTTTTTCAAGTATAAAGCGCCTGACGAAGTATTATGATAATTGGATTCATAAACAATTCGAGGCTTCATTCCACTTTTAATTCTTTTCTGATAATCTCCATCAGCAATTGATAAATGAGTCAAAATGTTTTGTACATCATCCATTCGAGTGTGATCATCATCGAGGTCACACCACGACATTGCAGTAGGAGCACTAGAAGAAGAGGCTGCCAACGATGGAACAGTATTACTTATTCTGGAAGAAGCTGACAGATAAGGAATCCCGATAGAGGCACCTTTGTAATATGATAAGTGACTTCCTTCTTCCAGGTCATCCACTCCTGAAAATAGTTCAGAGCACTTTGTAGAATCAGAAGAAACTTCTGACAGATCACTGTTATCCATATCAAAAATATTTGTACTGTCTTTCTCTTGAACATCTGTTTCTTCTAAATAGAACTCGTCATCTATGGTGAGTCCATATTTGAAATTCTCCCTTAAATCGTCCAAAAATCCTTCCAAATCTCTAGAATTGTTTCTTTCAGTATATTCATGTAAGCTGTCATCATCAGAGCCTACCCTGAGCAAATGCATAAAAATACGATAGCAATTCTCATTCATAGTAGGAAAAATATCAAACAAAATCAGGGAATTTCCATAATTAACAAAATTCTTGAAGTTAAAATCATTTCTTACCGTTGGAGGTTTGCCTATTGCCTTAAATGGAGAGGTTTGGAAAGTAGCAGAAAGTAGAGTAATCCCATAAGACCAATAATCGGCAGAAAGAGCGTCATAACATTTCAAATCCAGTTTCATCTTGAAGCATTCGGGTGCCATATACTTTTCAGTGCCAACATTGAAATCTGTAGTACTTCTACTAGTGGTTGCGAGTCCCCAATCACACAACTTAACCCTTCCGGTCTCACTAAACAAGACGTTTTCTGGCTTGATGTCCCTATGATAAATACCTAAGGAGTGAGCGTATTTAATTGCATCCGACAATTCCTTTGCTATAGACCAGACATCAATAGCAGAGCTATTATTATCCGAGTGGATCAAATCATATAAATCCCCATTTGGACAGTATTCCAATACTATGATAATGAATTCAGAAGTCTCAAAGCTATCCTTCAATTGGCAGATGTGTTCATTTGCAGTACCAAGACGTGATAAAATCTTGATCTCATTCATAGCCATGGCCAAGTTACTAGACTTGGACTTGTACATGGCTTTAATTGCAACCTTCTGCCAAGTCTTAGTATTCATAGCTAAGGTAACTTTTCCAAAGCTACCCTCTTGAATGTTAGTTATATATTTATATGTTGAATTCAACAAGTACAGTCCTCTTTCATAGGCCCTGTACTCGTTGAATCTGTATTTGGTTTGACTATTAGTCTTGTACATGTGTCGTTATTCGTAATTTCCCTGTCGTATCAAATCGTCAATAATGTAGTAATTCTATCGTTTACCACTGAAAAAAAAATCTAAATGCAAAAAAATATTGAGCCTTGTATATGAAATATTAAACTGAAGTAAGTTCAGGAAGTAGTCTGATCTAAATATATTAGTTCTTTAAGCTTATCTTTTACTTATAACCTCAAAGAACTTTACCTTTAAATCAATTGAAAGAAGAAAAGAAAAGTAACACCAAAAAATAATATCCTATCAGATAACCTAGCTCTTAATGACTTAATCCCCTTATCTTTAAATAATATAAATTTTAAATATATGTAACTTTTAATTAATAAATCAAGATTAAGCGCTGTGCTGTACTATATATTCCATAGATTAGGGGTAGCGAATTGAGCGCTGGAACCCTACAAGAATTTGGGAGCCACACTATATCCTTCCTTTTTTGGCGATTTACCAAACTTGGATTTTCCAACATCTTCCATGATAACAGCTCCCAAAATTGCGACATAGAGCAAGCTTCCTGACCATATATACAGATCTTATCCGTACACTACTGATAATAGCGTGATTTTAGTATACACCCTTGGGATTTTGAATTGCAGTTAATGATAGAAGATAAAGGTACGCAGTACATGAATCGATTAAATGTCAATAACAATAGCACTTTATATAGGAAAGGATTATTGGGGATAACAACTAGGTGAGTAACATTTCACATAGGACCAAGATCTTGTTAAAACCATGTATCCAAGTCAATTAAAAGTTACGTAGTCAATTAGATATTAAGCTACATCATAAAACATAATAATATTACTTAAGCAATGCCTTGATATCATCCTCGATTGAGGCAGGTTTTGTGATGGAAGAATACCTGTGCACAACCTTACCTTCCTTGTCAATCAAGAACTTTTCGAAATTCCACTTAATTCTAGTCATACCAAGAAGACCCAGCTTTTGAGCCTTCAAAAACTTGTATACTGGGTCTTCATTTGAACCATTGACATCCACCTTTTTCAAGACAGGGAAAGTAACCCCATAGTTAAGAGAACAAAATTTGGCGATATCTTCATCAGTACCAGGTTCTTGACTTGCAAATTGGTTACAAGGGAATCCGATAATAGTAAAATCCTTATCGGAGTATTTTTTGTACAACTCTTCTAATCCTTGGTATTGTGGAGTAAAACCGCACTTTGATGCAACGTTAACCACAAGTACAACCTTACCTTTCAATTCGGAAAATGGAAATTCCTCCCCTTTGGCATTAAGAGGTTTTAAATCGTAAAATGAAGACATAGCAATTGTTTTTGAATTTTTAACAATTATTGCTCAAAAAGCTTTATTAGACACCAGCTTATAAACGGTAGAAATTATTTGTAATCCTGCATACGGGTTCGAATAATATTACTAAGAAGGTTCCAGATCTACGGCTAATAACATCATAAATTAGAAAACATGATGGAGGCTTATATGCATAGTTAAAGATACATGATACTACTTCAATTAGTAAACAATACTATATAAGTAAACAAGCAAAGAGACATTTGGTAATATGTGTAGATTCTTGCCTAAGTAAAGAATTTACAAGGCTAAGTTAAAGTTAATTGCTAACCTTATCACAATCTGACCCACGACGACAGATCAAAAATAGGAATGAGAAATATCATATGTATGTAAAATATGTTCAAATTAGAAAAAAATCACCAAACAATCCAATGGCAGCAACGACAAAACCCAATCCTGAGATGAAAGCCCCACGTAAATAGAAATCCTTTAGTTGCTTCAAGTGGCATACCGTCCTCTTCTTTGCTAATGCATGTTCTACTTCCTCGTCTATAGGAACTGATTGAGATTGGTCGTATGCTTCTGTTCTGGGAGAAGTTGGTGGAGAAGTTGCAGGTGTGGATGTAGTAGATGAATCCTCTTCCGAAACATGAATGTATGATTTTCCAAGTTGCAATTCATCATCACTTTTATCTCCAGTATTGGAATCATTTGCCAATTTTGCACGTACTTCGCAATCCTTGCGTGTATGCTTTCCCTGGTTCTTCATCACTGATTTCTCGGTGGCAAATGCCTTTAGGTGTATATAGCCAATAGCCAACTGAGGAATCAAAGCAGCATACAATAGGTAAGGGTGTTTACTGCTAGTTGAAGATGCTTTATATGTAAGTAATAGAAGTCCGGAAGCTATCGAACTGAATGTGTAGTAGCCAATTCTTGCCTTACTGACTAGAGCTGCTATGTTGGCTTCAAAAAAAGTATCCTTCGAAGTATCTGTAGTTTTCCCTAACTTTTCAATTAGCTGAGGGATCGTAGAATAAGACAGATATATCAATGAACCAGTCAATAGCCCAATTGATGAAACACCAATAATCTTTATGGTGCCAATACAAATTCCTGCCATGTTGCCTTAATATTTCAAGAGTATTTCAATATATGTGTATCTGAACCACTTCCTTGACCTAAATAAATTTCTTTCAATAGTAAATTCAATTTCTGAGAGAAAGCAACCAAACGTTATATGGTATTAATTATACAGCTATCTAAGGGGAAATGAATCTCATATTTGTAATTCTCGCACGACCATGTTTAAAATGGATCTAAGCTGTTATATTACAATTGTAAAATTGAATACCCGGTACGTGCTACAACTATAAAGTGAAATTCCGAAGCTGTGGAGATAACATTAGTTGGGCAAATGACTCAAAAATCTATTCTTTTATGATTATATGGGTGAGAGATTGTACAGTAATTAATTAAGTTGATGAACAGCATTCCAAGACTTAAAGCGTCCAGTGTAAATTTTATATAAGTAACCCTTTCAAGCACAAGCTAATACTTATTTTAGATGCAATCAAGAATCAAAAGGACAAGCCTTTTTTTGTTTTTCAGCTTGTTAGCGAAAGCCAATCAGGTACATTGTTAGGATCTATCTCTACTGAATCAATATCAAAGCTCTCTATGAGTAATTCTACCATAATCCTTCCACCCCTTGACCCGGTAAATCTCCTGTATTCTTCACTTACGCTAGCAAGGTTCCAGCCTTGTAATCTACGAAGACAACCTACCACTGTACCAGTCCTATGTCTCCCCATTCCGCAGCATACGAGCATTGGATAATAGTTCCTGTTACAAATTAGTTCCAATGCCTTTTTAATGGTTGCGTCGCCCAAAGCATCCCAAGGGTTCAAGTTGTGGTAATTGTACTCATTGATAAGACCAACAAACTCTATATTGATCTTGTTATCAGCACAGTATTCAACAAATTCTTCTTGTGGCTCCTCTGTCGCAAGCCATATAATTGTCTTGAGATGCAAGTCTTGTAGAAATGATTGATTAATGATTGAAGGTTGACCCGATCGATACAACTGGCGTTCAACTGGACAAAAGTTTAAGGGAGGGATTATTCTAAACTTTGGAGGATGTTGTATCTTAACATAAGAACTTCCCTGCCCTCCCGCTATACTATGTTTCGATTCTAGGTTATGTTCCATTTAAAATTACTTTACTTTGACCTTCGGATCTAACCATTTTGTAATCCAAAAACTCAACTTATGTTGGTTTTGTGTGACATTTGAATTCAAGTCAACACGTTTCCAAAAGAACCAGATAGCACCGGCATAAGAAACAAGCTAATGGCGAGAAAAGAATTAGGTAAGAAGCACCAAGTCTCTGGTAGTAGCAAGTCATATTTGCCAATTTCTGATATATGTGATGCGGTGAGCATATCATTCAATAATTACAAGAAAAACTTATCACCAAGGGCGAAATTGATTGACATCTTTTTGGTGTTTTTGGTAGCATTGGGAGTGTTGCAGTTCTTATACGTTTTCCTTATTGGAAACTTTCCATTCAATGCATTCTTAGGTGGTTTTATATCTTGTGTTGGCCAATTTGTATTAACGGTCAGTTTAAGGATGCAGTTTTTAGATGCAGAGGCTAAGCAAGCTGAACTGAATGCAGAAACTTCCGAAGAACTTGTTGAAGAAAAAGAAAAGACGCAAGCTTATACCATTAGTCCTGTCAGATCCTTCGGAGACTTTATATTTAGCAGCTTAATATTGCATTTCACAGTTTTACATTTCATTAACTAAGATTATTTTATAAGATTTTTTAGTAAACTTATATGAATCGTTAAATATGTTGAATTACATTGACGATTTGATCCGACAAAAAGTAGAATTGTACATTAAAAACTTAAGATAACCTAGACAATGACGCAGCAGCCACTCTTCTCTTTTCCTCCTGCTGAAGCTGCTGCCGTTTGTTGCTCCCTTGGCGATGGTGTTGAAGCATCCTTAGCCTTACTAGATGTATTCTCGTTCACTGTAGTGGTTTTATTTTTGGTGTCCTTAGCGACGTCTTCAACGGGAGTACTTGTGGTGTCTTTCGCTGTTTCTTCTCCATTTGGTGTTTCCTTTGTGGCATTATTAATTTCTTCTTCTCTTTGGTTAATAGACCTCACAAGCCCATAAAAAGATTCATCGACATTAATTCTTTGCTTGGCAGAAGTCTCCAAAAACTGGCAATTGAATGACCTTGCTAAACTAAGTCCCTCCTCATAACTCACCTGCCTCTCGCCTTCCAAGTCACATTTGTTTCCAACCACAAAAACAGGGACATCGTCAGAGTCTTTCACTCTTTGTATTTGTTCGTAAAACTGTTGGAGCTCCTCTAAAGAAGACCTGGATGTGATGGAATAGACAAGCAAGAACCCTTCACCTGTACGCATATATTGCTCTCTCATAGCACTAAATTCTTCTTGTCCTGCTGTATCTAAGATATCAAGCAAGACTTGTTCACCATCAATTGTACATTGTTTTCTGTAAGAATCCTCAATGGTAGGATCATATTCATCAACAAAATGTGATTGTATTAATTGGATGGTCAATGCAGATTTACCTACACCACCACCACCGACAACTACAAGCCTGTATTCCTTTAGCATTTTACTAATTTAGCGAATCAATTGATAAAACTATTTTTAGAATGAAAAAAATTTATATATTATTCTTCGATATTAAGGTGTATTGTCAGCTTACTTTTTTAGTCTGGTGAAAATTCAGCCCGCTCCTTCTATTCTCAAAAAAATATCTGGGCAAAATAAATTATAGATTAATTAACTGTGCTCATTTCGAGCAAACTCTGAACAATAAACGTTAAATTTGAACGATAAAACTATTTTGCAATGTATAAGCAAAATTATTCTAATTAAATATTTTTATTCTAGAAAAAGATAAAGCACTCGATTAATTAGATTTTTCAAAAATTTATTCATTCATCTCTATATTATTAAAAGCTGAAGCTAATGTATTTCTAACCCATCATTTAACCTTCTTCATTTTTAACAAGCAATCATCGCAATACCATTTGCCTTTTGGCGGATTCTTAAATCCAATACAAGGCAAATGGAACCACTCCCTCTTACAATCTTCACCATCGCAACCCACCATTTCGCCAAAGGAAACTTGGTTACAGTAACAGTAGGTTGGTTCATTGGAATTAGAAGGCGGGTTTGTATTCACATATTCTGAAGGAGATGCAAAGTCTTTTTCTTCCTTCTTGGTTCTTACGGTTGTTTTCTTTTTGGGATTGTTGTTAAATTGGGCACCCGGAGTTCCCAGAAGAGGCGTTTCGCTGCCCTCATTTTTTCTTTTCCTTGAGTTAGATGTAAGTGAAGCAACTGAACCAGTCTCGTTGCTGTTGTGTACAATTTCTTTAGAGCCGTTAAGTCTCTTTTTCTTTGCTTCATCGGAGTCATCTGCTTGGTTTTCCTTGCTAGCCTTCTTTGCGGCCAATGCTTCTCTTCTACTTCCACTTCTTAGAACCTGTGCTGATCCCTTACCTGAATTTTCTCCCGGATTCGATTCCATTATCATGGCAGGGTGATTCAAGGGCCCTATCCTCACTGATTCAGGAATTTCATTATTAGCAATAATAAACTTATAATCACTGTTGATCCTGAACAAGTGTTTTTGAACAAGATCTGTAGTAATGGTGGTAACATGCATCTTTTCTTCCAAACATGAAACTATTTCACTCAACTTATCCCTTATGAATGTCAATTTTTTAACTTCAGTGCCTTTGCTCATCACCTCTTCATCTTCCTTATGCAAGCGTTCGATATAATTCTTAATTCTATGGTTAATTAAGGGAACCATACTTATATACTTTGCATCGATTTCCTTAAGAAGAGTAAAGTACTTTATCAACTCCATTGGCATAGCTTCAAACGCATCTGAAATATCGTTGAGCCCAGGAAGAAGCTCTTGAATATTCCCAATACTGCGTGCTTCCTGTTTGAACTGATGGTAGTAGTTTAGCTTTTTCTGGTTCCTCATCCTCTGAAGAACCCTTTGTGATTTTTGACGTATCGAAAAATCTTGTGATTTCATCTGCCCTTTTTTCTATGAATTCTTCATTATCAAGATTGTAAACTTCCTATTTCTGGTATCCTGCATATACCCTGCTCAAATAAACTGTAAATTTGACTTCGTAAACTGGACTATAAAAATGTATTTTATTGCAAAATATCACGTGATATGTGTTGCAACTTGCTAACGATGTTCAAGAGAATGGTGAATTAGTTTGATTATCTGTTCTCACCGTAAGTCAAAATTGGTTTAAAATATCATCATTCGAAGAAGTGGATACTTCTATGATGCACATATTTTGGAGGTATTTGAGTTCAAATTAAGAAAATTCTAAAATAGAAAATCAGCACCGCTGTTGAAAACATCTAGAAGTTGCCTTGAATTATAAGTCCCCCTCCACCTAATATTATTATAAACAGAAGCTGTATTGAAAAGATCAAAATAATTTGGTACTATTTTTTTAAGGGATTAGACAGAAGGCTTATTATTTTTAATCGGCGGTCTGGCTATCTCAGAGATTAAGGAAAACTGTGGCTCTGGTAAATTGAAACAATACATTAACAGAAGTTTGCCAGTACAAAGATAGCCCTTGTTAATAGTATTACCTTGACTTTTTTGCCTTTTCTAATAATATAAGTGTGTTTATTGATAGTGATAAGCTAATAACGGTAGAATACTGTGTTTTTGTTGAACCTTTCACTTCTGTATAGGGCTTTCCTGTTGACGCTATCATTTAAGTACGAACACATATCGAGATCTTCCTTTGATTGTTACCTGTAATATTTGGTTAAAAGCAACGCATATTATAAATGTTCAACAAAGTTCCAGGAGATATTAAAAGCTCGATAATAGAGTCTTTGCATTTTCCTAATAGAACGGAAATTTCTAGGGAGCAAAATTTCAGCTATGCTAGAAGAGAAAGCCACACAAATGACGCTCATGTAACTGCAAACAGAAGATCTGGTGCACAAGAACTAGACGATATAAACAAGAAGAAAGAAAATGATGATATGAGATTTCTTAGGATGGCGCAAGAAGCGTTAATAGCGACTGCTAAGGGGGTAAATCCCCTACAAAGAGCTCTGGTAGACCCTACTATCCTGGATTTGCTAAAAAGGTTACAGTACGCAACATCTCCTCATGGAAATCCTATGAAGAGATCCGAGTCTATCACTGCAAATGAAGATGGACAGTTAATGATACAAAATTTTTATCAAGATTTCCCTAACTTAAGCAATGACGTATTCTTGGATACGAGTAGTGGCTCTTCTACTACCTTTTTAGATGATTACACTGGTTCAAGCGGCTCCAACATTTCGGAGCTCCGAAATCAATACTGGGAAGTAAATGGGGGTGATCCTCACCACGATTTGGTCTCTACGAGACAAAAAGAATCCCAGATGTTAGAAGAAAAGAAATTTGCTTGCCAAAATTGTTCCATGACATTCCGAAGGTCTTCAGACCTCAAGAGACACGAAAAACAACATCTATCTACGCCTCCTAATATTTGTGAAATGTGTGGTAAAGGCTTTGCTCGTAAGGATGCATTAAAACGACATCTGGGCACCTTGACTTGTAAGCGAAATGCCAAACGAAAGTTATATGTTCATAATCTTGCATATATAGATAAGCTGGTCAATCTGAGTGCTCACCATTTCTAGAACCTGTTTAGCAGAGACTTGAAAGTTATTACTATATCTGTGTTCTTGTAACTACATATTGAATTTTTATAAATAGATGATCATAGCGAAGTAGCTAGTAAATACTTTTCGGGAATATATCGTACTCCTACTATAATTCTTGGCTATCAGAAATTCGCTAATATCCAAATTTTCAAGAACAAGATATGATCCGAAACGAACCGTCCAGTGGCTCCTTTCAATGCAACTAAATTATGAGAATATAAATCACAGCTACTGCTATATTCAATTCAATTATTGTTTGTTCTCCTTTTAAGCGGGTTAAATCTGACAATGTAAGTGATCCGTCCGAGGACCTTTCTAAATCTTTTATTGTTGAGCGTACTATTTTTCGCACCTATTCGAAACCCCTCTTCTCATTAAAAAATCACAGTCATTCCTAGCTTTTCCTAGGGCTTCTGAAGGCCGTTAGATTAATTACATGCTTTATGTTCGTAAAAATAAAATAGAATCATCCTTAACTTATTGGGATCTTTCAGTCTTTTTGCGCTTACGACCTTGTATAACTATTATTTTATTATGTCCTACTGTGCGATCTCACTGTAACAGACTGCAACCCATTACGGTATTCAATATATTTGAAGGTGGATAGTGTATCTTGTACTGTAATATACTGGTATATAGCATCATATACATTATTTTACTCTTAATTATAATTTCGATGAATCATTTATAAAATCATTCACCCTCGGCTCATTGTGACTCGCTAATTTTAAGATTAGTTCGGAGGGTGTACCGATATTTTATCGATATATATATATATATAATTGTGTTTTTCTGTACCAATTCACATGTTTAGGGTTTGAGAAAGCAAACTTAGTATCTAATTATTCATAGTTAATAAGTACTTTTCAAGATTTTGAATTCTTGAGTTTAGCTTCAGAAAGATATAGTATAATTATCAAAATGTCAACTAGAGCAACCGCCCGATTGGGACAATTATCTAGTATCTTAACTACTAGTGAACTTGCAGGTGATGTTACAAAAGGTGGTTTATATAAGAAGAAATTCAGAATAGCTGTTATTGGTTCCGGGAACTGGGGTAGTACTATTGCAAAGATAATAGCTGAAAATACACATGAAAACCATGAAATATTTCATTCTGTGGTTAAGATGTGGGTCTTTGATGAGAAGATAGATGGTGTAAACTTGACAGAAATAATCAACACAAAACATGAAAACGTAAAATACTTACCTGGAGTCCGGCTTCCACACAATTTGCATGCAGAGCCTGATCTTATAAAAGCTGTTCACGGTGCAGATCTTATTGTTTTTAATTTACCACATCAGTTTTTAACTGGAGTCTGTGCAAAACTTAAAGGAAATATTAGGCCAGATACACGAGCACTTTCTTGCCTTAAGGGTTTAAATGTCTCAAAGGAAGGCTGCAAGACATTATCTAGCTATATTTCAGAAAGCTTGGGCATACAGTGTGGTGCCTTATCGGGTGCAAATTTAGCTCCTGAAGTAGCGCATGAAAACTGGTCTGAGACTACTATTGGATATAAAATACCTAGCGATTTTAAAGGTGAAGGTAAGGACATCGACCACCATGTGTTGAGAGCCGCTTTCCACAGACCATATTTTCATGTAAAAATCACGGATGATGTATCAGGAGTCTCTGTTGCAGGTGCATTAAAAAACGTTGTTGCCTTGGCTGTGGGATTTGTACTTGGTATGGGTTGGGGTGATAATGCCAAAGCAGGTATAATGAGAGTCGGCTTATTAGAAATTATGAAGTTTTCTACGTTATTTTTTCCGGATTCTAAACCTTCTACATTTACTGAAGAAAGCGCAGGGGTTGCAGATTTAATAACGACATGCTCTGGAGGAAGGAATGTCAGAGTTGCTATTTATATGGCTGAAACTGGTGTCACTGCTCAGGAGGCCGAAAAGGAACTCTTGAATGGACAATCATCACAGGGGATCCTCACTGCCAAAGAAGTACATGAGTTATTAGCTGCTGTAGACAAATTAGATGAGTTTCCCTTGTTTGAAGCAACTTATCAGATCATATACGGTGGTATGCCCATGGAAAATTTACCAAGCTTATTGAGCTCGGATTAGTATAGCCTTTATGTAGGTTAATTTGGCTAGCTCTCTAGCTTCAAATATCAATTGAAGTTCAATATTTATATTTTACAAAACGTATTAATTTTTACAGACTAAAGCGAAAAACGCACCATAATCAGCTCTAGTTAACTGGATAGCCTATATATGACTAAGATTATGACTTATGCTTCTTGATAGATTCCACGTCCCGATCATTTTCTGATGATCTCTTCTTATTATGCTTAGCTCTATATTTGATAAGAAACTTCTCCATAAAGGTCTTAGAATACTCCTTAACCTTTTTCAATTTTGCACCTTCCAATACATCGGGGGGCTTGGAGTCAGAATTCTTCTTTATTTCCTTCTCAACTAATATTTTGACTAAGTCTCTAGCACACCCCTTCAAGTTGTCCCTACCAATCTCACTATCGTATTTTCTAAGAAGATTTGGAACAACGGAGGCAAACAATTTAGTCCATTTGACTTCTAATGTTGCTTTAGTATGTGACGATTTTGAGTGCTTTTTTGCATTTCTCTTAGCGTACTTCTCTTTTTGTCTTTCTATATCTTCTAATCTTAGCTTTTCTTCTAATAATCTCTTTTCTTCGTACTCTTTCTGAGATTGAATGATGAGATCCTGAAGTAATTTCTCCTTTTGTCTAACTTCTTCGAATTGTTCCTGCTTCATTTTCCTTAGTTTTTCCTCCTCCAATTTTGCCATACGCTCTTCTGTGTGGCTTCTACTTACTCCATTAAATTCAGGACGCCTACTATTATCCTCAGTCTTGACTCCCTTGGGACCCTTCGGAACTTCACTCTGCGGTCTATCCCATCTAGAAATCCCCAACTCTGCATGGTAATAATAGTTCTTTCCTGTATTTGGATCAAAAGCTACATTCCATCCATCCGGTAATTCATCCTCATTTTGTTCAACAGTTTGAGAACTTACGGATATTTCCATCGAAGGAGACTTAGACCGAGATCTATTGCTTCTACCATATACATCAGGAGAAACCTTGCTTCCTTCATTCTTAGGAATTCTATAAGCCATTAGCAATTTTCCCCATTCATTTAATAGCTGACCAGATTTCTCTTTGATAATGTTATTCAGCGTCATATCTTTCAATTGTACAATTACATCCTCGATCTGCGATGATGAAATCTTATTTCTAGTCACTCGAGGCCATTTCATTAATATATCAAGAATTTGGATTATAAGGTCATCGTCTTGGTCCTTAAAATCCTTTAAAGATTGTGCCAATGTCTTGTATCCGTGCATTCTTATAATAGAAGAGTTAATGTACTCATCATTTGTTAGGTATATCCTTTCTATCAATTTTTTGGTAATAACAAGGTCTTGAGATTTCATCAAAGCCGCCATAACTTTAGAAACCTCTGTATCGGTGATCTCATTTACTACTATTGACCTTACAAACTCTTCATTAATAGCGGCTTCATCAGTTTGCTGCTTAGATCTTAAATGTTTATTCTCCTTGAGCCATTGTTTTTCCTGCTTTCTTGTGATACCTAGAGCTTCCGAGATGTAATCTGGTAAAAGCAAAGCAGCATCAGTCTGGGTCTTACCTCCTAAAAATTTAATACAATTAGGTTCCCCACAGTAACATGGTTGCTTTTCTGCTCCATATCTATCGACATTATAATCAAAGGTAATTTCTTCGCCCTTCTGGATATCCCTCTTGGCGAATATACCCATTCTCAATTTATCACCCACTACCCATTTATCAACATATGCATTCGGATTACATGAATGATTACAAAACCTTGCTAGTGATCCCTTGATAGTAGCATCGATAAATGAATCATTCTTAAGCATCATGAAGTAGAAGTGCTTAAAATTTTTCTGGTCGTATTCGATCATTCTCTTACGAAATCTGCCTTCATCTATAACTTCGCCAATATACTCGTAGATAAATCCGCCTTGCAGTATAGAAGAGAGTGTACGAACACCAAATCCCTTTAACTCGGTTTGAAATACACTTATATTGGCATATTGTTTTTTCTGAAATCTTTGATTTTGACAATCTTTACCACATGTTCCAAATTTGTTTACACATTCGACAGAAGTCACCCTATTAATACAGTCAGAATCTTCCCCACAAGCTAAATTAATCTTCTTTATTGGATCCCAGTTCGCATGGCAATCACAGGTCATATGTTCATCTTGGCCCGACGAACCTATATCTTTACTTGAATAAGTACATTCATTTAATTCAATGAATGATTTTTTTGCATCCTCAGTTTTATCCTCTACATCCAAGAAAAGCTGGATCCTAGATCCATTCTTCGTTAGTTCTGCCTCTTCTGCATCAGACATATCTAAATAACAGGATAGCGATCTCAGTTTTTAATGATGTATTTGTTGAATAAATTTGCCGAGTGCGAATTAAAAATCTCTACTAGTCAAATTTCAATGTTAAATAGATTTGATCTAATCAGTATGCATGACAATATGAATATAGTTAACAGATAAAATTCAATAAATATTCAGTTTAAAATGCTACATATTAACTCCGAGAACTTCTCATTCAATTTGCCGACAGTTTCTTCTTGTTCTGTCATGTTATGATGCTTTTGGAAAAGATCATTCATTTTTCCTAGGATTCCTTCTATGTGGTCGGTATACTCTTTATCAGCATAAGTTCTGTTGTTGGTATACAATTTCTTACTACTTATTTGGATATTATTGTTTTGCAAGTTGAACTGCGGGCGACCATGGTGGGAAGTGTTCAGCGAGAACCCTACTGAGTCTAGTTGCGAAGCGTATGAGCTACTAGTAGATGCAAAATCCTCCTGGGAATCTTCATATGTGCCGATTCCTTCTGAGTGCAAACTAGCTTCTCTGTTCTTATCATTTAAATCAGCTTGTATCAACTTTATTTCCCTTGCTCTCAAACTTATAAAAATGCATCTAGATGTTACCTTGGAAATCCCACAAGCATTATAAAACAGCACATCGTTTCTCAAAGCTTGCGAAATCTGCAACTCTAATTTAGGGTTTATTGGACATGATTGCAAGGTAAATTCTGGTCTAAATTCATCGACGAAGCCAACAACAGGGCTAAGAGGCTGATGCTTAAATAGTTTACGTTTTTGGTCTGCATGCATCTCAACTGTATCTTTCGTTGACAGGTAATACTCTCCTTCATTCAATACACCTTTCTCAAGAGTAACTGAAAAAGAGCACGCATTGATTTTATTTAATCTTATATCTGCCTCCATTATATCTTTGCATGTTAGCTTTATGCTATTCTTGTTGAATTTCAAAGAATCAATCCTCTCAACATCTGACATGAGAGGTAAAAGCAAACTCACTTTAGATCTATGTATACCTGGAACAGAAATTTCTTTATCATCATCAGACGTGAGCTCATCTAAATTTGCTTGGCCAGTACCATTGTTGCCATTATATAAGTCTAGCAATGATTGAGTTCTTGATAAACGGCTAATAGTATTAGCATTGCTGAAAGAAGTAGATATTGGGGTATTGTTTTGTACATGATTCCAGGGAAAGTCATCTTGATCAAGCGCTGGAGAAGGAGTTCTCATACTTTGAACAGATGTGCGTTTGCTAAAAGAGTGGGATGCTGGGAGGACAGAAAAATCTGCAAAATCAGAGCTAGTAGATACTGGCTGGAAAGGAAGATTACCTGCAGTTGATGACTTGAATGAATTCTTCCACTTATCCAAAAAAGTAGTTCCAAGCTTCGACAACGAGTAATTTGAAGCTGATGATGATAGCGAGGAATTTAGCGAGGAGGAGAGATAGGTCATCGAAGTAATCATCTCTGGCTTCGTGCGAACATTGATCGGAACGACATTTGTCCTGCTTTCAAGAACAGGTTCAACAGAAACACTTGCAGATGATTTCTTTGGAATTTCCCATCTTTGGCTTCTGATACTCTTAGCTTCTCTAGAACTTTCTCCTGAAATTGTCAAGCTATCAGTTGTATTCACTTTAATCGGAATAGGTCTTGCGCCAGGAGAATCACTTATGAAAGGGGGCTCGGGTTTTAAGGTCTGAAGAGTTTCCAAGCCATTGAAGTTTCGAGCAGTGGATTGCAATTCATCGGTATTATTATATCTTGAATCACAAATACTACCATTCTTAGTATTGTTAGCATCGCTCTTTTCTTTCCTAGAGTTATAAGTAGAAGTTGGCATATCTCTTTGATATTCTAGAGGTTCGTTTTCTTCGTATTCTTTGATTGACTTTTTGAGGTTTTCGTCTGGAATCAATGCATTGATAATAAATAAAAGCTTCTTAGCTACAACAGGGTTGCCGGTCATAATTACAATTCTAGTTATTTTTCTTTCGTCTTTTCCATCGTTGTACCAAGGTTTCCGTGCTAACTGGTCTTTCAACGGCATCAATAATGCAATTAAGCTTGCTAAAAAAGTATTATTGTGAGACGTATCATTCTGAGTCATGTTTTGAAAGTTACCTAGTAAAAATGACGGATGGCTGGAATTTGAATAATTAGATAAAGAATAATTGCTGCACGCATACCCTGAACTATTCTGGTAGCATTTTCCATCCTTTAACTCTAACCAATTTAAAAGCTCTAATATCCAATTTAACAACAATGGTCTAAATTTAGATTTCTCTTGTTCCAATGAAGATAATATGAATGAATTTGAATTAATTAATTTCGGTGTGTTTGAATTAAAATGCATCATCTTAATCAACTTCGGTAACTGGCTCACCAAATCAGCATCGTTCTGTAGAATATAATTCGGGAACTGCACCCTTTTGTTAATCACAAACGTATTTGTAAAACTGTTACAATACGTGTTTTGAAGCGATGACAGTGTATTTGATTTTGCATCTTGCATAGAATGATTTAATAAATATTTCAACTTCTTTTGCACAGAGTTTTGCAAAATGAATAATAATCTTGAAATCTCTTCCCAATTGGAAAATATAACATCACTTATATCGTTTTCGATTGACTGCAAAGGGATAACTAACCCAATTCCAAATTTACAATTCAATTCTTTCTGTGATTTTGCATACATGAATGAGGAATCATTCCAACTATTGCTTTTAGAATAGTTGCTGGAAACTTCCAAATTGGATTCATACTCCTTTCTCGGAAGAGCAGGAATAGGGTTCCATTGCTTGTCTTCGGGGCCACCTCCCGAATCATCTAAAGAAAATAGCCTTGTGATTAAAACAGAATGATTAGGGCCATAGACCAGTGTATTTATAGTAGGAAGTAAATGCAATTTAGTGGCTGAGGTTCTTTCATTAGACGGAAGAGCACAACCGAACATGTAGTCTGTCAACTCTTTTGCGAAATGATGCACCTTAGATGTCGTAATATTCCTGCTGCTTAAATTATTGTCCATGGGTCTTGAAAATACACTGCTTTTCGAACTATGAGATTGCAAAGATTCAATACCTTGTAGAGAAGAATCAAATACAATTTGCTTTGAGCGAAGGTTGCCACTGTCCTGGGCAATCACAACCCTGTAGAAGTTCTTTCTAATATTATATGGTCCAATAAGTTCGTAATCAGAGGTCCCATAAAGATTCTTCCTGGTATATTCATTCTCGTATGCTCCGCTTCCTATGCCGAGTGATTGCCCTGATTTGTTAAAGCCTTGCCCCGGACTTGAGTTATTACATCCTGGATTCGAGGACTGATTTCCACTAGATCCATATGGATTCTGCTTGAATAGTCTTCCAAGCATTATATATTAAGATTGTTATAGTTTTGATACTTTCGGAATCACCTCAGAGCTCTTACCACATTGTACGATGAGACTTGCAACAATTTCAAATAACAAATATTTAAATAAATAAAAAGCTGTAATAAATTTATTATAATCCTGATTCTTGTGTGATCGTACTATTAGCTGCTACTTCTTTCAACAAAAGGGGGTTTACAAAATTAACAAATGCAAGGCGTTTCCATGAATTGGATCGATCCAGATTATCATGCTAAATTTACCATCACGTGATCCGACGGTTGGAAGAAGAATACTTGCATGTATATTTTCTAGTCTAAACTATATTTAAGAACTTATTTTTCTAATAGAAGCTTCCAACAATTCCAAAAAAATATCAGCGTGATCCTTACCGAATACCAATGTTGGCCTTAACCTAACAGCTTCATCACCACATCCACCAACATTTAAACCAAGTTGACGACATGTATTTAATAACTGATCTCTTGAAGATGCATTGGGACAATCCCAAGCAATAAAAGTACCACGATCCTGGCCCCTCAAGTTTTCATATTGAGGGTATTTTTCGAAGAGACTTTTCAAAGATTTGAATAAATAATCTCCCACTTCAGCCGTTTTCTCCACTAAATTATTTTTCGTAACTTCTTGATAAATGGATCTGGCAATAATAGCCTTCGATGGGTCACCACACCAAGTGTTGAATTGTCTGAATGGCTGCTGAGGTTGTAATTCGTTATTTGAGAAGTAAAAACCTGCAGCCTGGAACTTCTTTGAGAAAGTTACCATATCAGGTGGCAGAGTCAAATTCCAATGTTCATGTGCCCAGAACTTACCTGTAGCACCAACGCCTGTTTGTACTTCATCGACAATCATCAATATACCGTTTTTCTTAGTCAAATCTCTTAAGCCTTGGAAAAAGTAAGGGGTAGCATGATTGTCACCACCCTCAGATTGCACAGGCTCAACGATGATAGCCGCAACCTTATCCTTGTTCTCTTTTGAGTTAACTATTTGTTCAAAGATCTGAAGACACTCTTCTTCTTCTTTACGGTTTTCTTCCACGTTCTCCTCTAAAGGATACTTCAATTTTGGAAAAGGAGCTGTGGGCCAGTCAAAAGCTGGGATATCTAGTTTGTGTATCGCTTTCGATCTCGTCGTAGAGAGAGAGCCAAATAGTCTTCCATGAAATCCGTGTTCAAACGATAATATAGACATTGATGAAGCTCCTGGGGCTTTATTGTGCATGACAGAGCTGAGCTCCTCGGTTGTAAATCCTAAAGAACCCCTTTTCTTTCCTTCCTGGTACATAAACGCAGCCTTGTATGCCGTTTCGTTGGCATCTGATCCTGATAATGCTGTCCAAATTTTAGTCATACCTGGTGGTGCAGCAGCCAAAAGACCCTCCTTTAAGATCTTAGCATAATCGGTGGATGGAAAACAAACTGACGCAGGTCTATTAATCAATGAATTGATCATCTCTTTCAGCGTAGCAGCCTCTCTTAGCCTGGGATTGTTGTACCCTAACGCTATCGATGCAATCTGAGCATACAAGTCCAAAAACTTATTACCATCTGCATCTGCAATGTAGTTACCGACCGAGTTATAGTAGTCAGCTGCGAAGTACGCTGGTCTATTGTCAAATATTTCTCCTAATTCCTTATGCAATTCATCACTTATTGGACCTGGGACTTTTTCGGTCACAAGCACAGGGGATTTGGGTTCATTGGGGTAATATTGTTCAGCAACAGTAGAATATCTCTTAATACTCCCAAATTGCCTGACATTTATGGACCTACTTGATCTTAACATTTGAATATATACTTCCTTCTATTTATCAGGAATACAGCTATTTATATGACTAAACCATAAAATCATTATGTAGCGATAGCCACCGTTACTAGGATCTCGCTTTCCGTATCAATATTTGCGGCTAGCCATTAGCGCACAGGATCGATTTGGATACATCTGTAGAATACATCCCCTACTTTCAAGATATATAAAAGATTCAAATAAAAAGACTCATAATTAGGCTTATATATTTCGTCTATAAGTAGACAGTTTTAAATCTGGATAAAATATTGTACTGGGCTATATTCAAACATATATCCGAGCATTATTTCGAATAATTCTTCAATAGCGAACAATACGAGTTACGTATCAACTTATGACGTCCTTGTTGCCTTGCTTGGCTGAAACATTCATAACATAGATACTAAACACATGTAACTTCAGCCTTAACATGATCATTAATTAATATAAGCTCCCTTAGCCACTATATAAAAAACTTCTATTTTGGTCATGGGGTTATGTGCGAACACTAAAGATAGAAATATCGAAATTCGCTTGCAAGTCACGTCACCATTTAATATATCCACCATGTCGCTGCTTGAAGAGACAGGTGGTTTGAAAAAGATGATACATAAGATAAGCGGCCAGCCAGAGTCCTATTCAAGAAAGTCATTGTATACATTCGGTAAAACTTTGGGTGCTGGAGCTTTTGGTATTGTCAGATATGGCAGAAATAATAGTAATAATGAGGAAGTTGCTATCAAGATCATCTTGAAGAAAGCATTGAAAGGAAATGAAAAAATGATACTAGATGAATTGAAATTGCTTGAAGAGCTACACCATCCTAATATTGTAGGATTTAGAGATTGGTTTGAATCGAAAGATAAATTCTATATTGTTACTCAATTAGCGACTGGCGGGGAGCTATTTGACAGAATTGTCGAACGCGGTAAATTTACTGAAAAGGATGCTGCCAATGTGATAGTGCAGATGTTGCATGCTTTAAAGTACTTGCATTCTAGGGATATTGTTCATAGAGACTTGAAGCCTGAGAATATATTGTATCTCACTCCTGATGCGGATTCTAATGTTGTATTAGCCGATTTTGGGATCGCTAAAAAACTTCAAAGCCCAAATGAAAAAATAAAATCATCTGCAGGGTCATTTGGATATGCTGCTCCTGAGGTAGTTTTAGGTATTGGACATGGCAAGCCTTGCGATATCTGGTCTTTGGGGGTCATCACTTATACGTTGCTATGTGGATACTCTCCTTTTAGATCAGAGAACGTGAACGATTTCATAGCTGAAGTGAAAAAAAATAACACTGTTATATTTCATGCTGAATATTGGAAAGATACTTCTAGAGATTCAAGAAGGTTTATAGTCAAAGCCATGCAACTTGACCCCTCAAAAAGGCCTAGTGTAGAGGAATTACTTGACGACCATTGGATTGTTACGGCTTCTAAAGAAGCTGAATTGAATTTATTACCACAGCTTAGACAAGGCTTTAATGCCAAAGAGAAATTCAGACAAGCAATCCAAATGGTAAAGTTAAATAACAAGATCAATAAATTAAAGGAGTTCCAGACTGACGAAGATGATGACCCCCACGAAATCAACTTATTTAATGATGCCGGCTCCATAGTGGAAGGCAAATACGATCAATCCATTAGTGAGAGAAGCACCCAGGTTACTCCATTAGATAACCTTAAGGCCAGTTTCCAGGCAGCTCTTCAAGAAACAGGAAACGACGTTTCGAAGAGTTCATTGTGTACTAGTAATAGTAATATCGCAGCCTCAGCTGCCCCTACCGTGAAGAAGGCATTGGCTGGTGATGCTTTTGTTCTGTTAGTGAGAGCGGCATCCGAAAATAAAGAGAGAGTAAGTAGTTACAAAGATGCGCAAAAATTGAGGGATGGTACATCTTAGAGTTTTATTATAGTTAGTAAATATTTAATATGAGCCCCATTTCCATAAGCTTTCGCCAGGATTGATAATTTCATTCTCATCATCTTCAAAATTAACTCCCTTACCAAGACCTTGACCATATATCGTATTTAAATACTCAAAGAAGTCGCTCATCTGAAAGCCAGCTTCAAAGGTTTTCTTCATATCTGCAAGTTTTTGCTCTTTTGTTATAGTCCTAGTTTTCAATGTGACATTGTGTTCTCTCTCATAAATCTCCTTCACGTGCTTAGGTGTAGTCTTACCAGATTGAATTCTTATCGCTTGAGGCAAAGAAGTACCGGCCAAAGATGCCACAGCCACTACAGAATTTCCAAGGTCTTTACCAGTAGTGTAACTGAACTCTTTGTTAGGATCATCAATATAGACTATTTCTCCTTTATCGGCGAATATTCCGACATGTTGGACAATTTCATGCAAAAAGCTCCCAGGGATTGCAAAAAAACCAGTGTAAATATCAACTACACTTATTCCCTTACTTCTTATCCTATCTGAATGTTCTTCTTTTCCAATAAGTAAGTTTGGCATATAATCAATTTTCTTCACCTCACATCCGAATTGAGAAGAAATGAATAACTTAGGCTTAACAGCATCGGCCAACTTTTCTGTTAAAGCGAACAATTGAGGTTCCGGTGGAGTTAACTCAATGATAACGTCGACGCCGCTTAATTCCAGTACTAGGTCATCAAGCCCTTCCTGCGTCAATTGCCCTTTCACCTGCGTGAACTTTTCTCCCTGCTCGCTCTTGCCTCTAGACACAATCTTGATAGGGAACTGAAACTTATCCGCGAAAATTGCATCCTTAAATGATTCAATAACGACAGGCCCGACTGATCCTGAAGTTCCTAAAATTGCAACTGAAAGTTTGCCCATGTTCTGATAATTGTATTTTATTTAGCTAATAATGTTGTTTGATTAAACTTATTGCTTCATGAACTCAGAAGCATACTTGCTTAAATATCATTTCATTGAAGACCTTATTACAAATAGCTTTCATTTGTTTAATTATATGCAGGATGATTATTATAGCTATTTTTTGAATTACCTGAGGAGACGATCAAAATTACAGAAAGTTAGTAATCATCTCACGTAATACAATAGTCTAATCAAGGATCATCATTTTGATCACATGACTGAAGATAAACTTAAAATCACCTGATACGCTCTCTCGTTGTACCTCTATTTAGGTCCCATGATTTGGCCTGAACACATATGCAGTGACATTAAATGGAGTAAATATTTGTAAAGCACAACGCCTTTACTATTTATGGCGTCTTTTAGCAGCTATTTTTTACTGACCAGAAATATTATTGTGGAGAACATCGAGGCGACATTTCATGCTAAGAGATATTAGCGCCGCACTATTTGATTATGTTGAGCTGATGCTTGGCCAAGTACTGCAATGCCAATACAATAAATATAATAGGAAGCTTTACGCATTAAATACGGAAAAGAAGCAACATTTATAATTAGAATACTGCGTTGAGGTGTATGTTTATAGTTTGCTGTTAATTTCTTAGAGAATTAGTGAATTATGTATAGCTATGATTTTTTTTATTACTATATACCGATCGATAAACCTACATGCTGTAGGTAGTCAAATTAGAAGCTAAAAGCTCGGATGGCAAACCAGAAGATAAAGGCAAGGCATCTATCTCAAAATTAGGAGAAATGTTCGTATCGTATTCTGAAATGTTCAAATTTGAATTGGCTTCATCTGCAAAAGAGATAGGGAGCATCTCATCGCCAGCTGAGCCCTCCGTAGCACTCAACATGAATGGTAATATATCGTCACTATTAGGGGAAATGTCATGTACAATTGGGCTCATATCCTGAATGCCAGCTTCAGGTTTAGCTATTGTAAATTCTGCCGGTTCCTGTGTTCTTCTCATGTGCGAAAAGAGACTAACTTTACCTGTATTATTAAGCGATGTAACATCTTGCTCTGAAAACGCTCTAGTGTGAGAAGAGTCTGCCATGTTAAAACCAGTGTCTTGGTTCGAAAAATCATCAAAGAAAGTCCAATTATTGCTTTCAACATTATTATGATTTAAGGTTAAATCAAACCTGCTCATGTCAGGAGGCGCAAATATTTCACTGCTATTTGGACTTACATCCTTGTTTACCTGTGATTTTTGTATTTTATTTAATGGTAGTTCCACGTTTTTGACCAGATCAAGAAATTGCGGTGTCTTTATAAATTTGTCTAGATCCTTAGTAAGCGTCTGATCTTGTTCCATTTTAATATCACCCCCTATCATTACATTATTGAAATCATTCGTACGCAATTTCTTCTGAGCTGGACCATCTTCAGGTGATGTAGGGGCGGATAGGGAAGAGTCTCTAGAAATGGAAAGTGGGGTGTATACGGAACTTGATCCAGCAATAGGAGAATGTGAATCTTTTATCACCAGATTCTCAATT
The DNA here is from genome assembly GCA_031081795.1 of Debaryomyces singareniensis. Classification (NCBI taxonomy): domain Eukaryota; kingdom Fungi; phylum Ascomycota; class Pichiomycetes; order Serinales; family Debaryomycetaceae; genus Debaryomyces; species Debaryomyces singareniensis. Next base: position 1,299,725 of record JARYSX010000002.1, read on the forward strand.
GCATACTTCTCGTGATTCCTGCAGTTTTCAATAAACTCCCAACATTTGTCACCATAAGTTTTTGGAGTTAATCCAGTAACAGACTTAAAAACTCTGTGAAAGTGCCAAGCAGAAAGTTTAGATTTTGTAGCTAATTCTTTGAATCCCAAAACTCCGCCTCTTCTTCTTTTCTTCTTTGAGGAATCACCGCTAGCCTCTTCAGCTTTAGGGAACATATGTGGTTGCATTATATTACATGCTGCAGCATAGGCTAAATGTCTACAAGCTAGGTCAACAAGCTTGTAATGATCAAAATCATTTTTTGATAAAGAACTATCAAAATCCTTGGGATAGCTTCCATCAACGTTGACAACTGGCGCAGACAATCTCCTAGAGTTCTGCTGGATCGCACTCTTCTCCACTCCCTTTCTAGACTCCAAGATGTTCTTCTTTATTTTCTTATTATTAACATCTTCATTTTCGTCTGTAAGTGGAGACAAAAACCCAATTTGCTTGTTAATGTGCGCAACACAATCTACTAAAAGGGAAACATTAATAGGTGATACTGAAAAAGGTTCACAGTACTTGCAGGGCTTAAAACCAAACGAAGCAGCCTCTTCAACGCTGTCCACAAATTTTATTTCAGACTTCAAATTGGTCTTCGGGCTCGCATCGCAATCTGGTCTGCAAAATGTCTTCGTTATCTTGCTACACAGATAGAAAGATCCTATAGCGAATGGATCACTAAATTGATAGGCTTTCCATCTAGCGTCGTCCGAATTATACATTGCCATGTAATATTTGTTAAGAAGTTTAAATAACACAGAGCTCTTGATGAATCCAAACTAAAATCCCTTGGTCAGAAATTTGTACTTTAATTTATTCACTAGGTCAGAAACTTAACCCTCAAATTCAAGTAGCTAGATAGTCGTAATGAATTTCGATTATAACTTATGAGTAGCTAATTTACTTACTTATAAATATTAGTTGGTATTAGGCTATAATTGAATGACGTACTCCTTTAAAAATAAGCATCAGCTATTTCAAGCGCACGTTAATCTTGAGCAGGATACCGACAGAGCAGCGCATCATTATCTCATACATACTAGTGCGTGCATGAAAGCAACATCCTGTATTCAAGTAATTGATTTTTTTACACAAAGAGACCTGGTAATAACAGAATCTTCAGGAAAATTCCATTACCATGAATCACTATCTGTGCAAATAGCATACAGGATCAAAAGTTGAATGTAGTCATCTACCACTAGATTATTGCTTGCTCATATCTATGAACAATAGCACACCTGTTCTATTTTTTGGTTAGCCGTCACACCCGGGTATATTTTGTAAAAGCTCTAGTTGTACTAAATCGAGCTACTTTCTATTATGTGCCTCTTCGTGCCCAAAGATCGCATTAAGGGTTCCAAAATAATATCTTGCAATAGTACTAATTTCAGTTCTAGAATGTACTATAATACTGCATGTAAATCTATATGTAACCCATGTCGTAATATTCGGTAAGAGTACTTTGTGGCTAATACGGATAAGTTGTTCCCCAAAAGAGATTCCCCTTACCATATTGTGCGAAACTCATTTCAACTTCCTAATACCTTTGGAACCTATCTAAGCGTTTATCAAAGCATGACCCATGACCTGTATTTCTCCTCGAAAAATCTGTAATTTTATTCGCTTTATCTTAAATTACGCATTGACCTATCCTGGATCACTAAATGGAGATCTAATTCAATTTGTTTTTGTAATTCAATCTATTCTCGCTTCTATTGTCTTTAATCTAAAGTAAAATCATATGTTTTAAGTCTATTTGGGGAAATTAATTGTTTCTCGCACATTCAGCATTGGATGATTAAATGAGCACTGGAACCTTTGCAGCTTTTCTTACGAGTTTCTGATAACTATAATATTTCCATCATAAACCTTATCCAGTTGTAGATTAATTAAACGGGGTCTACAGACAGATACGCTGTGGCACATGAATCTGCTGTGTACGAAAAAAGTAGTCTGATAAAAGGCTCCAGAACTAGGTCACATGCATTACTTTTCTTTCCTCTGGGCCCATTCTGCTTACTTTATGGGGTAAACGATAACGCTCAAGTGTAGCATTCAAACGGGAAAAATGGTATGGAGGACAAAGATCTTCTAGCTATTCGATTTGTCTTGCACATTTCCATTAACTCTAATAATTTGAATTTTGTAGCTAAGAGTGACAAAAGGGCGCGGTTTATTGATCAATAGAATGAGAAAACTCGATTCCATTGTGGCTGATCTAGTTGTTAAGCATATAAAACCAGTGTTCAAACTATGGATAGTTCATTAAAAGTTAGACATGAAGGTCATGGGCATACATCTTTACATTATATTAACATAAAGTATGGATATTTAATAATATGTTCATCTGTTATATTCTTGTTTGCAATTTTAATTTTCAAGCATCAGTGTAGAAGATCGTTTAGCCGGCCGCTTAAGTTTTCGAACAGTGCAATTTATTCACCATTTAGCATTTCAATAGCGTTTTGGGTAACAGTCACATTGATAATTTCATTTTGGAACATCAGTTTTAAAGACCATATTTCTGTCTTTTTAAAAAGGCAAGGAAGATTAGCATATGCATTGGCTCCTTTAGATATCGTATTAGCTATGAAGCCTGGTTTTGGCATAGGTTATTTGGAGTTTGTTGACTTGCATAAGTGGACATCAAGGTTAATTCTCGTTTTTGGATTTATTCATGGCATAGGCTTTATAGCAAAATGGATATACGCCGGTACTATTAGTAAGCTATTCAAGCTATTGAATTTCCTTGGTGCCATAGTATTTGGTGCTTCTGTTGCTTTGATCGTCATATCAGTTCGTTATTTAAGGAGAAGATCCTACAAGGCGTTTTATTTAACTCACAATTTGGCAGTTCTTTCTTTTATATTTCTTATAAGCTTTCATGCAAGACCAGGGACTCCATTCTTGACCCTATTATGTTGCATATTATTGCTTGTCTTAATCTATCAGCGGTATGCAAGAACTTCGCATGTATCTAACATTAGTGTTCTGCTGTCTGATGGTTCAGATCTCATCGTTGTATCTTTCGAATCTACAATTGAAAAATGGGGATGTAATTCACATGTGCGATTGGGGTACCCGGTAACAGATTATAGATTTTGGCTTTTCCCGTCCCATCCGTATACTATTGTCACAGAATGTGAACATGATTCAATCATAAAGTTGATTATTAAAAGGAGTACTTTTGAAATCGCACAACCAAATATTTATTCTTTGACTGGACCGTACAACTCTTTTGCAGAAAATGCTTTTATTAAAGGTGGAAGAAGTGTAATTATATGTGGGGGTTCTGGAATCTCATTTGGGTTGCCTGTTTTTTCCAAGTTGAAAGAAAGTGGTTTTGTCAAATTCATATGGTGTGTAAAAACTTACGAAGATACACATGTTCTCCTGAAAGTAGGGTTTGATGAGAGTATTGACATATTTATCACTGGAGACGCTTACCCCAAGCAGTCTAATACTAATACTGTAGGAAGTAACTCAAGCTTCTTCGTGGTGGATGATGATGCTGAGAATATTGAAATGCTACCTATAAGTGAAACAGAAGATGGTGGTCACTCTTCTAAGCCCCCACCAAAACCTCCATTAGAAAGATCTCAAATTCATTATGGCAGACCTGATATAAGGTCTGTGTTATCCGTGCTCGACAATAGTGAGGATACTACAGTATTTACTTGTGGCCCTAAAAGTCTTGTTACTGAGGTGCAGGCATGGTGTGCTACATATTCTTTAACTAGCTATTCTGAGTTATATGAACTTTAGAATTTATATTTTGTAGTTATGTATCTTCTAAAAAAGTTCTTCGCTTCAGTGAATATAGCTTGGACTTGCAAAAAAAAATTCTGTTGTACACAGCTGATTCTCCACTCAAAAAATAAAAGAAAAGCTCGCACCCAGGATCGAACTGGGGACCAACAGATTTGCAATCTGCTGCGCTACCGCTGCGCCATACGAGCTTTACCTTTTTGTCAAAGAATGAATGTTTCCATATATTATTATTATTTAAATATATTTGAACTTAATCGAGGTTCATCCCCACGATGACAATATGTCAGTGGTTCACAATACTGATGATGAACTTAACGTTAATGTTAAAGGACAAGGTCCATCTAAATTCACATGGAAGGATTTCAGGATGCTATCGGATCCGAAGCAATCATACAGACTGAACTTGTCAGTAATTGGTTTCATTGATTTGAACGCCTTCTTTGCACAGGTTGAACAAGTACGGTTAGGCTTGAGTGCAGACACTCCTGTAGTATGCGCTCAGTGGAAATCTGTGATTGCTGTCTCTTATTCTGCACGAAAGTTTGGTATCAGTAGGATGGATTCTATTGACTCTGCAATTAGAAAATGCCCTAAACTAGTCGTTGCTCATGCTGCAGTTTACAGGAAAGGTGAATCATATTGGACTTATCATGATAATTTACCTAGTGCAGTGAATCATAAGGTTCTGCTTGATCCGTATAGGAGGGAAAGCAGGAAGATTTTAAAAATATTAAGGAGCGTATGTGATCACGTCGAAAAGGCTAGCGTGGATGAGTGCTACTTAGACTTTGGTAGACTCATTTACAGCCGCTTAGTGGGTATTTTTCCTGAATTGGGTAATCAATCCCAAGATGATGAGGATTTACTACCTGTATTACCTGAAACGATCCCAATTGATCTATCCTGGAAGGGAATTGTCTTTGGGACCTCTGAATATTCGAACGCATGTCCTCCATCGGAACCTAACGTGTTAGATTGGGATGATTTATGCTTCGTTATAGGTTCTCAATTGTTATATAATGCCCGTAAATTAATCTATGAAGAGTTGGAGTATACTACTTCTGGTGGTCTTGGCAATTCCAAAAAGTTGGCTAAACTTGGAGGAGGATATAAAAAGCCAGATGGTCAGACGGTGATCAGGAATTCTAAAAGATTTAACTTTTTAGATGAATTTGCATTGAATGATCTAACAGGCATGGGTGGGAAAATTGGAGCTATGGTTCTAGATCGTTTAAATGTACCGGATAATTTAAATTCTATAAATTACTTGCGAAATAATTACGATTTGAAGTCTTTGAAGGACATAATTGACTGGGATCCAAATTTAGCCAATTTGGTGTTCGAGCTTGTAAGAGGTGAAAGAAAGGATAAACTTGCAAGTCGAATAGAATTGAAATCTTCATCATCCACTAAGAATTTTGCTTCTTCTCAGCCAGTGTCAACGCTTAAGGATGCACGAGACTGGCTTCGAGTTTTTCTGGCAGACTTGATCAACCGTATAATAGAAGTTGATGACGAAAACACAATGGGCTCACCTGATAATCAAAACATATCTGTATCTTATATTACTCGTCCTCGGACGCTAACTTTGTACTTCCTAACATCACTGAATGAAAGGTTTACGAAACAAACAAGTATTCCATTCATATCCGTCCTTGAGAAATTACAAGACTTGATGTTTGAAACTGGAATAAAATTACTTTCGTCGTTGCAACATCAGCTAAGCTTTAAAGCAGCTGAGGAATCAGATGATGTCTTCGCAGGTTCTACCGACTCTTCCATATGCCCTATATCATGCATGTCATTAACGATGTCTAATTTTTCCAAAGTATCAAATTCAACTCTAATAGATGCATTTATGAGTAATACAACAAACTCTGGAAATATCGGAAAAAGCGAAGGTGAAGTGAATACCTCAGACAATATTATTGAGTATGCATACCCAGAATTAGACATAAATAATAAGATGCATTTGCCGCGTGAAGAAGTATGCAGCGATCGCAGTGAACTTAAAAAGAAAGAAAATATCAGGGCCATGTTTGAGAAATTTAACTCAGAGTATATCGGACACAATGCATCAACAGAACATTCATTTGAGTCTAGGAAGGGAGATGACTTGTCTGATAACAAAGCGGAAACAAGCAAACCTGTAAGTGAGAATTTCATCGCTGACAACTTTTGCTCTAAGTGTGAATTAAATATCGAAGATGAAAGAGAACATCGAGACTACCATATAGCATTTGAATTATCTTGTAGATTAAACGGTAGGGGCCTGCTTCAAAAAGAAAACTTGGGCAGAAAAAGGTTCAAGTCAAGTAAAGTGCAATCGACCTTACCATTTTGATTCAATTGAATTTGAACTTTGTGTCATTTCATGTAGTCACCGAGGATAAGAACAGTCGCTTACTATCTAGTAATTATAAAGTATATATTCTATCATGGCTGATACTATGAACGGTAGATTACCATTTGCCGATGCATCAACCATAGGTATGTAAATATCATGAAACATTTTCAGCAACGTGTTATCGCTGGCTATTTCGAAACGTATTTACTAATTAATTGCAGTCAGAGCCCATCAAAAAGACTCTTATTTTGGGTCGTTTTACCGGGATTTAATTATGGATGCATTTACTGCCGTGAAGGGCCAAAGGTTTGTGAACACCTATCCCACTGAAATTGCTGTTTTATCGAAGGCATTATATCTTTCCTTGACAACTCTATTAGGTGCCAGAACTCTTGGGGAGGAATATGTAGATCTCATCTACGTAAACAGAAAAGGTAAAGGGTTTCCGAAACTACTTCAGAAGATAGGCTTTATTTTTTCTTATTCGATTTTGCCTTACTTTATAACTAGATTGATGCGAAGATTTAGGGGCATTGCAGAGAATGATGAGAAGAGATGGTGGGCAAAGTTACTACTTTCATATACAAGTGTCTTGGACGTATTAATGAACACTCATATTGCATTATTCTACTTTTCTGGTCGCTTCTATAGCATATCCAAGCGGGTATTTGGTATGAGGTATGCATTTGGACACAATAAGGATCTTAAAAAACTTGCAAAATCAAGGGGCGATTATTCATTTCTTGGTATTATCATATTGCTACAATTTGGGCTCAAAGGCATGATTTTCCTTGCCCGTCGCATTAACAAACTTGACGAAAGCCACGAAGAAGCTAGTAAAACTCGATCTGTTGGCTTCTATAATAGCGTCTCGCAACTTGAAAATTTGAAAACAGAGATTGAGAACCCAAATGGCAAGGCCAGGAGCATCAATGTGGATCTATCGGATCCAGATGAATTGCCTTACATCCCCGAACTGTCTAGAACTTGCATGCTTTGCCTTTCACCAATGATCAACCCATCGCTTGCTAAATGTGGGCATATATTTTGCTGGGATTGTATAGTTGATTGGGTCAGAGAACACCCGGAGTGTCCCTTATGTAGACAAAGTTGTAAAGAACAAAATCTACTTCCATTAAGATAATAGTTCACAATAGACGTTGAAATAATCACGTGATACGATCGTTTTCAACTGTAGGTTTGTTTTTGGTATGGGTAATAACAACGTGAACCCTGTATAGCTGTTTCTATTAAGTTTTCTAACTTGTCTATATACGTTGACATTTTAGTAAAATGGATTCGAAATATAATGAAAGCCTTCATACATTCAGGCCTGCTAAAAAAAAATCTTTTACGTATTTCATGAACAAATTTATAATTGAGATCAAGAGATCTATTCAAATATTCTTGATTAAGTTCAAACTTTTGCTGATTATTATAATAGCTCTCTTTTGTTTGTGCTTATTCACTTCGGTGCCGTTTTTGCCTCATTTAACAAAATCTCCTTCTAAGGTTGTCCTAATTCTTGGGGCTAACGAAGGAGGAGGCGTGCTAAGATGGAAAGGTCCACAAGAATGGTCAGTTGAGAGGTCCTCAATAGCAAACAAGAAGCAGTATGCTAAAAGGCATGGATACTCATTAACCATAAAAGATTTGACAACAAAAAAAAAGTACTCTCATGAATGGAGAGAGTCATGGGAGAAAGTGGATTTAATCAGGCAGGCAATGCGTCAATACCCAGACAGTGAATGGTTTTGGTGGCTAGATTTGCATACGTACATAATGGAGCCTCAGTTATCCATTGAAGAGCATGTTTTGAACAACCTTAACAATGTGACCAGTAGAACATTGGAGGAATTTAACCCGCTACACTTAGAAGAAAATATTCATTTCGTGGACTACACTTCTCCAATAGACTTAATAATAACACAAGATTGTGGTGGCTTCAACTTGGGCTCTTTTTTGATCCGTAGGTCAGAATGGTCTGAGATGTTACTTGATTATTGGTGGGACCCAGTTGCCTATGAGCAAAATCATATGATATGGGAGCATAGTGAACAGGATGCTTTAGAGAGTATGTATAATGAGCAACCATGGATTAGGGAGAGGACTGCGTTTTTACCGTTACGAAAGATTAACGCATTTCCTCCTGGCGCTTGCTCGGAGTATGCAGAAGATCCAAGATATTTTTATCAAAATGGCGATTTCTTAGTAAACACTGCAGGTTGTCAGTATGGCAGGGACTGTTGGGGTGAAATGGAACACTACAAGGCTCTATGCAAAAAGCTTCACGAAAAATGGTGGAAGTTTTGGTGATTGAGTAGCATCAATAGTCGTGTTTTTACCATTATGGTAAACATGAGAATTTAGTTTAGATAATACATAGATAGTTCAGCTAAAGTAATATGTCAGAGAACTATTGGTTCAATGATGATGCCTTTCTGGCCCCTCCTCAAAATGAAAGCACCAAAAATAATTCTGCGAATGACGATTTCTTGGATACCTTCTTTAATCCTGATGGAGACCAGGAAGCTTCCTCCGTTGGAGGTTCCAAACAAACAAACCCAGCCTTTTATTCGCAAGAACAAACAAAAGCTCAACCAGTAGCTTCAGCAAGCGAAATTAATCCGGCTTCTATACTAGGTCAACAACATCAATCTGCACAAGTCACCAAAAACCCCGTCTCCCCAGCTGTATTATTCAAATATGAAGATATAAAAAGTGAGCAAAAAGCTTTACATCTAGAGACAAAAAAAGAGAGAATGTTAAAAGTACATCAGCAACTTGTTCACCAGCAAGCTTTACTGGCGCTGACTGGACAAGCAAATACCCGTATTGCTCTGCCTCATGCTTCTCAAAGTGCGTTTCCTATGAATCCCTCAACCGAAACGTTCAAGCAAGCATCCGAACAGCAAAAACCAAATCATCCAGTGAACAGTAATAATGTGGTGAATAATATGCCTCTGATGGTGTCTTCTTTAGAACTGTCACCTCACTCTGTTGCTGGTCATAATTCCAATAATCCCAACCAGTTTCAAAAGCCTGGGGCACTGACACGATATGTTCAAAATTCATCGCGATCACCATCTGAAGTATCCTTGGGGCATACCAATGCGAACACTCCTCAATTCAGTGGTATACCTGTTCAAGGCAATCCCCCGCTGATTCAACTTAACAAACTACCTCAATCTCAAATAGCGCAGTTACAATTTGGTTTATTTTTGGCGGTTTTGAATGACTTTATGAGCAGGAGAGGTACTCCTATCACACAGCCTCCACTCATTAATGGCAAAAAAATTAACTTATTTTTCTTGTATATTCTTTGTCAGAAATTGGGTGGGAAGGAAAAATTGGCTAATTCTCCTATAGACAACCAACCCTTGTCTCAGGCTTCTCCTTGGAGCTTAATCGCACAAAAGCTTGGTATATATGATGGCATGAACTTGCAGCAGGACATGTTGAAGAAATCTAAGATTGATGAGGACTTAAAGAAATGCTATCTCCAATACTTGCTTCCTTATGAACAATACAGTAGCACGCCTGATGGTCAAAAGGACATTCAACAAAAAAGGGTACATTTTCAGAAACATCTCTTAGCTCGTTTGCAACAGCAGAATGGTAACGTATTAAAGCAAGAGCCTGCAGTTCCGCCATCTGCTCAACATAGCATTAATATGAAACAATCTTTGTCTCCAGCATCTTCGCTTCCTCCAAATATAAGCAATGCTCCTTCGGTAAATGAACAGAATTTCGGTTCTGCAAATAATTCAGATTTGAGCCAAGCACCAACACCGCAGCAAAGAATGCCATCTGGACTTAGTAATCACTCCAGCCAGAATTCCCCTGCAATGATGATACCTCCCGGAGCCCAGCAAGCACAGACCCCCCATGTTGGTCCCGTGCAAAATAATATGCCAGTGACGAACAATTTTCCTCCTACGCCTCCTGTGGTTCATTCAAAGCCTAACGCTGCTTCTTTGGATAATTCTCGCCAAAAGGATAATAACGTTGTCTCTGAAAAAAATGAACCAAAAGAAAGTACAGATCAAGTCAAAGATGTGATCAAGAACTATGTCCCATTCAGTAGGGTCCTTGAAACACATGGTGGAGTTGATTTAAAGGCTCTATCCTCCATTGGATCAGAGATTGAAATGACTAAACCAGTTTATTTATTTGCTCCAGAATTGGGTTCTGTGAATATACATGCTCTTACGATGGCATTAAAGAATTACCAAGGTACTTTTGGTGGTGAATCTTTCAGTGCCCTAAATACTTTATTGGTTACTACTTCTGATTCAAGCCATACTGTGAAAGCATCCGACTGTCCTGAACTAATTGATTCATTAGGGTCCCTTGGTCTTAAGGTTGTTAGAGATATTATCTGTGAAGCTAAGTTTGAAAATTCAGAGCAGTTTGAGACCATTTCACAATTGGGATCGAAGCTGAATATTGACGATGTATTCAAACGCTATGTTCCTTCAGGAAATGACTTAATGGATGAGGATGTTGCATTTATTGTGGATTCATTAACGGGTGCTGTTGTTGATGAAGACGAATTTGATGAAATTGAAATTGATCGTGATCATGTCTCCAGAGAAGCTGATGATATGATCACCGACCTGCCAATAAACGAGAATGAAAATAAGAGTGTAATAAGTAACGAAAATTTTCACTTCGAGGATTACATGACAATATTATCAACCTTTAAACAAGAAAACGAATATCATTTCAGCAAAATTCAAACAAAATGTGCTACAGATAATCAAGTATTGTTGGTTGACCAGCTCATTACTGTTACTATGATTATGAGAAATATATCTTTTGCAGAAGCTAACAGAGAATTCTTGGCTAAAAATCCAATTGTACAAAAGTTAATTTTCAAAATTGTTAGATCAATTTTATTGCATTCGGAAATGTTTTTGTTTGAGAGAAAAAAGCTATGTTTACTAAAGGACTGCTTGGTCATACTTGATAATATATCTTATAACCTTGATCTTCAATCTCTTGAGGAGACCGTTTTAAGTATACTATTAGTAGCTTCATTTGGTCCCAAATTGGAGAAGGGTTATGTTATACCCAAAGCGCCTCTTCATGTTTACTCTTATTTACCTATAGGTATTGATGCTTTGGCAAAACTTATTGTGCGCGAACCGCACAACAGGACTTTATTTTCTGTGGTTTTGAGCGGTAATTTTTGTGGAGCGTCCGCTTCCCTTGCTGCAAGTTCGAGTAACATCACTATCACAAAGGATGATGAGAATAGAAGCATGCAAATCGCTTTATCCTTCCTTGGTGGAGATTCAGAAGCTCTCGAGAATGGTGGCCTTTTCGTAAAAATATTCCAGTTACTTTTAAGTGTGGTCCCTGCGTATTCCAATGCTTTGGAAGTTACAAAGTTAGTGTTTAGTCGTGCATCAGTTATATGCCAGTCACTTTTTGCTTCCAAAATTCTTTTGGATTTGATAGTGCCAGATGACTCTTTGTCTGCAGTTAGCCTTGTGCCTATCAGTTTGCTTTTGAACAATTCAACACTAATACTCTCCAATACAATGAGAGTTGGAATTTCTCTAGTAATGGAAACGGCTAAATTACCTCGAAAAAGTAATGAACAGCAAATACTAACCCTTTTCTTGATAAAACTTTTCACTTTTGTTAACTCGTTGTTAGCAATCGTCCTGTCTAGTCAGGAATCAATTACTGATCCACACATTTCTTCTCAAATTAAAGGATTATCTCAGCTATCGAGAGTCATGCCTAATACAAATCAAGTTTTAGATTATCATTTATCTCCTACCATTAATGATGGTCTAAGCAAAGAGCTATTACGTTTTTTCTTCTTGTTACGCTCTCTTTCTTAAGCTGCTTTCAAACTTTAATGTTTCCAAATTAAGTTAATCTTAACTATTGTTCACATCGGTGTTATTATGGATGCGGTGTATCTAAAACTAACATTTTCACGCTTTACGTTTAGTATATACATATTTAGTGTATTTTAATAATAGTCCAAAATCAATGGAAAATAAAACCAAACTAGGTAACTTCTTCCAAAAAGAGCAGGATGCGATAAGATAAAGAATTCAGTCATTCACACAAGCACACTTATAAAACGATGAACTTGTATATGAGTAGCTGAGTTTAAACTTTTCAATTATAACAAGTTGAATTCTTTGTTGCAGGAAATTTTTCAGCAAAGTTATCTGCCCAAGTGACCCAATCTTAATGGCATCTGTGTCAATCTCGAAAACGCCTGAACCGGTTGCTCCCCTGCAGCAACCAATTGGCGATAAATTAATTCCTGCTCAACACACTCTTCCTGCAAGCTGGTGGACTTCTGAAAAGGTTTTTGAATTTGAAAAAAGGGCTATTTTCAACAAATCGTGGCTCTTTTGTATTCATTCTAGCAGATTTCAAAAGGCTGGTGATTATTTTTCATTCACCTTTACAGGTTTAAATTTCTTTATAATCAAGTCAAAAGTAGATGGGACTTTGAAAGCGTTCCATAATGTTTGCCGTCATAGGGCCTACCCTGTTGTCAGGAAAGAAGAAGGTTCCAGCACTATCCTAGGTTGCAGGTATCATGGATGGTCTTATGATACAGAAGGCACATTGAAGAAGGCCCCACACTTTGATAAAATTGAGGGCTTCAAAAAAGAGGAGAATTCGCTTTTTCCTATTAGTACTCACGTAACAGAACAAGGCTTGGTGTTCGTAAATTTTTGCAATCAGAAATCCGATCATTTTGTTCCTTTTGATAAATGGTTCGATGGCCTAGAAACAGAGCTTCATGAGTTTGACTTTGATGACTACGAGTATAGCATGTCCTATGAATTAGATGGACAATTTAATTGGAAAACATTAATGGACGGTTACCAAGAATGCTACCATTGTCCTACTGCACATCCAGGCTTGAATAGCGCTTTTAAGATGGAAACTTACAAGGTTGTACCAAAGAGCAGATATTGCCGTCATTATGCAGAAATATTTAGATCAGATGAATTTAACAAAAAACAAAAGAAAACTGCTCCATCGAAAGAAAAGGATTCTTCTTGGTTTAACTTTGGAAAAAGTGAGGCTCCAGAAGAACCCCAGGAGAAACAGAATCCAGGAGGTGAGTTCAATGGACTTTGGGTGTACCTTTTCCCCACCAATGGTGTTAACTGCTACTCACCTGCCTGGTATTCCATTAGAGTATTACCTATTTCTGCCACCCATACTATCTTACACTATGACATCTATACCAAGAAAGGTCTGACGGAGTCAGAAAAGAAAGAGTTCATTGACTTTCTTAAACTAGTTGAGTTGGAAGACTTTAACCTTTGTGAATTAACACAAAAAAATTTGAACCAAGGGATTTATTCAAATGGTTATTTGCATCCAACTAAAGAGAATGGTGTTCTATATTATCAAGGTGTGGTCAGAGAAATGGTCAAGGATCATTTTCAGTCAGAGCAAAGAAATGGGGGTCGTCCAATTAATCCGGCCTCATTGGCAGACCAATCCATGAATAAAGAAATTCAAGAGCTTGAAGACATATGTAACTCAATCGAATGTCAATCTGGAAGTACAGAAACCAAATTAGAATGGTAACCTTGAACTTAATTATATATTTGTGTGTATTGATGAATAAACCAGTACTTCGGAGACGAAATAAGTCTTATCATATACTCTTTGACACACTAAGACGCTGTCATGTATTCTTACGTACTCTATCAGGCTCTACGATATCTTAGAAGTAGAATGTACTGATATGATTATTATGTAATAAATTATGTCATACCACCTCGGTAAATGAATCACTTTATTTCAGTGGGGAGAATTAGCTATATATGTCAGCAAATTTCTTAACTTTGAAAGTACTGGTAACTAGATAAATAATTTTTGGTATAACTAGGTATGTCGTTTGCAGTTGGAGGAGCAGACTGTTCTAGTAACAGTAATGCTTTAGCCCAGTTCAATAAACACAATCAGCAGGATAGATCATTGCAACGTCAAATTGCAAGTCAAGGAGTTGGATTTAATAATGGACAATCATTCAGACAGAATAATGTTATGAATATGCAAGATAGGCAGAATTTAGATAATTTTGTTAACAATCAGGGGCAGCAAAATTTTCAGTTTCAGTCCATGCGGAGAGATTTGGATACCATCCTGCCCATGCAAGGACGTCAAGGACAAGTAAATAATTGGAGTAACGAATTCCAGGGCTCCTCGCATTCTTCCATTGGTCTAAGTGGCTCTAAGGCTAATACATTAGGTCCTGTTAACTCTCAGTGGAGCTCCGAATTTGGCCAACAGTCTGCGCAGCCTGTGATGAACGTTAATTCCCAGCAGCTGATGAATAGCCTTTCCGGTATACGATTGAATGGATATAGGCCTATGAATGGTATGTATTCATCACATGTATCTAGCAATAAACAAACGATGCAACTTGGCCAAGATATGCAGCAACAGCAGTTGAGTTGGGAAGACCAATTTAAAGAAATAGAAAGTTTGACTAATGAATTGAACATAGCGAAGGAAAGTGAGGGAGACCTTCAGGGCCGTGAGGCAGAATCTCCTGAGATTATAGTGGACGATAAATTTCAAGCAAACTTCCAAGAAGTCTGGGATAGTTTGAATTCTGAAGAAGTCGAAAGTGAATTTCTCAACTCTCAATACGAGGCATTCAAAGCCACTAAAGAGAAAACATATCCTCCTGATATGGCTCAATGGGAAAAGGATTTCTCCCGATATGCTAGTACCAGATCCCATTTTGGAGACTACAACTTCGAGGAAGCTGAGAATAATCAATTCCTTGATCTACCAAGAGACCAAGATCCTTATGAAATTGGACTTGAATTAATGGCACATGGAGCAAAATTATCGGAAGCAGCATTGGCTTTCGAGGCGGCAATACAGAGAAATAAGAATCACATAGATGCGTGGCTAAAACTAGGGGAGGTCCAAACTCAAAACGAAAAGGAGGTCGCTGGCATAGCTGCCTTGGAAAAATGCTTGGAATTGCACCCTGAGAACTCAGAAGCTTTGATGAACTTGGCAATATCTTACATCAACGAAGGCTATGATAATGCGGCTTTTGCAACTTTGGAGAGATGGATTTCTACTAAATACCCCCAAGTAGCAGAAAAAGCCCGTTCTGTTAATCCTTCCATAGATGATGAGGATAGATATTCATTGAATAAAAGGGTCACAGAGTTGTTCTTAAAAGCAGCGCAGCTTTCACCGGAGCAAGCTAATATGGATGCTGATGTGCAGCTCGGATTAGGGGTGCTTTTCTACGCTAATGAGAATTTTGAGAAAACTATAGATTGCTTCAAAGCTGCTTTGTCTATAAATCCGGATGACGCCGTCATGTGGAATAGGTTAGGAGCTTCATTGGCTAATTCTAACCGTTCAGAGGAGGCTGTAAATGCTTACTTTAAGGCCCTTGAGTTAAAGCCCACGTTTGTGAGAGCTAGGTATAACCTCGGTGTTTCATGTATTAATATAGGCTGCTACAAAGAAGCGGTTGAACATCTTTTGAGCGGGCTCGCCATGCATGAGGTCGAAGGTTCTG
Source organism: Debaryomyces singareniensis (assembly GCA_031081795.1). NCBI lineage: Eukaryota > Fungi > Ascomycota > Pichiomycetes > Serinales > Debaryomycetaceae > Debaryomyces > Debaryomyces singareniensis. Next base: position 1,315,444 of record JARYSX010000002.1, read on the forward strand.
TTGATTATTCTAATTCTAACCATAACCAGTCAACTTCTTTGATTGAAACATTAAAGAGGTCATTTATAGCTATGGATAGAAGAGACCTCCTTGAAAAAGTGAAACCAGGAATGGATTTAAACCAATTCAGAGAAGAATTTAATTTCTAATACGATATTCCTTTTTAACATTATTCATCACCTGACTTGATTGACATGACTCAATCGCAATTTTCCAAAATGCATGTATGTATTACTGAGAACATTGTAGTATTCTTTTTACCCCCTATTCAAAATGACTTTTCCTGTATTGCCTTGCATCCAGAACTATTCGCAAGGTAGTTCTGTTTATGACTTGTCAATTGTTGGACAAGTGCTTCTTCCCTTGTCTAAAATCTCATTGAATAAGCACTTCTTACATGATTTTCAATACGGTGTAAATGTCTTCATCGATGCTAGAAACCTGGGTATATCTTTAGAAAAGGCAGTTGAAGTATTGAATGCTGGAGTCCCTAAGATATTTATCAAGGAGAGTGACATAGATGCTATTATTGTTGAAGGTGGACTTCCAAGCTATCGTTTTGCTGTGGAAGTTGGATCCAATTCAAACGCCGGTAAATTGGCAGAATTGCAATCATCAATTGTGTTCTTAACGAAGCCACAAACAGATACTGTTCAGAATCTTGGGAATTCTGGTAATAGGAGCTTGTATTATGATGGACCGCTTAATCAAGAAGAGGCAAATGCATTAGCTCAAAATGACATACAGCCAATCATAAATGTTGAAAAATTAACTAGGAGCTCTTTTCAAGAAGGAAAGATATCTATTTCTACTTTATTTACAAGTACATTAACTACTGATAGACAAGATGGGCTCTTCACCACATTGGTCACCGGGCCCGCACCATCTTATACTGCATTGGGTGTTGTGTATTCTTCTACTAAATCAATTGAAGCTTCAATATTAGAAGGTGTTGGCGTTTATCAGTCAAGGAAAAGAAGAAATGAATTGTGGTATAAGGGCAAAACTAGTGGTGCCACTCAGAAATTAATAAAGATTGAGAAAGATTGCGATTCAGATGTTGTAAAATTTATTGTACAACAAAAAGAAGGGTCTGGTTTCTGTCATCTTAGTAATAATTATACCTGTTTTCATGATAATGAACTTTTAGACAGAAATTCTTCTGTTGGGCATGGCTTAAGTAAATTGGACCAATCTTTACAGAGTAGAAAGGTAACTGCGCCAGAAGGTTCGTACACAAATAGGCTATTCAACGATGAAAAATTATTAGTATCCAAGTTAAAAGAAGAATTGGATGAATTGTTAGAGGCAGGTAAAAGTAAGGACAAGAAAGAGATAGCGTGGGAATGTGCTGATCTCTTTTACTTTGCTTTAACTTTGTGTATAAAGAACGGCGTTAGATTGGTCGATATTGAAAAGAATTTAGACATCAAAAGTCTTAAGGTTACAAGGAGGAAAGGTGATGCTAAACCAGCTTATATGGAAAAGAATGACAGCGTAGCTGACACATCTGATCCCTACAAGATGGAAGTAATCCTCGCCAGTAGTAAGATACAAAGTGCTGACGTTAAACGAGCATTGCAAAGACCAGTTCAGAAGACTGCTGATATTATGAAGCTAGTCCTCCCAATTGTCGACAAGGTTAAGAGTGAGGGGGATAAGGCTTTGATTGAATTAACTGAGAAATTTGATGGTGTGAAATTGAACTCCCCTGTTCTTAATGCTCCCTTCCCGGAGGACTATATGCAAATTTCTGATGAACTCAAAGAGGCGATAGATATATCCATCAGTAATATCGAGAAGTTTCATGCAGCTCAATTACCAGCAGAAGAAGTGATGACTGTTGAGACGTCACCTGGTGTATACTGTTCTAGATTTGCCAAACCGATTGAAAATGTGGGCTTGTACGTTCCAGGTGGAACTGCCGTATTGCCTTCTACCGCCATGATGTTAGGAGTTCCTGCTAAGGTCGCAGGATGTTCAAACATTATTGTGGCTTCGCCACCTTCTCGTGAAACTGGAAGATTAACACCAGAAGTAGTATACGTTGCCCACAAATTAGGGGCTAAATGTATAGTTGTTGCTGGTGGCGCTCAAGCTGTTACTGCTATGGCATATGGAACTGAATCCGTCTTGAAATGTGATAAGATTTTAGGGCCAGGAAATCAATTTGTAACAGCTGCAAAGATGCATGTGCAAAATGACACACAAGCATTATGCTCTATTGATATGCCTGCGGGTCCTTCCGAAGTGTTGGTTATTTCTGACAATGATGCTGATCCAGATTTTGTTGCAAGTGACTTGTTATCTCAAGCTGAACATGGCGTTGATTCGCAAGTAATTTTGATCGCTGTTGCACCAACTCAGAAGAAGCTTGAAGAGATACAAGAAGCTGTATCAAAGCAAGCTGATCAATTGCCAAGAAAGGAAATCGTTTCAAAATGTCTTGCGCATTCATATGTTCTTGTTGTTGATAATTATGAACAAGCCTTTGATTTATCTAATGAATATGCTCCAGAGCACTTAATTTTGCAAATTAAGGATGCAAGATCTTACGTTCCTAGTCACGTTCAAAATGCAGGATCTGTATTCGTAGGTGAATTGTCGCCAGAATCATGTGGTGACTACTCAAGTGGAACAAATCATACACTTCCAACGTATGGATATGCTAGACAATACTCTGGTGTTAACACTGCTACTTTCCAAAAGTTTATCACATCTCAGTATGTTACTGATGACGGTTTAAAGAGTATAGGAAAAGCGGTTATGAGCTTGGCTGCAATTGAGGGACTTGATGCACATAGAAATGCTGTAAAGATCAGGATGGAGAAACTTGGCTTATTGTAAAGCTCAAATAATAACATACTATAATTGAATATACATATATAATGAAACCAAATTTTTATAAAAAATGCGAAAATCTCATGTTCATGAAAATTTAGTGTTAATATCGAATTAGTTTAAGAACAATACAAGCTGCAAAATTAAAAATTCATTCATTTGTAAAACAATTACCAAGCTTTCGTATTTACATAATAAGCTATAGTTTATTACATTGGCCAGCGATATCCTTAATATTCAGATTGGGCAAATATTTGTAGGCTAGCGTTTCCATTTGCAAGTAGCCCTGTAAGGAAGCAATATCTAGGAATGGCAATATCTGAGTAGCCCAGAAACCTGCAATATTATTCTGGAAGTCAATCCAAAAGTACAAGTTTCCAAAACCCATCCAATATAGTACACCCTCAGGTCTCCCATTATCTCTCTTGGAATGGGAAATAGCACATCCTAACAAGGAGAATAGATCATTCCCCAATTCAGGTAAAACATTTTTCAAAAGTCCACCTCCAGTAGTTAAGCCCTCGGGAAGAGAGTTTTTAGTAGCAAACATAACAGTTTCACTCTTCAATATACGATGCCCAGTGTCAGGAGACAAACCATAGTTTAGCAAAGACCTCATCAACTTTAAATAATCACCGACAGTACCAAAACACCCTTGGCCTCCTAAGTCAATTTCTGGGTTTACAGGAATAGGATATTTTCTAGGTAACTTTAAAGTGCCATCGTTTTGTCTTTTGTATATCTTCACGAGGTTGACGCCAGTGGGTCTGAAAGTACATGAATTCATCCCAAGCGGACGAAAGATACATGTGCTCAAATATTTGCTCAAACTTTTTCCTGAAACCCGTTCAATAACCAAGCCAACCCAATCTGTGCTATGGCCATAGACCCAATTAGTCCCAGGCTCATGGAGCAAAGGCAAGTGTTGTGTGCAAAAAAAATCTGATGAAGAAAGAGTGTTCGTTGAGTGTCCTTTTCTATTTTTATGTAATAGGAAGTAATCCCTGCTAAGAAACCCATACGAAAATCCGGCCGTATGGTTCATTAATTGTCTCAAAGTCACTTCATTCTTTGGCTTCCGGGGAGCCACTGTAAATGAACCATCGATTTCACTGACCAGACCTTCATCAATTAAACCGATTTGTTCAATCTCAGGGATGTAATATTTTACAGGTATGTCTAAAATCAATCGCCCTTGTTCAAATAGCTGCAATGCTGCAATACATGTCAATAATTTTGTGCATGAAAAAAAGTGTACTATATCAGTAACTGATATGCTATGCATAGTGGTCATATCTGAGAACCCTTTTGCTTTTAAATATATAGTGCTTTGAGAGGAAGTCACACCGGCAATCACACCAGGAACTTTTTGACTTTCAGGAAGGTTATCCAAATTTGTAATTTTATGAAGTAGTGTGTCCATTTCATGATGAAATAAAGACAGAGCCAGTATATGCTTCATTCTAAAATTTAATGAACTGAAAAAATATGATAATTCGAAAAACTTAATATGAAATAGATGAACCTATTGTACATTGGTTGATGTGCAGCCTTCTCTAGCAAAATGTGGGGAAAGTAAAAAAGCACTATAAGTAGATCTAAATTTATCGTATTATAACAACTTGAGGTTTAGTGGTGTAGCGGCTATCACGTTTCGTTTACAAGTGTTAATCACAGTAAGTACCGAAAAGGTCCCGAGTTCGATCCTCGGCTAGATCAAGTTCTTTTTTTTTTACACTTTTTTCACTCCCTAATTCTTTAGACATTATTTCTCAAATTATAAGATTACCTAATCAATTATACCACTTTTTTATTACATATATAATCAGCCTAATTTAGTGAAACTATAATTTATACTCCCTCATGAAAGCGACAGCTTTATCTATAGAGGCTCGTAAGCCCTGGAGAGCTGCAGCTATTAATTTCGATTCTTCCTTTGTAACATTGATATCTTCAAATGGGTTGATAAAAGATGTTACTTCGCCTGATTTAAGATAAACCGGAACAGAGAAATATTCAACTCCATTCAAATACTTAGATACGATTTCCTTTCCTCCCTTTATCCCAATCAAGTTAACATATGCAGAATCAGGGATATCAGTAACAACCACGCCTGAGTAAGATCCTATGATATTTTCGACAAACCTGTAACCAGCATATGCCATGGACAATGTAGCAGAGCCTGCTCCATTTTTTGCCTTCACTACCTCATCCCCCCCAAACTGAACTCGTTTTATAAAGGCATTATACTGGTCAGTGGCCAATTTAGCTGTTTTCTTAGAAACCTTGGAATTTACATTTATCAAAGGCACAATAGTATCTCCAGAATGTCCTCCAATAACCGATAGCTTTCCCTTGATTGCAGTAGGGCTTTCATTAATGATACCGGCTAAGAATGTTTCCGCCCTCACGGAATCGAGTGTGGTCACACCATACAATTTTTTAGGGTTGAATACTCCTAACTTCTTCAAAACTTCTGCTGCAATAGGAACTGTAGAGTTGACCGGATTAGATATAATCAATATGGCAGCTTCGGGGCATACCTTACCGACAGCATATGTGATATCCCGTACTATAGAGGCATTTATATTGAAGAGGTCTGCCCTAGTCATTCCTGGCTTCCTAGGTACTCCCGCAGGTATAACCACGATATCTGACTCCTTTAAGGAATCCTTTATAGTATCTTTATCTTCTTTATTTTTGGGTTGAAATCCTGTCACTTTCGCAGGTGTAGCAATATGAGACAAATCAGCTGCAACACCTTGAGCATTTACTACATCGAACAAAGAGAGTTCAGTGACTGAAGGATTGAGTTTCAAAAGTAATGATAAGGGTTGTCCAATACCACCAGCAGCTCCACAAACTGTAACTTTTACCATACTTATTTATATTAAAATTCTGTCATAGAATATTAAGATATGGGCTCTTTTAAATAGTGTCTTGCTACCCCATAATTCGCATATAACATGTGAATTGGGCCGCGGATTCCCGAAACTGTAAAATTATGAGGACTGACTTAACATGTAAAATAATTTTGAAGTAACTGCTGACGAGCAGCACTATCAAGAACTGAACAGGGTTAACATTTTAGAGTAGGAAAAATGATTCTTCAATATTATTTTGGTCTATTCATATTTATTGGGAGTGTTTTATCATTTCTGTGTTCTGATAAGCATTTATCAGGGTTTGATTTTGAGAAGATTAAAGGGACGTATGCAGTAACCGTGCTTCATGATACACCACCAACTCAAACAAATAATACTTGGCTCATAGGTATTTGTGATTCCATCGATGAAAAATATGAAGAGTGCCCTAAACATTCAGACATATGTGGTATAACGCGCATAAACAAGAAGAAAGATTCCTTAGATGACTCTTTTGTGTCAGAGATAATAGGGATCAGTTCGAACTTCCAGAAGAAATATAAGACAGCAGATAAGAAAGACAAGCAACTTCCCAGGATTGAAATTTCATATGACAGCGTGAACTGGGGTGATAGTTTGATCGACGGTAAAATCAGCTTTTATTGCCATGACGATGATAAAAGCAAGGCTCAGAATGAATTGATTTTCGACTCCTGGGATGGAAATTCTGTTTCTCTTAGTATGTGGACAAATGCTGTATGCTCTCAGGGCTCCGGTAGTCACCCACCTGGCAACAAGAAGAATGATAAGACGAAGGATGATAAGAAGGAAGACAGAGGAGAAGGATGGGGTTGGTTTACCTGGATATTCGTTTTCCTTGTCCTTTTCTTGAGCATTCATATAATTGGAGGTGCTTTCTTCCAATATTACAAAGGTGAATCCATAGACTTCCGAAGTGCAGTCATAGAGGTCTTGGAAAATCTATTCACAATATTAAAGGGCCTTCCAGATTTCATCAAGGAAATAATTGAAAGATTTACTGGAAGCTCTAATAGAGGTGAGTATAGCGCTGTATAATATACAATATATAATATGAATAGAAATAGTCCTCCAATGTACTTAGACTCTGACCTGTATTAGAAACTTTTTGCATCACGTGAGAAGATATAGCTTGACAAGTTTTGGATCGTTCCCACTAGAGATTAGGTTAAGGTCTGGCGACAAAGGTAGAAATGACAACCATTAAGGATCAAATAAACAATTTGAAAGAAGGTGAAAAGTTCATTTCTTTCGAGTTTTTCCCACCAAAGACAGATGGAGGGTTTCGAAATCTCCTTGCTAGGTTGCACAGGATGCTGGCATTGAATCCCCTTTTTGTTTCAGTTACATGGGGTGCCAGTGGGTCTACAAGTGAAAAGTCATTAGAACTTGCTTCTATCTGCCTGAAATTATTAGGATTTAGTACTGTTTTACATTTAACATGTACAAATACTAACAAGGAGGTCATTGACCATGCTTTAAAAATGGCAAAGAAAAATGGAATTAGGAACATTCTAGCTTTGAGAGGAGATCCACCCCGTACAAAGGAATATTGGACACCTAATTGCAATTTTAATAATGCAGTAGATTTGGTGAGGTATATAAAAGAACAATATGGTGACTACTTTTGTATTGGTGTAGCGGGATATCCTGAAGGGCATGTGGATAGCTCCGATGAAATAAAACAGCATCCGAAGAAGGATATTCCGTATTTGGTGGAAAAAGTTAAAGCAGGTGCTGATTTCATAATAACTCAATTGTTTTATGATGTTCAGAAGTTTTTGCTTTATGAGAAGCTTTTAAGAGATCAACCAGAGTTGAAAGAAACAATTGTGATACCTGGAATTATGCCTATTAATACATATGAGGTTTTTTTAAGATCAACAAAGCTTTCTAATGCTAGTATACCTGAAGACACCAGGAAGAGAGTTGAGTCAGTAAAGAACGATGATGATGAGGTAAAAAATCTTGGAGTTGAGATAGTAACCAAACTTGTTGATGATATTGATAGAGCAACCGAGGGTAGAATTAAAGGTTACCATTTTTATTGTTTAAATTTAGAGAAAGCGGTTACTTCAGTTGTTCAATGTTCTGAAGTATTGGGTAGGATCTTGAATTCAGGGATTTCGCAAGCATCTAATGAAGATGCTATTGCCTCAGACGTTGACTCAGAAGAAGAAGGCACTGTTCAAAAAAAAGGAAGGAGAAGATCATCTATTGTGAATGAGAATGAAATAGCGAGATCAAATGATGGCAAGATTTTCTTTACTGATAGGGTTTTGAAAGAAGATAAAAAAGCCTTGTTGGATATTAGTACGGGGAAGGGATCTCTTGGAAAGGACGCTATATGGGATGACTTTCCTAATGGTCGTTTTAGTGATTCGAATTCTCCAGCTTATGGTCAGATCGATGGTTATGGTCCATCCTTAAAAGTGCATTCCCCAACAGAAGCCGTTGTAAGGTGGGGTACACCGAAATCGACGAAGGATATAAATGCATTATTTAATAATTATTTATCCCGCCAGATTGATAGTTTGCCATGGGTTGATGGCGAGTTATCTGCTGAGACTACGATTATACAAGAAGAGCTCTTTAGAATCAACGAGAGAGGCTGGTTTACGACAGCGTCACAGCCTGCGGTAAATCTGTGTCCTTCTAGGGACAGAATCTTTGGCTGGGGTCCAAGGAACGGCATAGTCTTTCAGAAAGCATTTGTTGAATTTTTCATGCCTAAAGAAGATTGGGCCAATTTACTTTCCTCAAAATTGAAGGAATATGTCGATAAGGAAAAAATCACTTATTACGTTGGAGATCTGAAAAACGAGGTTAACTGTAGTCTCGGACCTAAATTCAAGCTTCGTAGAAATGCGGTTACATGGGGTGTATTTCCACTGAAAGAAATCGTCCAGACAACGAACATAGATTTTGAATCATTCAAAGCGTGGAACGAGGAATCCTTCCATTTGTGGCTTGAATGGTCGAGATGCTTTCCAAAAGATTCCGTATCTTACAAGCTTTTGAAGTCGGTGTATGATAATTACTATATGGTTTGTTTGATCTACCATGATTTCAAAGATGAATGTGCTTTATGGAATTTGTTACTGGAAGATTAGCTATTTAATAAAAATAAATTTTAATGAAAATTGCAAAGCATATATTATTTAATCAATGAATTACTACGCCTGCTTTATCTTTAGCTCCTCTTCTAGGTATTTTATTTGCTTCTTTACTATGTTCGTATTAATATGTTTCATTACTTGATTGTTCTCGTCCATACCTAAGTACTTACAACAAGCATTATTTAACAACAAGGCCCCATGTGCCACGATAGTACCTCTCTGTACAATTAATCTAGAGCCTAAAGGTATTCCTAATGGCAATTCCTTAGTTTTATTATGGCGCAAAAATTCAAGCTGATCATTGTATTCATATGCATAGCAGTAGTTACCTTCTTCATCTCTCAAAGTCAATTTAAACACAGTTTTATTTTTCCCTGCAAACCGGTTGAGATCATTTGGAACTTCCTCTATTATTTCCCTGACCACCGTATCATTAGTAGTTCTTGTTTTAGAATGGCTGATTCTATCAACGGTTACAAGATTGGGGTTATCAGTTTCTATCCAAGAATCCAAAACCTTTGATATTGGCTGTGAAATATCCAAAATTTGAATCACATAGAACAACACAGAAGTTTCCATAATATATCTTTCTAAGCTAGATACTTTGTTCACGTCAAAGGTCACTGCATGCTTATCAGGATGTATGGTCATAGTATCTCGATAAATTTTATTCGCATTATATTTGTAGATACAGCAGAAATGTCTTCTTTATTTGTAGAAGATGAAGAAACTACTGATAAAGATGTCTTGAATCTTCTATATCTGAACGAAGTATCTTTGAACGAAGCGGATGCGAATGAGTTCTCTAAAACACTGGATCCATTGAGTGCCGAGTCAGCTGGCGTAAATTCAGTCTATGAGCAAGCAGAAATACGATGCTCATTGCCGTTAAGGTTCCACCAAAAAATACTTGAGACTTTGGTATCAAAAGATGGGTTGTTGCTAATGGGAAGAGGTCTAGGCTGGGAAATAACAATATCGAATTTTTTACATGCTTTGAGTATGCCATTACTGCAACTTCAGCAAAAAGATGTAGTAACTCACACCAAGAAAAATTTATTGATCCTACTCAATGCAACTGATGATGAGAATAGCAAAATCAGTGAAAAACTTATAGAGTTAGATTGGATCGAAAAATGTAATGAAAATGGCTTAAATTCAAGTTTTGATACTGAACCTTTAGTTTTTCTAGGCAGCGAAGGAACTACAGTAGAGAAGAGACGAAAAATATATGCAGAGGGGGGCATAATTTCGATATCTTCAAGGATTTTAGTAGTCGACCTTTTGTCAGAAATACTCCGAGCCCAAGACATCACTGGTATGATTGTTTTACATGCGGAAAAGGTGAAGGAAACATCTAACGAATCTTTTATCATAGCGTTGTATCGAGAGAAGAATACTTGGGGATTTTTAAAGGCCGTTTCAGATTCGCCGGAATCATTCACTGGGTTTACTCCGTTAGCTTCTAAGTTGAAGGCTTTGTCACTTCATGATACATTCTTATGGCCTAGGTTCCATGTGGAAGTATCAGCATCCTTGAACTATTATCATAGTAGCCTACTGAAACGTCAAAAAGACAAAATACGATCTAGCGCACAAGTAACAGAAATAAATGTTGGTCTTACTTATAAGATGAAAAAGATACAGTCAGCCATCTTATCATGCATTCAAGCATGCTTGATGGAATTGAAAAGATTTAATCCCATTATAGCTAACGAATATTGGGACATGGAAAATATTCATGATGCAGACTTTGTCCGTAATATAAGGATTGGCCTTGAAAGTCAATGGCATAGAATTTCTTGGACATCCAAGAAATTGGTTGCCGATCTTTCATTACTCAAAGATCTTTTGACCTTTTTATTGGTGAAAGATTCTGTGACCTTCTACGAGATTATTCAAGAAATCATTGATCAAAATGTTAAGCCAAAGATCGGTGGAACGATCAGTCCTACGCCGATCAGCCCATGGTTAAATCTAGATGAGGCAACAACAATTATTTCTTACGCTAAAGAGCGAGCATTCGGAAAAATGAAGATATCAAACGATGCTAACGGGGTGATTGCTAGAATAGATGAGGGGGAATCTGATGTATATGTTCTTGAAGAATTACCTAAGTGGAACCAACTTCAATTGGCAGTAGACGATGCTCTTTTCGAGAAGGCCCTGAATCCATTACAAGAAGGACCTATTTTGATTCTGTGCTCTTCATCAAGCATTGCTATGCAACTTAAATACATTCTCGCCGATCTCAAAGATAAATTGAAACAATCCGGAAATCAGAAATATTACAGCAACAGAGGGTACATGATTGAAAAGCTTAGAAACCACATTTTCTGGAGAAACTATGCAGGGTTAGCAAAGGAATTGAAAAATAATTTAGATAATCAAGAGAATAAGGAAGATTCGACAGCAGATAATAATAACGAGAAACTCGAAATGTCTAAAACTTTTACACGAGGGAAGGGTATGCCCGTGGGTAAGAGAAGAAGAACCAGAGGTGCATCATCTGTTGCTGCAGTGAACATGCTATACTCAGGTTCTTCACGGGGCAAGAACTTTGAAGAAGTCGATCTAGATACTGCTATTGTTGAACGAATGACTTCTATAAACGAAGCGGAAGAGAAACCTCAGGGGGAGTATATCAACGTTGTCGAGGATGATCTGGGTGATGATTTAAATACCAATCATAAATCGCAAATCAAAAGACAAAATATAGAGTTGATTCCTGTAGATGAAGAGATTTTAATCTACACATATGAAGAAAATTTAGACGAATCTTTGTTGATGGAATTATGCCCGAGTCATATTATAATGTATGAGCCGAACCTACTGTTCATTAGGAGCGTTGAAATATATCAGGCAATCAATAGGAAGAATGCAGCCAAGGTATTATTTATGTACTATGGCTCTTCTGTTGAGGAGGAATTACATTTGATGAATATAAAGAAAGAAAAGGAATCATTTTCTAAGCTTATTCGTGAGAAAGCATCATTAGCAAAACAATACTATACCGCTGAAGACAACAATAGGTTTAGAAACAGGAAAGAGATATCCGTAAACACTAGAATTGCTGGAGGTAGAAATTTTAGAACAGAATCAGATGAATTGAAAGTTATAGTTGATGTGAGAGAGTTTCGCTCACCGCTACCAAATATTGCTTTTCGTGCTGGTTTGAAAATTGTTCCTTGTATGTTAACAGTAGGCGACTATGTTCTATCTCCCAAGGTTTGCGTCGAGCGTAAAGCTATTCCAGATCTTATTTCAAGCTTCAAATCGGGAAGGTTATTCTTACAGTGTGAACAGATGTTCAGACATTATCAATTTCCAACTTTGCTCATAGAGTTCGATGAATTTAAGTCTTTCTCTCTCGAACCTTTTGCGGATTTACGGCCTCAAAAGGCTAGTTCTACTTCATCCAATCCTGTTTCAAATAGACTATCTAAACAGGATATACAAATGAAGTTGATGATGCTATTGATTTCTTTCCCCAAGCTTAAAATTATATGGTCATCATCTCCTTACGAGACAGCGGAAATATTTATGGAAATTAAAGCATCACAAGAGGAACCCGATGTTAACGATGCAGTAGAAAAAGGGTTGAATTCAAATTTAGGTACAGAGGATGGTGGCCCTCCGGTTCTTAATGAAGATGCTATAGATTTTATTCAAACCATACCGGGCATAAATAATGCAAATTATTTCAATATTATTAATAAGGTTAAATCAATATCACAACTTGTTAATTTGTCTTTAGATGAATTTACACATTGTTTAGGGATTGAAAATGGTACTAAAGCTTTTAATTTTATAAATTATTCAGTTAAATAGCTTCTTGAGTCAATATCACCTGGGGAAAAAAGTCGCATTGTTTTCTTTTATCTAAATGCGAAAATACCAAATCAACTATTGATAAGGGCATTTGCCTTACGCTGGCATAATCGAACGTTAGTAACGCTTTGATTCGATAGAGCATAGCATTAGAAGGTAAACTTCTCAAGAAAATAATGAGGAAGCATAGTACTGGTTCAAATGGTCTTTATACTGTAAATTCAAAGGTACTTGGGATCCGTGATCTCGAGTTCAAATATTTGTATTTCAAGATTCAGGCTCTTATTAATAAGAAGGTATTGCTAAGCTTGAAGTATGAACAAATAAAGACTCCTGAGATGCATGCTACATTGGTCAAACCTATTTCGATGAAGGTGGTAGAATTTGCATCAGTCCAGAATTTGATAAGAAGAGTATCATCGAATTTTGATGCACAAAGCATCAATTATGGAAGTTTCAAGTTAGGGCAGTTTTCTGAAGGCCTGGATTATAGAGTTTCAATCTACTTAGTATTTGTTCTCCTATTATTAAGGTATGAGTTTTTAATTCAATCAGAAAGAAACCTTATCCGATACGATTTACTCAACACAAAAGCCATGATCTGTGAAGTTTTGGCCATAAGGATGTTACGGGAATATCAAAACAATGACTGCATTAATCTCTTGTTTGTTTCACCGTTGAGGCAAGCCTTTCGAAACTCAGATCAGATGGCATCTGTTAATTTCAATACTTTGGAATTGGCAGTCATATCTAAATCCAAAAAATTTTTGAGCCAACCTTTTATTTTACAAATATTGGATAGGTTTTATAATGGGGACTTAGTATTAAAAACAAGCAATGCTTTCATAAACGAAAGTATATTGCGAGAACTATCGGAGGATTATGATGCAAAGGGCATAGAGGATCAAAGTAATCTTTTGCTGGCTACAGATAAGCAAACTGTGGTCGAATATAAGCTGACAAAGGTTTCATTGAGAAAAGTTATAATGAGAGCAAGGATAGTGCCTAAGTATCAAGCATTAGTAGCTAACATGAGACTTATGCTATTTGCATTTTTGCACTTAATTCTAATATTATACCATCGGAATTCCGTGCTTGGTAACTCAAAACTAGGTTGGCCAGTTATTTTGATGGAATTAGTCTACTGGATCATAGGATTATGTTTAAACGTTGAGTTTTTTTCAAAGTTGTTGGCTGTCAACTTGATCTTATTAAGGAAGGTTTTGTGGAATTACCTTGACATGATATTGATATTTTTAGTTAATGTGTCTTTTGTTTTAAGAATGCTATTTTTATGGAGAAAAATAGGCACGTCCTGGTTTTATGATTCATTCAGTTTAGTATCTATTGTCCTTCTTCCTCGAATATTGTCAGTCTTGAATAACTACGAATTCTTTAACACAATATTATTATCATTTAAAAGTATGTTATGGAGATTATTTGGTTTATTTTTCCTTTTCTCTTCACTCATTAGTGGGTTTTATTTGGCTTTTATATCTCTCTCCATTGGAAGATCAAGCTCAAATATTGCTTTTGATATGCTAAAAATTTTTTTTAGTTTCACGCCAGCAGTCTGGAGTAACTGGGATAATTATAACACCTTAGGAAGGTTTGTTCAAATGGCTTATTTATTTCTTAGCCAGTTCATCATATCAACGATACTAGCTATTGCACTATCACAAGTCTTTGCGAAAGTCTATGAATCGACTAAAGAGGAATTTGCGTGCTTTAAAGCCGCTAATTTGGTAGTTTATTTCAAAGTTTCAGAATTTTTCTACAATGAGAATTACCATTTAAATTCAAGGTTTTCGATTTTTGGATATATTTTAGATTTTTTCAAGTTGCCTATGATATTTGCTATTTATGTCTACGAGATTTGCACAATCAGCTATCATCCTACGAGGGAGCTGAGTGATATGAAGTATTTCACTTTCTTGAACACTGATAGTGACCTTTTATTTGATCCAGGGTTCTCGCTTCTTGATGATGACGCAAATGACAGTGATAATTTCTTGTTAGGTAGGAAATCGAGAAAGGGATTAAATGTGGCCAGAAGCAGCAACCAGAATAAAGCAAACTTCAGCAATTTTTTTAACACCCTTGCAACGGCCCAATCTATAAGTACCTTGCGGAATTTCAGAAGTGCATCGACGGACTCTATCTTAATAGATGAGCTTCTCACTAAAAAATATGGAGGTAATATTCACTTGCGAAACCATAGTACTAGTATACATGTCCCTCGGAAAGTCTCGAGGGTTAAGCAAAATTCCTTCTCAAAGTCTGTTTTTGAGAAAAAATCTAGTGATATTATTGCTAGTTCAACAAAAACACTGAAAAGTAAAAGACAGGAAAATGCAAAGATTATGCTGAAACTAGACAATGTTGAGCATTTACTTAGCACACTTGTAAACCATCAAACCATGAATATGGCGCACGCCGAAAATGCCGGTTCGTATTATTCTATAGATGATCTTTCGAACTCCTTGGGTTCTGCCGTTTCAGTGATCAACCATAGTATTCCCAATGCATTTTCTGTTAAAAAATGTGTTTCGGAGGGAAATCCAGATATAATGTTTGACATTGGAAACGACGGAAATTGCAGGACTAGTGAATTTGAAAAACCAAACTCATACCCCATGCGAACTTATCATGATCTAACCACAAGCACCTACCATAGAGGTTTGCCTACTGACGCAAAAAGAGACTCCGATGAAGATGCTTGCCCTTCTTTTCGATCATATAGTCTACACTAGCTAATAATAGAGTATTTACTCATACAGATGATATATATTGATGGCTCATATGAAAGATGGTTTGTATATATTCTACTACTTCCAAAACCATAATTCTATCGATGCGAATTTCTAATCAATGTAGGTGATGTAATATCTTTTAAAATAAATACCCAGCACACAAAATTGCGAGTTTAATAAAATGTTTTCAACCGATGTCTTTCATAGCTTAACTAGAGTCGTTTATTGTGTCAGAGAATAGATGATTCAACTGTACGTTTCGCAACCTTATGCACAACATCTGGGACCAAGGTAGATTTTTCGCTTTATAATCGCAGGACTGCTTTTCCAAATCAGGAAATGATTACTTAAGGCTCCATCCTATTTGGCGAGAGACATTGGCTGGTGAAAATTTGACAAAGTTCATGCTACAATATTTACATCCATATAATTAAGAAGTAAAGAATTTGTGGAGAATTTAACTATTTAAAAAGCAGTTTAAGCTTGAAGCAAGATACTTTGAATTATTTATTTTTTTCATTATTTACTACTCTAATAGATTCAAAAGCGAGATAGTTGATTTTTAAATTCATTGCTCATGACATCTCCAGAAGATAAAGTAACAGACAAGCATATATACATAGGGGGCAGATCATCACAATTGGCTGTTGTACAATCAGAAACTATTCTGAAGTACATTACAAAAGAATTTCCTTATATTTCATGTTCTGTTTTGGCTTTGAAGACTTTTGGTGATACGGTTCAAGGCAAACCTTTATATTCCTTTGGGGGAAAGGCATTGTGGACTTCAGAGCTAGAGGCATTGTTATTGGAATCTCTGGAAGAACATCATAAGATTGATCTCGTTGTTCATTGTCTAAAAGATATGCCAACTACCCTTCCTGATGACTTTGAGGTGGGTTGTATTCTCGATAGACCAGACCCCAGGGATGCTTTAGTCATGAAGAAGGATTCTCCTTACAAGGGGTTGGATGAGCTTCCTGCTGGGTCTGTCGTAGGAACTTCTTCCGTGAGGAGATCAGCCCAGATAATGAAACACTATCCCCATTTAAGATTTGACTCAGTGAGAGGAAGTCTTCCTACAAGAATAAGCAAGCTCGATGCCGAGGATTCTCCGTTTGAATGTCTTATACTCGCAGCCGCAGGATTAAAGAGGCTTGGACTAGGCGATAGAATAACAAAATGTTTAGAAAAAGACGAAATGTATTATGCGGTGGGACAGGGCGCACTTGCTCTCGAAATCAAGAAAGATAATCATGAGTTAAAAAGTTTACTAAAAAAGATAGAAAAAACCGATGTGGCATACTGCTGCCTCGCAGAAAGAGCATTATTAAGGCACTTGGAAGGTGGATGCTCAGTTCCTATTGGTGTCAATTCGAACTACGACTTGGACCGCAAAATGCTCACACTAGAAGGTATAATCGTTTCACCTAATGGAAAGTACTCCGTTGAAGATAAAATGGTCGCCGTTGTCGACAGCAAGGAAGGGTCAGAAAGAGTTGGTATAGATCTTGCTGAGAAGCTCATATCAATCGGGGGTAAAATTATTCTAGATGAAGTGGATTTCACTAAGATCGCAAATATCAACTCTCGCCCTTCCTCTTCTGCTAGTAACAGTTAATACTGCTGTTTCGGCTTACATATTCATTTCCTTAAAAGATTCGATATTCTAACTAAAGGGTCGCTTTGGTAGTATCAATGAAATTTACGATTTTAAATTCTTAATAAGCTCTCCTAGGTCTTCTATTGCATAAAAGAGCATCATAGAATAATTTATCATTAATAGCGAAAGAATTCTCTCATAATCCTGTTAATAGTTGTACATGTGTTGTTTTTATCGTCACAGAGAAATACAAAAGCATTCAAATAAACTAATATAAAATATAAGACAATCTTTAACATATCGAACGATTCGTTTCACACGGTACGATATATTATGGTGCCGACTATCGGACCTGGTGATTTCAATTCGCATTATCGTACCCGTCGTTTAACTTTTTTTATGGTACGAGCACATCTAGGATATAAACTTTTACTTTAGGCTAACTTGTTTAAATCAGAGAAATTGATATCAGGATTCAAACTGTAATATAGATATGGATATCGTTCTCGAAATAGCTGACTATTATTTGCTCGATAAGCTTTATGCAAATTTTCTTCCTAAGAATTTAGAGAATCGCATTTCCGTTAAACTATGTGAACTAGGATTGGACTCCGTTATTGGGAATATACAAAATGAATATCAGTTAGGTTTGAATAATACTATTCGCTCCGATAAGTTCTGGAATAAAGTGCCAGCTCCATTTATGAGTTTAGGGAATGCTATAAGTAAATACCAAAACAAGGAGGATATATATGGGATGACTCCAAAGTATCTCGGGTTGACTGAATGGAGTAATGCTTCTTTATTGAATAGAGATAGTATTTTGAGACAAAGTTTTTCAATATTCGCTATCACTGCAATTTTTGGATGGCTCTTATATTTTATAGTTGCGTCGATGTCATATGTGTTCGTTTTTGACAAAAAGATATTCAATCATCCCAGATACTTGAAAAATCAAATTTGGCTTGAAATAGAGAGGGCTTCAACAGCCATCCCTATAATGGTATTATTGACAGTTCCATTCTTTATGCTTGAACTACATGGGTTTTCCAGGCTTTACTTGAATGTTGATGAAAGTACGGGAGGATGGAAAGCTATATTATTTCAGGTACCATCCTTCATATTCTTTACAGATTGTGGTATATATTTTATACATAGATGGTTGCATTGGCCATCGGTTTACAAGCTACTCCATAAGCCACACCATAAGTGGATCGTTTGCACACCGTTTGCATCACATGCATTCCACCCTGTTGATGGATGGGCACAATCTGTACCATATCACATTTACCCATTCCTCTTCCCGTTGAACAAGGTTGCGTACTTGCTATTATTTACATTTGTTAATTTTTGGACCGTTATGATCCATGATGGTCAATATTTATCAAATGATCCAGTAGTTAATGGTACAGCTTGTCATACTGTACATCATTTGTACTTTAATTATAACTATGGCCAGTTTACAACCTTGTGGGACCGTATTGGAGGATCCTACCGAAGGCCAGATGATAGTCTTTTTATGAAGAACACTAAACTGGAAGACGAAAAGAACTGGAAGAAACAAACAAAACAAATGGAAGAAATTAGAGGCGAACTTGAAGGCAAAGACGATGACAGGGTATATATTTGATGCATACAATTTAGCACCTTAAGTAAATTATTTTGTGTAGCAATGTATGAAGAGAGATCTTTATAATCTACCATGATACATTTAATTTATGTCACCTTATAGAGCGAGCAATTTCAGATAATTAAATTTTTGGGTATGATAGCTTTACTTTAAAAAAATCATAGTAAATAATTCGACATCAATTAACTGAATACTGTAGAGTATCGCTGTTATAATTAACCAGTTGCATCACCATGATTCCTCAGCAACCATTAATAGCTTCGGGATCTATTTTCACTATAGGTCCTTACAAGCATAGAAAGGATTTGATAAGAGAATCAGTCTTATCCAAATACCAGATCATAGGCTATATTGCAGCAGGGACGTATGGTAAAGTTTACAAGGCTAGATCGAAAATAGGGGCCGGTACCACGAATTCTAGCTTTCTGAATTTAAACTCTGAAGATACTAAAAGCAAAACTGGGAATTTTGCTGAAATGGATTCAGAGGGTAAGATGGAAATGAACGAAGATGGAATGTTATATGCAATTAAGAAATTCAAGACTGACAACCACCAAGCTTCTAAGGTCAGCCACGATATAAATGGCAATGAGATAATCCAGTATACTGGTATTTCCCAGTCATCTATAAGGGAAATGTCTCTTTGCAGGGAGCTTAATAATATCAATATCATTAAAGTGATTAACATTATATTGGAAAATAAATCTATTTATATGGTCTTCGAGTACTGTGAACATGATTTATTACAAATAATTCAGTTTCACTCCCACCCAGAAGTTAAGCCAATGCCAGATGTTCTTGTTAAGTCTTTAATATGGCAAGTTTTGAACGGTGTTACCTATTTACACAAGAATTGGATTTTCCATCGAGACCTAAAGCCTGCCAATATCATGGTTTCTAGTAATGGAGTGGTAAAAATTGGAGATTTGGGGCTAGCAAGGAAATTTAACAACCTCATGCAAAGTTTGTATACTGGCGACAAGGTCGTAGTAACAATTTGGTACAGGGCACCTGAGCTTCTATTAGGAGCTAGACATTATACCCCGGCAATTGATCTATGGGCTGTTGGGTGTATTTTGGCAGAGTTGTTGTCATTACGTCCTATTTTTAAAGGAGAGGAAGCAAAGATAGACTTGAGCAATAAAAAGCTGGTTCCCTTTCAAAGAAATCAACTTAGAAAGATAATAGATATATTAGGCTCACCAACCCCTGAAATATGGCCATCAGTAACAAGGTACCCCGAATACCCTATATACAAACAATATTTTACGACAACTTACGAATCAAATTTGTTGAACTGGTACAAAATGATTGGGAGAACTAGTACTGCATGTTTTGATCTACTTAAGGCTCTCTTAGAATACGATCCATCAATTAGAATTACAGCAGATGGAGGATTAGAGCATAGATATTTTGAGGAACAACCAGGATTTTCTTTAAATGCATTCGAAAATTCCAATATGAAATACCCTAAAAGAAGGATTTATACTGATGACAATACTATCGTTTCTAATTCCAGCGCTAAAAGGGCAGGATTAGATGATCAGACAGGAAGGAAAAGACACAGATAGAGAAGTGTGATATTTAGTTTATTTTCACTAGATGCATCAAAAAAAAAATAGAATAGGCGTATTATCTTAGCTAGGATGCTATATGTAGGCAAGGATCAAGTTACTCTAATTCTCAAAAAGCTGAGACCGATTAGAGCACAAAAGCGCATTAAACCAGAAAGCAATGCTGAAGAAATAATATATAACAAATAAGCTCGCCATGAACAGATATATAAATAGAGTTGAAATATATGCTGGGCCAACATCTATTGTATGCAAGGCAGAATGCACTTCAAATTCTAAACTCGTCGCATTGAAGGAGGTGGACTTGGATTTGTGTAGGAAGCCTCACAACGCAAGAGCAGAGATCAAACTTTTGAAAAAGTTGAGGAATCCGTATATCCTTCCACTTCTAGACTCATTTGCATATAACGATTCAATTGTTTTGGTAACACCATATTACAAATTTGATTTAGATCAGTGGATCAAAAAATGCATCAAGAAAAAGATGAAATTTGATCTCTCTAATCCCATGCAAAATAAGATGATTGAAGAAAATAGATTTCCCTTATCTGAAGTGAAAAATATTATACTTAAGTTAGCCCAAGCTCTAGAGTACCTACATGAAGGATGTGGGATTATCCACAGAGATGTTAAGCCATCGAATATCTACTTCTCAGATGAGAATTCAGATCCAATTTTAGGAGATTTTGGCATTTCTTATGACACAAGTTCACCACCCTCAGATGAACCACCCCAAGAGAAGTATACCGACGTTTCATCTGGTATCTTCAAGGCTCCTGAAATATGTTTTGGTTTTAGAAATTATGGATATCCAATGGATATGTGGTCTTTAGGTGTAATTATATCTATCTTGTATTCCTCTAGTGGACACTCTTTTCTAGATAATGGCGATGCATTTAGTGAGCTAGGTTATATACATGCGGTATTTTGCAATCTTGGAACACCGCTGATTTCTGATGCAAGTAATCAAGCAACTTATTGGCCCGAAGCAGCAAGTCCTGAAAGTCATTTCACACAATTTAACTTTGAAATAGTACCAAGGAAGCCAATTACTAGACTATTACCGAGGTGTGATGATGACACCATCTTGCAGATCTTTGATGCATTGATGGTGTATAGTCCTAGTCGTAGGCTCACTGCACACAACCTAGTCACGTGCATAGTTCCAACGCTTTAAGGACTCCGCATTCCCCACCATCTTTTGCATAAAATACTGCTATATAAGGACCCAGAGCTTAGTAGAGTAACTAATTTAACTTAATCCTTAATTCAATATATTGCGAGGCTAATATAGAGCTCAATTATACTTAATTTGCATGAAACCTGAAAGTAAATAAGCTTTTTTTCTTTACTGAGTGACAAAATTCTTCTATAAAATTGGCTAGAATAGCACATTACCATCTTCATTGAACCATATGTCATCAACAATCATAAGCAAGGGCTTGAACAAGTTTTCGTTTAATAATTCGTCAGACACACCGACTGATGAGGATTTTATACGGAAACTTGACTATGATGATATAGAAGCCAAGTTTGAAGTCCACAAATACAGGCCAAATTACATTCATAATGATATTCCAACACCCGAGCTCAGACAGCTCTTACTAGACAAGCCCATATACGCAGATGCTAACAAAAACATCAAGAGAGCCGCCAGGAAGCGCTTAGCGCACGAAGGAGGTAAAACGAGAAGAAACCCCTCTGTAGGCAATGCAGATGCAGCAAAATGCACTGAGCAAAGAGTGGAAAAGAAGAGCTTCCCAAAAGTACCAGATAGCGAACAGTGCCCCTATGAACAAGACAGGACTGTTGGAGCTGAACATAGTGGAGAGAACAATTCTTATTCTAGAAATAGGTCAAGACGAACAACTTTGGCCAATAAGCTCAAACTTTTTATGGTAGGGAAAGAACCAGGGAGCCGTCCTTCCCCAGATGACTTGATTTTTGCAAACTATCCCTCTGATGACCTCAGATTGAAAAAAAGTGCTTCATTTGACCAGTCCAAGTCTAACATGACGAAATCGAGAAAAATCCATAATGTAATAAAAAATAAAATTGCTGATCTGGTCAGAAGAGGAAGCGAACAAATCGGTACGTTATTTATTTTTACTACTAACTTTGTTTATGTGTTGAGATGTTAAATCACTTCTGCTCAAGTCTACAAAAAAAATACCGCTCATGTAATCAACTAGAGTGCTGCTTTATTTTGAGTAGCTGTTCCTAAACAATATGTTACCTTCAGCCATATATGCTACTGTACATACAAAATAATTCATCCCCTCAGGGTTCAATAATAACTTTACTGCATACTGGCATATGCTTTTAGAGCAGAGAAACGATGCAACACCAAAAGTAATTGATATGGGTAGTGTACGTAAAGAGGAATCAATTATTCAGAAATAGTGCATATTATTATTTGTGATTTATTGCGGGGATGAACACTATGGGGTCGTGCGCTAGTACAGTACCTGGCCAAAGATCATGCGTGACCCGTAATTCGTCAGAATTGTTAAGCAGGAAGCTATATTTGCAGGTAAAGTGACTGAGGATCAACGCTTTAAGGCCCTTAAGTACAATATTTTTAATAAAAGTTCTCGAAGGTTACTTAGATCAGTTGTCAAGACTTGAAATTGCAACAATTTGAAAGATCTGTAAGGGAAGGAAGATTTAGTATCCATATACATATTGCTGGCGGTAAAGATTGAAGAAAGATTTTTAAAGTAGATACAAATAGACAAATAGGCTTTTGCATTGAGAAGGTGAGACAAGCAGATTGATAATATATCAACACATAAATCATAAAGTATATCATATGGCCGATTGCTAACATGTCAAAAATAGAAGTTGTAACTGAGAATGTTCAAAATGGACACACTGGGGAATTACTGACGATCCAGTATACGCAATCACAGATGGTTGGACATGGATCTTTCGGGGTTGTATTTCAGACTCAGATTCTTCCAACGAACGAGATAGCAGCTATCAAGCGAGTTTTACAAGATAAGAGATTCAAGAACAGGGAACTTCAGATCATGAAATTAGTACACCACCGTAATATTGTTGATTTAAAGTACTTTTTTTACAATAATAATGAAAAGAATGAAGTTTACTTGAATTTAATACTTGAATTTGTACCGGAGACTTTATATAAAGCGTCTCACTATTATGTTTCTAAGCGGTTATCAATGCCACCATTAGAAATTAAGCTTTATACATACCAGATGTTGAGGGCTTTGAATTATATTCATTCTCAAGGGATATGTCACAGGGATATTAAACCTCAGAATTTGCTTATAAATCCTGACACTTGTGAATTGAAGTTATGTGATTTTGGATCTGCAAAGATCCTTAGCCCAAGTGAACCTAATGTATCGTATATATGTTCTAGATATTACAGAGCACCTGAGTTGATTTTTGGAGCAACGAATTATACAACAAAGATCGATGTCTGGTCTGCTGGATGTGTCATGGCAGAATTGATATTAGGACAGCCGTTATTTCCTGGAGAGCTGGGCATTGACCAGTTGGTTGAGATCATTAAGATTCTTGGCACTCCAACTAAGGACCAGATTAGCCACATGAATCCTAATTATATGGAGCACAAGTTTCCACAAATTAAGCCAATACCATTGCAAAGGATTTTCAAGAAGACATCACAAGACTCTATTCTGTTTTTGATTAGAGTATTGCAATATTCCCCGACCGAAAGAGCTTCTTGTATAGAAGCTCTAGTAGATCCATATTTTGATGAATTAAGGGATCCAGAGACCAAGTTGCCCAACTACAGAAAGCTTTTTTCGAAGCAGTATCATCAAAGCACTTTAGGAATTGGCCATAACCATCAAAATAATGCGAACTATCAAATTTTCAGTAACAAGCCAGATGTCAGCAGTTTACCTGAACTCTTCGATTTTGATGAACGAGAATTATCTGTACGTCCCGATTTAAATGAAAAATTATGTCCCGCATGGGCACATGATAGGTTGAAGCTTAAGGGGGGCTCTTTAGAAGCTTTCGTGCCACTTTCTAAGGAAGAGCTAATTGCTCACCTTGATTAGTGCCCTTCTCATTTTAATGATTAAAATATTGTTATGTTACGTCTCTCATTTACTTAGAATAGAATTGCTTATCTTTTTCCTTTCTATTAAATTCACTACACATATTTATAACCGAGGTTTTTTCACCTCTTTTTTAGTAGCAGAAAGGTCCGGCTTATCAGCAATTTGTGGGGTTACCTTTCTCGGTTTTTTCCAAAAGCTAAAAAGTCTAGTCATTGGAACAACCACCCATTTTGCAAACACAGGCATTAATGCTAACGAGAAAAAAATTCGAATTGGAAAAAGTGCCTTGACGATGGCGTAAGCATAAGCACCTTCCATGATTAATTTTGCTTTATCCCCAAAATTAGCTGTGTTCACGTCAAAACTCTCTAAAGATTTATCAATTACTCTTATTCCTTTTTCTACCGCCCAACTAGGTAAGTCCATAGGAATGAGCCCCGGGTATTGGTGAAATACGTACCATATACCAATTAAGGGTACCAATGCACTCAATTCATGAAGTATTAAAAATGAAGTAACATGCGAGAAAGGTGTCAGGATAAACCTATAAGTATATGGCCTAAAAAATTTGGGGATTCTCTTAAGAATTGGATGAGATGCTGCAAGCGCTGCCATCTCTTTTTCTTGTTGTATCTTCAGATCACTTTTTCCTTTTGTAAAAATAAGCCTTCTATATCCACTATTTATTCCATGGCATAGATTGATCTTTGTAGGATTTATATGTATTCTGGCATGTAAGCCTATCCTATTACTGGTCAACATTATATGAACAGTACTAATGTTCTCCGCCCTCTATCTTGATGTATATCCAAGATGTAAAATCAACTTTACAGGTTATCTTTGATTAGCGCTCGTTCGTCGTCGTTTAGAGACAATATAAATTGAGGTGATTTTACCTGTTGCAAAAGAAAGAACAACTAAGAAATTTTTTAACTAGTTCTATCATAAATCTGTTTAACAATGACACCAGTATATATTGTATCAGCTAGTCGTACGCCATTAGGGTCATTTCAAGGTGATCTCTCGTCTCTCACGTATAGTGATCTTGGTGCGCATGCTGTTAAGGCTGCTTTAGAGAAAGTCCCACAAATAAAACCAGAATCAGTACAAGAAATCGTCTTTGGAGGCGTTTTGCAAGCTAATGTCGGACAGGCACCAGCTAGACAGGTTGCATTGAAAGCGGGTTTGGGCGAAGATACTATTGCAACTACAGTTAACAAGGTTTGTGCATCGGGTATGAAGGCCACAATCATTGGTGCGCAAAGTATTATCACAGGAGACAATGACATAGTAGTAGTTGGTGGAGCTGAATCTATGTCAAATACTCCATATTACTTGCCTGCCGCTAGGAATGGTGCCAAGTTTGGAGATAACGTTATGGTTGACGGTGTTCAAAAGGATGGATTGTTAGACGTGTATAGCGAAAAATTAATGGGAGTTGCTGCAGAAAAGTGTGCTAAAGACCATGGTTTAACGAGGGAGGATCAAGATAACTATGCAATCCAGTCCTACGTCAAAGCTACCAAGGCTCATGACAGTGGCAAGTTCAAGAGCGAAATTGCTCCAGTCACTATTCCAGGAAAGAGAGGAAAGCCTGATGTAGTGGTATCTGAAGATGAAGAATTCAAAAGGTTCGATGAAAAGAGAGTCAAGACAGCAAGAACTGTTTTCCAACCTCAAGATGGAACTGTTACTGCTATCAACGCTTCTCCTCTTAACGATGGTGGAGCCGCTCTTGTTTTGGTATCAGAAGCTAAACTTAAAGAGTTGGGATTAAAGCCATTAGCAAAAATTACTGGATGGGGTGAGGCAGCAAGGGCTCCATTAGACTTTACAATTGCTCCCTCTTTAGCTGTTCCAAAGGCTTTGAAGAAGGCTAATATTACGATCGACGATGTTGATTTCTTCGAAGTTAACGAAGCATTCTCTGTCGTTGCTTTAGCAAATGCTAAGCTTGCAAATATTCCTCTTGAAAAAACTAATGTGTACGGTGGTGCCGTTGCTTTGGGACATCCATTGGGATGTTCTGGCGCTAGGGTTATTGTTACTTTGTTGTCTGTATTAATGCAGGAAGGTGGTAGAATTGGTGTAGCAGGTATCTGTAATGGTGGTGGTGGTGCCTCTTCTATTGTTATCGAAACGGTAGATCACCCAAAATTGTAAATAGTTATAGTGTATATTAGATATCTAGACTATTTCTGATACGCATCGCGAATATATTCTTCAGTTTAAAGTGATATTTGATGTCTTTTGTTAGCCATCAACAGACAATGAATAGTGAAGTTCTATGGGATGAATACGATCCCTACAATATAAACAATCATATAGATTTTGATAAGCATGCTCTATACTTTGCAATCTTCCATACTAACAGCGATAAAATAACGCAGGTTAAAAAGTCGCTAGATAAATTTATGGAACCATTCAAGCACTACCAATGGTTTAATGAAGCACCTGAAATAATGATTGAAGAGAGGAACTCACAACTTTATATTTTTGGAGAGCTTGATTATGGTAATAATATAGAAGATGAATGGTTATTGACCGCACTATTGCATGAGTTTCTGGTCCATTCTGATGATACGTATATTTTTCTTCGTGATTCTCATGATGGTGAATTCCTTTTAGTTGAGTTTGCAGAAAGTATACCAGAATGGATGTCTCCTGAGAGCTGCACCAATAGAATTGTTTTAAGTCTCGGGTCTATATTTTTGGTGCATCAAGTGAACGAAGGAAGAGCACAGACAATGTCTGAATCGGTAGAGAAAATCAATGAAGGAAACTTTGATTTTGACAGGTTGCTTACCAATATCCTTAAGGAGAAGCTAGATCCTATAAAAGAACACTATTTTTTACAGAATATGTTTGATACTCAGCTCACCTTGCCAGAAATTGTAATAAAATATATTTATTTACACCCTCATATAATTGGCAAAAGTATTTCTGAATTTTGCAAAGAAGCAAATTCATTAAAACCAGACAGTTTGGAAGCTCAAGATGAAACATTAGGGGATGAGCATTGTATTGCTGTAGGAGTACCGGCAATAGCGATAACTCTCCTCAAACACATCTCATCTACAAACAAGCTATATTCAGAACTAAAATTTGAAACCCTTTTACAACGTGTGTTGGTTAATAGTTTCAAAAAGCTCACAAGAAATGCTGAAGAGTGCTGCAAACTTGATTATATTCCTGATATTTCACGAAATTGTGTCCAGCAGGCTCTTTTACAAGAGGGTATCATAAAGAAACATGTCGAAGAAGATGCTTCTATCTTTGAAATTAAACCTGAAGATAATACAGATAATGAGCCGATTCAATCTTTAATGGATAAATTAAGTGACTTTTTTATGGATACTGAGGCGGGTCCTGAGGGCATAGAGAACAAAGGAAAAGAAGATAAAGAGGCGGGAGAGAAGGATATAATCATAGATGAGGATGATTTTTTTGAATTTTTCTTGAGTAATGAGTTGAAACTAAAGTATGAGGAAATACAAGAATTCAGATCAAGTCAAACTGAAACAAAAAAAGGTAGGAAACGAAACGTTGAAGAATATAATGATGAGAGCGACTACAAGTCGTACTCATCTGATGATCCCGAAGATGAAGAAAATTTCAGCGATTTTAATGAGATGGATGAATCAATTAAAGGGATTTTAGGTAACTCTCAAGAGGGAGACCACGAAAACTACACTTTAGACAATTTTCTACATAGCATAAAAGCGGGATTCGGACCAGGAAACTCAATATTAAATAATTTGCCTAAAACTCTATAAAGTTAATCCTGATTAACTAGTTTTGTCATACTTATCTAAACGAGGTTGTGTCAACGAGACTAAAATCCTTTTTTCACATAGAAATTTCATATCCATGCTTGCTCAATTCGTTGACTGTCCAAGTCCAGGTGCGAGCAGCATAATTTAAATCCAGGGCCACATTGGAGGGCAGTGCCTCCTTTCCACCGGTGGCAAAATACTTTCCATTATCTTTCTCTAAACTGAGCGTTGGATCTAAACAACATCTGATAGTAGCAAAACTCCCTTCTTCATTGCTAACCCCAAAGAAGTACCCGAAAATCTGAAAGAAGCACCAAAATATTATCCCTACTATTGGCAATCTAGTCCAGTAAGAGAATAGGTTTGTGCTCATTACAAATCCAGGATGAACAGACATGCAGAGAATATTTGGATGACGCCAAGCCATCATCTTCATGAAATGAATACCACAGGTCTTTGCTAGACCATAATGAAACCAACTAAATATTATACTAGGTTTGTAGTTAAACTTAGAATGTAAGTTAAAATATTTAAATGCAATTCTATGACCAACTGAGCTCAAGTAAATTACTCTCGGAGGATCCTCGTTCCCTCCATCTCTACTAGCATTTTCTAGCAAAGGAAGTAGCTTAGATGTCAATAGAAAGGGTGCCACAAAATTTGTCTGCATTTGGGTTTCGTAACCATCTATAGTTAAAGCATACGGAATGGCCATTACACCTGCATTATTGACCAATACGTGCAACGAACCCTCTTTCCTTTGAAACCTCTCAACAGCATCGGAAACAGATGCAAGTGAAGTTAATTCTATTTCAAGGAAATAAAATTCCCCTAAATTCCCACTATAATCAGCTTCTTGAGCAATTTTTTGAGCTTCAGCTTTAAGCTCATCAAGAGATTTTATAACCCTTGACCTGCTTCTACCAGCAACATACACGACATATCCATGCAAATACAAATGTAATGCAGTATACCACCCAATTCCACTGTTCCCACCGGTTATCAATGCAACCTTTCTTTCTTTTAAAGGGTTCACGTATGGAAATGAGCTTGGGTCAAACATTTCTTTAAAAATCTAATTATTTCTTAGGGCCAAAACAAGAAAAAATTTATCTGACTGCGAAACTGCTCACAATCTATTCTGATGTACAGCAGGTCTAAGCAACTATGATACTGGATATATTCTATACATTAGATGCTATATTAGTACAACGATAAGAAGGAGTTTAGTGGAAGGGTCTGAATTTAATTAAACATTGTGTCACTGATAGTAAATTGTCTTCACTGCTCCTCTATCGTATTTATAACTCTTTGAAGAATCTCATCTGGTGTCATCTCAGATATATTTAAAACAATTGAATTACCTCCATTTGAGATGAGTTCATCATTTGCTGGAATTTCCATAATGCTGTACTGAGACTGAACCATATCTGATTTCATATAATGATCTGCTCTTTTCTTGACTCTTTGAAGCACAACATTGAAGTCTAAGTATAAAAACAATAAAATAATTCTCAAGTTTGCAACTTTTTCTTTAGTCTCTTTGTTAATTAGATCTCTATACAGCTTCTTCAACATAGAGCAAGTCACGACAGTGATGCCGTTCTCATTATGTTCACTTTCCTTTGACGCAACCTCACATACTCTATGGAGCCACGGCCATCTGTCTTCATCCTCAAGAGGGATTCCATTACTCATCTTTTCGACATTCTCTTTAGAATGCAAATCATCTCCTTCAACGTATTTGACATGAAAATGATCCGAAAGGAGAGATGCTATTGTACTTTTACCACTTCCTGCCGGACCACCAACAAAAATGATAGACTTTTGGTGTACCATGATAATGGGGATCTACTCTGGAAAGGAGCTGAGTTATATTTATATGAGATGCAATCAAAAATGTTAAAATCCTCAATGCGCGTTCACTTCCTTATTCAACTCTAATATGATATTTAGAATTACTATATACAATTTAATTTAGCGGAAGCAATTAGATTCTATAATTTTATCATGAATTCAACTTCTTAGAAGAATGGTATTTTGTTATTCTTCTCAAATTGAGAAGTTCTTCACTTATGCGTTTTTCAATTAATGTTTTTATATCTTGGGCGCTTTCCTTGTCTACAAAAAATGTAGGCCAACGTTGACTCAACCAAAGAAATATCAATACTTGTTTATGATCCTCCTCTAATGCTTGTAAAACCTCTACAACTTCCTCTGCCGAATGAGACACTCTAGAATCATTTTTTAAGATTTTAATTCTTAAAAACTTGAAATCAAATAAAGTTTTCGTTTCACATTTTGATATTGTTTCGAAGTATCGGAAGGTAGTATCAACCACCTTATGAGATACCACATTTACATTAATTGGAGCTAAACTGAGCTTCAATTGATTGTCTATTGTCGTTTTTTGGTATAGATTATTTCTTAAAAAAAGCTTCAAAATTTCAAATCTAGTATCCAAAGTAGAAATGAAAAACAAATCCATCTTGACCATTGAGGTTTCCTTTTCAAATTCTTTTAAAATCTCAAAAAAGGAGGTATGCTTCGGAAATTTACTCATATAGAAGGTCCAAACCTTGTTGGTAGGCCAAATACATGCCTTTCTTAAATCTTGAACTGGGCGCGAGAGCATCTGCTTT
This sequence comes from Debaryomyces singareniensis, assembly GCA_031081795.1. Lineage (NCBI taxonomy): Eukaryota > Fungi > Ascomycota > Pichiomycetes > Serinales > Debaryomycetaceae > Debaryomyces > Debaryomyces singareniensis. The sequence goes on from JARYSX010000002.1 coordinate 1,346,177, forward strand.
ACAAACGTCAAATCTTTTTTTTTTAGAGCAGTAACAAACCCTTCCAGCTCTCCTTGATCCTTACTGTATCGACCTGATCTTCCGGCTATTTGCTTTGTCTCCGATACAGTTAAGGGAATAGTTTCAGTCCCATTAAATTTTTTAGTAGAGTAAAAAACAATCCTCTTAATTTTTAGATTTAAACCCATTCCAACTGCATCAGATGCTACTAAAACATCGTAAGCGCCTGAATTAAAGCCATTTGCCTCCTTTGATCTGATTTCTGGAGGTAGTGCCCCGTATATAACCCCAACCTTAAGAGAGGTCATTTTTTCTATCTCACACTTGAGTTCTAAAATCTTTCTCTTCGAAAATGCAATGACACAATCACCCTTTTTCAAATTAGACAATTTACCAAGCTCCCTATTTAAGGCTGTCAATTTTCCTAACCTATTATACGTGTTAATAATCACTTCATCTCCCGTTATCCCTGCAAGTTTCTTTATCAAAGATACCGCACTGGCTTCCCCACACATATGTATTTCTTTAGCTTGAACTCCTAAAACCGCATTGGTCCATGCTTCACCTCTTCTGGGATCAGCGATCATTTGAATCTCATCAATAATACATATATCCATCTTTTTATGGAGTGGGATCATTTCAATCGTCCCAGATGAGATCTCACTCACCTTGCCAAATTCATCAATCGAAGGAATCACTTCCTCACCTGTTATCAAGTTACATTTTATACCTTCTTCGTTAAATCTCTCATAAATTTCCCTTGCTAAGAGCCTTAAAGGACCAGCATAATATCCAGACCTTGCCGTGGAAAGCTTTTTTAACGAGTTATAGGTCTTCCCACTATTCGTTGGACCGACATGCATTATGAATTTCCTTTTCATGGCTCTTGCTTCTGGAAACCACTCAGCTGGATTGGATAAATCAACCAAGTTTCCCTGTGGAGGGACTTCAAGCAAAGTAGTTTCAGTATAGTGCTTGTAAAATAAACGACGAATAATACCAAAAAGAATGCCATTTTTTGTATCACTTTTATATAGTTTAAGTAGTGACGAGGGAAACAGGTTAAGCTGCAACAGATATATAATTTGGCAAATATTGTTTACTCTAGGGTTAATAAAATCTGCTATACCAACGTTATATCCAAGCGCATCTTTACTATTATTAGAAACAAAGTCTTGGAATGCACCATCCAATCTGTTGACAAAGCTTTCGTATACCTCTGTTTGCTTCTCAGGTGACAAATCCTGGATAACTTTCAACGGGCCTGTAAATTTTTTTGAAACTATGTTTTTATAAAGCATCCATAATGGAATCTTGCATACTTCACGAAGTTGAAATATACGATCCAGACTTTGCTTTAGGTCAATTCTAGGTTTAGTTTTACTGTTGATGAAGATTCTTGCCTCATCGAGAAACCGGTCCTCTGGCGCATTCCCGTCAGCTTCTTCAACAGAGCTTAGGTTCCTTTTCATACAACTTAGTATCAACCTAGAATTTCGGGGTGCCCATCGGCAGGACCCACGAAGAAGGGATAGCGAAGCGATCATACTCTTAGCAGCTGTTTGGTCTTAAGAAGTTAAGATATTGCAAAGAAATTCCAGCATGAAATAACGTGACCTGTACAGAATAAATCGTTCCATCAGTACAGTACAGTTCCAACGAAACAGATAAACGTCTACGAGGCTGAAAGAATTATTGTGAGGCAAATTATATCTATAGCATCTAAAGAAGCTAACTAAAGGCGCCAAAGATTTTTTTAACGAGGACTGCTCTAAATAGTTGATACCAAAAGTAACCTTTTCATCCAAATAGACAAGTTAGGTAGAAAAGGGCTCTTCTATGAATGGAGGCAGAGTTAAAGATAGAAACAATGTCGCTAAGGTGGCACTGCATTTCAACAAGTTTTACCACAAAATAACCTCTACTGAATTCTACCAAATTGGAAACTATCAAATAGTCGAAGAAATCGGAGAAGGTGCTTTTGGGAAGGTTTATCTTGCAAAGCATGTAATGTTAAACATGCCAGTAGTGTTAAAGTGTGGACTAATAGATGATCCAAATATTGTACGAGAGATATTTTACCACCGTCAATTGAAGCACAGAAACGTTGTTAAACTTTTCGAGGTGATTAAAACTGAGAAGCATTTGTGGATGGTTCAAGAATATTGTGAAGGAAACGAATTGTATTATTATGTTTACGAAAAGAGAAGAATAGAGTACAAAAAGTGCCAAAAGCTATTCTATCAGATAGTTCTCGGTGTGAAATACGTACATTCGCTTGAATTATCACACCGCGATTTGAAACTCGAAAATATTCTTCTAGCTGATATTGGGAAAACTATAGTCAAGCTTACAGATTTCGGGTTTGTGAGAGAGTTTGACCCAAAGAGGCGAAATTTTCTTTCAACAGTTTGTGGAACTACTGTGTATATGGCGCCTGAAATGTTGAAAAGTGAAACTTACTCAGGGTTCGCGATTGATATTTGGGCTCTTGGTGTTATTCTATATACTATGCTATATGGAGAAATGCCCTTCGACGAAGATGATGTATTGAAAACAAAATTCAAAATAATTAATGAAGAGCCATCTTATAAAGACGACGTTGGTGTCGATGCCATAAGTTTGATAAAGAAAATGCTTTCTAAAGACCCCTCTAGTAGACCTTCAATTGAAGAAATTTTACATTCTCAATTTTTATCCCCAATATATTTAGATGAAATGAGAAAAAAAAGATCAACTTCTCATGATGCAAGTTCAGTGGTATCTTTAAATCAATATTATTCTTACAATAATGCCTTCCAGTCAAAACTTGACCGCACATTTCTCAGAAGATTAAGGAAGCTTGACATGCCTGTAGAGGACTTGATAAAAGATCTCCGAAAAGATAAGATGTCCCCCCTCACTGCGCTATATGAGTTAATAATACTCAAAGAAATTAAGAAAAAGGAAGAAAAGAGAAAGAAAAAAAGCAGGTACAAGGGAGCTAGAAAATCTTTGCGAAATTCACGACAGAAAGTTAAAAGTGTCCTCTCCTTAGATCAGATGAGCAGTCCTCAACAATTGGATAGGTTCATGTCAAGTCTAAGTTTGGCAACAAGTAAGCATAGTGTTTCAAAATTTAACATAGGAGACGAAGAAAGAGTTGAGAATTCACAAGAAGAAAAAAAAGAAAACGGCATAGAAGGAAACCACGTCGAAGGCAACCACGTTTCCACTACTATATTAGGCGCTCAAGCGGCACCTCTGAAAGAACTATATCCCAGTGTGGCTCAGAATAGAATTTTAAAATTTGTTGATGAAAGCACGCGGGTGCTGAGTAGTATTTCTAATAAAAGTAAGAACAAAGGTAATAGAAAGTTACTAAATAAGCTTCAGTTTTGGAAGAAGGATGATGAAAAGGAGCTCTTTGACTCTGGGATCAAAAGTCCTGCTGTAACTAAACTGAAGGGCTCCATTGGAACTAGAAGTACAAATTATGGTGAGACTGAGGAATCTCTTACAACAGGAAATGCAGAAGGAGCAGTAAGCTCAATATCATTAGAAAGAGGAAAATCAGATGTATTGTTAAACTCCAAAGACATGTCACAATCTTTCTCAAATTATGGAAGCGAGTCAATGACAAGAGATTCCTCATATTCAGAAACTTATTCTCAAAAACAAGATAAAGTGAGACCTTCTTCTGTTCTTTCGCATTCTAGCCAATTTAGTCACTTCAGTCAACATTCAACTATAGTCTCTGAATCTGATGCTGCAGAGGAATCGGACTCAGATATGTATTCGGAAGATGAACCATACGAATCATCTATGGATGCAACTTTAGCAAGCTCGTCCGTAATGCGAGGTTCCGAGCGTGGAAACGTACCACCATCCCGTAGTTCAGATAAGCATCACAAAAGGAAGCCAAATGAAAATTATTCATCACAGCTGGGGTTAAGAGGTCGTAATTCACTCACAAAGATGTCAAGCACATCATCTGACGAATCGAGCTCTCTCAGTATCTCGTTCTTGGATTCACATAGCCAAAAAAAGCATGCAAGAAATGGCGAAACAGACAGGTCTAACGAAAGATTTATGTATAAATATGGTGGTACTTCGGCTGCCTTTATGAAGCCCTATTCCACGCTTCTGTCTGAAAATAATTTTTTAAACAGCCGAAGAGCTAAATCACCTCCTGTTCTTCCTAGGAATACTAGAAATTCAAACATTAGGATCCAAAAGATTGATGAACAAAGTGAAGATGCAAATTCTAGTGAGAATTCTTTTAAATCACCAGAAAAAATGAAGCTGAAAGCTCCGTACCACGAGGGTATTAAATCTCAAGAAGAATCGAAATACAAAACAAAGTTGATGGTTACAGAAGAAGAGGATGAGGATGATGATGAGCTTAAAATCTAACATAGCATTTTATATCATTATATACTATCGCTAAAATTAAATAAATCCAGTTAACAGAGGGAAACCTCTTTTACCCGGAGATTGAGACCAGAAAATTTTTTTTGTCCATGAGATATTCTTTGAGCCCAAGATAATCAAATATTACAGCAAGAGACCATGGCATCAGTCATTGTTGTAGATAACGAGTTCAAAGACTCATTAAAGGATTATGGTCAAATTATAGATTCAATAAATGGATCTGAAGAGTTTTCTCAATCTTTGGAGTGCCATATTGACAATAATGAGGTGAAAAATCATAAAGAGCTTCTTGATCTTGTTTACGGATCAACCAAAGCAGAAATATTGTCTAAATTAGCAGATAAGGAACTTGAAAGTACATTTAATTTGATTTTATATCTTGCAGTTCAAATAACTAAATCTATTGAGGAAATTTCATGCAAGGACTCACCATTAATTAAGAATTTATGTGAACTAAACCCAGTAAATCAACCATCTTTAAGGGACAGAAAACTGATAAAGTCTACTACAATTATATCTATACTTACTACCATTTTCAATTTGCTTCCAAAGGAATCCCCTAATAGGATAGTTGTTTTGAGCACTTTAATGGAGATTGTCGAAATCTCTAAGGTGGACTTTTTATTAATACAGGATAGTATTGGCCCTAACTTGATATCTTGGTTATCATCTGCACAAGCCCCAGAGTCTGAAATTATTTCTTTGTTTTGGAGATTTATAGCTTTAGACGCTTACAAGTCTTCAAATTCATTGGAATTAATAAAATCCTTTAACTCAAAATTCGATTTAGATAAAGAAAGGTTAAGGAGTATGGCATTGTTTGCTTTGTCATCAAAAGTTGTTGACGTATCATTTTTAGTCAATAAAAATGTAAGCAAGGCCATCAAAGAAAATGCCGATGATGAAGTAGTTAATTTGTTTCATGCCTATGTCAGAGGAGATTTGATTAGCTCAGTTCCTTCATCTATTCCAACTGAATTAAGTTCCGAGATCCAGCAAAAATCTAAGATATTGAACTTGGCGAGGTTCTTTTCTGAAAGTGATAAATCCGTGTTTGAATATTCTGAGATACCTTCAGAGCTTGCATCTAATAACCACGAATTTGAATTTTTATTGATGAGCTCTATCAAGGCCAACGTTATTGAGGGTAAGTTAGATCAACTCAAGCAGACCTTTTCATTAAACAGAGTTAATATTTTTATTTTAGCGGGTGACGACGATGGCATAAAAAAGAATTGGGAAAGAGTCAGAAAAGCTTTATCTGAGTGGAAACATGCACTCGAGAATATCGACGAAATTGTAAAGACCTCTAAGGAGAATATTGTTAACAATAATTCCAGTTAATTTCATATTTCATGATGGGGCTATGAGCTAATATTTTACATACACAGCTTAGTCATTTATTCACATATGTAGCAAGATAAAATTTAACGTTTTCTAGACAATGAGTGTATCAGCTCCTCTCATTATCCAACACCACCAAGACACCACCAACAAGATGCAAAGAACCACAAATAAAGACATCTACATTATAACCACTATTTGCTAGCCCTTTAATGAAATTAATACCAGTCTCAATATCTGGGAATATATGCTTTCTTGAGGAAGTATTCTCAGCAGAATCTAATTCTCCCCATTTTGTAGCTAATCCCTTCTGAACGGAAAGCTTGTCTATTGAGTCTTTTGAATGGTTTAGTGATACCAAATCTGTGTTATAGTTTCCATCAGACCAAGTAACATTGGTAGTAAATATAGCATGATCGAATTTAAAACCATTCGCGGAAGTATCTTTATATAAAGTTGTCAACATCTCAGTTGCATTTTCTCTTCCTTGTTGATTGAAAAGTAGTACTTTTATGTCTTGGGAGCTTCTAGGCTTTTTGTTTCTTGCATTTGAAAACCATTTCGAAGCAACTTTAATAGACTCCAAAGTGTGAGCACCATCAATGAACCAAGTAACCTTGTCAAAGCCAGATTTATTCTCTATAATTTGGCAACGACCTTGCCATTTAGTTTCTTCTAAACCCTTTATAAACTTTCCTGGATATTGATGAGTTTCAAATGACGGAAGCTGAGATCTTGGTACACCCAAAGAAAGAAGATGAGTAGTAGCCAATTTCACCGCCAAAGCTGCGTTTTGCTTTTGAAATTCGCCTGAAAGTCCCAAATTGACTCCTTCTGGCAAAATTTCTGGACTTACAACCTCTAAGCTGGAAACTCCTATCTCTTCTGCCCTTTTCTCTATTTGAGAAATGGTCTCTGGATAGTCAGTTTGATCACTGACTATTGCAGGACATCCCTTCTTGAAAATACCCGTCTTGTTCCAAGTAATGGATTCTATTGTGTCACCTAACATGAAAGTATGATCTATACCCAAAGCAGATATCCCAGTAACGGTTGGCTTATCAATGATATTAGTAGAATCATACTTGCCTCCCACACCAACCTCATAAATTGCTGTATCGATGTCTTCACTCATAAATATATGGAAAGACAATATGGTGAGGTACTTAAAATACATTGGTTTGACTACATCTGAGGGCTGTAGAGTTGGAAATTCCTCCTGGGACGAAGAAGTCAGCGAAAGCTTGTCCCACACCTCAAAGAAATATTTAGTGAAAAGGCTCTCAGTGATAGGCTTTCCATCAATTCTAATACGCTCTCTTACCGTCTTCAAGTGTGGAGATGTGTATAATCCAATCTTCTTAACAGGACCAGTGGTTGATTGATATTGACGCAATATTGACTCCGTAAAAGCACAAGTAGAGCCCTTACCCTTAGTACCCGTAACATGTATAATATTAAGCTTATTAAAGTCCTCAGGCTTATATCCGATTCTTCTGGTGAATTCATATACCTCATTTATTGACAATTCGTTTTTGTTAGCTTTTGGGCCTAGTTTTCTAATGGCTTCTATGGATGCAAAGTTGGATTGTAAAGAATTCAACGCATTGATTGCATCCTTATAGGTCCTCATCGTAGTACTACCGAGTTTCGAACTCATACGGTTATCAGATGTATTGTTCAAGATGTTGTCACCTTCTATGGCACTCATAAGTTCCAAATTCAGTTATATAACAACTATAAATCCAAGTCAAATCAATCTCCTGTTGAAAAATTACGCATTATATGCAGACCAATAACTGCCTGCAAATCTAATTTCCCACGGGAAAAGAGGTACTGAAAACACACTATGAACATACCTAAAGAAAACAAATATGGCATTTTGCTTATTGGAGAACAGTCACATTTGTAAGCATTCTCGTTACTTTGGTCTTACTTGATCTACTGTTACATGCTTAAGAATACCCCTTAGGTTATCAAATACCAATGTTAGCAGCTGATCTTGACACAGATCGCTGCAGCAAGGAATTGTCATGGCCCTTCCAGCAGTAACAACCTAAGGCCTGTGGTTCTCAGGTAGCGAGCTCTCGCTAAAACTTGAGATCACCAATTATTTCCTATTATTGTGCAAAGTCAAGCACGTGACACATACATCAACTAGAATCTATAGACAAAGGCACCTACATATATGAGCGCCTCCCTAACATAGACCCTAAGATACGGTATTCTTATTATCCGTATTCTGATCTGAACCCTAAAGTTGCTTTCTGATGTCTATATGTGAACATTCAATTGAATTAACTAAGACTACGTAATATACACGGGACAAATGCAGTCAAGTCATCGTAAATGACTTGATGCTGTTCGTTGACAAGACTGCTGTCTGAATTCAATCGTTTTCAAGGCTCTGATTAAGCACCTGGATTTTAAAACGCCAGAATTTCGGCTACTAATGTCTTAATACATTATTACCGTTAATGCAGCTGTTAAAAGTGCCATGATGATTATATCCCGATATTGTCCCTCTTCATGTTTTGGACGGGCACTACCATGTATTAGCTTGAATTTGCACGACCGATGAGTCAATGCAAACACAATTTTATTCCCGCGCCAAAGTAAGGCATTGTATATATATACTAAGTACCACAGCTCAACCCTTTTTTATTTGAAAAGGTGATTGTTGAAAATTTCTTTAATTAAACTTTAATATTCTTGAAAGTTTAACTAATCCTTTAATTGATATCTTCTTCAACAGATAAATTATTGTTAGTCTATATTCAACAATATTTAATACTTGATTGGGAATTTTTTTTGTATGAATAGTCATATTTTCTCGTCTCGTATTACTAACTAATAATTCAAGGTTTTTTTTTTTCTTCAGTATTCTTATAGTTAAATATTAAACAAAATGCTCAACTAATCTTTAATGATAAGGTGGGCAAAGCGTTCTTAGGTGTAAATTGACGAAAGATTACATCAGAGGTACCTTTAAGAGGTTGTGTTTCGGTGAAATTGATAGAATTACAAACTGTCCTACAGGTTATTGCGTTGGAAACTGAATTTCTGCAAATAATCAAGGAAAAAAAAAAAAAAAGTTAAAAGATAATGGTTACAGTTGAAAACCCATTTATTGCACTGGCGGATGTTTCTGCTGGCAGAGACGAAGGCAAAGATATCCAGGAGAATGGATTCTTTTCCATGTCACGCTACCTAATCAGCTGTTCTGGGGAAACGAAAAAATATCCAAGTGAGGTTAATTTTAGCAGTGCACCGCTGCTTATTTCTGATGATGGAGATTCATCTGATTATGATTCGGATGTGAGTGAAACTTCATGTGCAGATGAATGTCGTAATAAGATTATAGAAGCTGCTGAGAAGGTCAGAAAAGATATGAAACAATACGAAGATAAGCCATCTCAGGCTACAGAGTTGACTGAGAGTCAATTTAAGCTTGAGAGAAGACAACTCATGACAATTATAGTCAAGTATATCTCTTCTCGGATTGCGAAAGTCTATCCTCCTAATGAAGATGATAACTCTAGGAAACCTAGCTCAATTGAGAAGTTTTTGTTGGTTTTATGTTACAAGCTTCGTTTATCGATGACCCATTTCATAAAGGCCACAATTTATTTATTCAGGTATATGGATACTGTGTACTTAATGCGGTACTTGAACCAATCCAACAACTTCTCTAGTTATGAATGCATGGATTTTAGTTTGAATAAGTTAATCCTTGGCTGCTTCAAGTTAGCCATGGATAGAGAAAATATTCGAACAGACTGGGACCTGGTTACTGTATTGAAAAAGGAAGAGATCTCATCGATCTCGAACACGTTGGTTACCCGTATGAACGGAAAACTCTTGATCAAGTCTTCGGAACTTAAGAAGTTCAGACTAGAAATTTTTAGATTTGTTAGATTAGTAACAAACCCTATTTAGTGTGTCATACTTTCAGCTGGAGTTATATAGTAATTGTGATTAACTTTGTTTTATGGTAATTAGCTTATTTTCTTTGGGTAAGCGATCTGGTGTAAGTTACAGAATGTTCTACCTAGAAGTTAAGGTTAGCAAAAAAAATAGTTGTTTTAATAATAGTTAAACCTTTAGACACTTGATTGTAAATTCGATGGTGACGATAGCTGTATTCATAGTTGTCCTCCTATAGCATAGTTTCATGGAGAACCAAGTGCGCGGTGTAAGGGTCTCTAAGCGCGGGATTTACGTTTCTGGAATAATTTTTATTCCCTTGCTGAGTCATATTTTGCATCAGATGCTCATGAAAAATTCTACCTAGTTTAGTCATAGCCTAAAAATTTTTCAGGTATAAAGCGTACAACCAAGGCTTCTATTTAAACTGAAAAACACTAGTTAATAACTTCAAAATATTAGAAATATGAGTGGTCAAACAAATCCATATGGTCCGAATCCATCGGACTTTTTATCAAACGTTAACAAATTCCAAGTTATCGAATCTACATTGAGAGAGGGTGAGCAGTTTGCGAATGCTTTTTTCTCTACTGAGAAAAAGATCGAGATTGCTAAAGCTTTAGATGACTTTGGTGTTGATTACATTGAATTAACTTCTCCTGTTGCCTCTGAACAAAGTAGAAAAGATTGTGAGGCTATTTGTAAATTGGGCTTAAAGGCAAAAATTTTGACTCATATTAGATGTCACATGGATGATGCTAGAGTCGCTGTAGAGACAGGTGTCGATGGTGTTGATGTTGTTATAGGTACATCTCAATTTTTGAGACAATACTCGCATGGTAAGGACATGAGCTACATTGCTGATTCTGCAGTTGAAGTGATTGAGTTTGTTAAGTCCAAGGGCATAGAAATAAGATTTTCATCTGAGGATTCATTTAGATCTGATATTGTTGACTTGTTGAACATATATAGAACTGTTGACAAGATCGGTGTCAACAGAGTTGGTATTGCAGATACGGTTGGTTGCGCTAACCCAAGACAAGTCTATGAATTAGTTAAAACTTTGAAATCTGTTGTCAGTTGTGATATAGAATGTCACTTCCATAATGATACTGGTTGTGCAATTGCAAATGCATACACCGCTTTGGAGGCTGGTGCCAAGCTCATCGACGTTTCTGTCCTCGGTATTGGTGAGAGAAACGGTATCACACCTTTAGGTGCTTTGATGGCAAGAATGATCACTGCTGATAGAGATTATGTTTTATCTAAATATAAACTTCAAAAGTTAAGAGACTTAGAAAACTTGGTAGCTGATGCCGTTCAAGTGAATATTCCTTTCAATAATCCAATCACTGGTTTCTGTGCTTTCACTCACAAGGCCGGTATTCATGCAAAAGCTATATTGGCAAACCCATCTACTTACGAAATTTTGAATCCTTCAGATTTCGGTTTGACGCGTTATATTCACTTTGCTAACAGGTTGACAGGTTGGAATGCTATCAAATCAAGAGTTGATCAATTAAACTTACACTTGACTGATGCTCAATGTAAGGAAGTTACTGCTAAGATTAAATTATTAGGAGATGTTAGACAATTAAATATTGACGATGTTGATTCCATAATTAAGGACTTCCATGCCGATGTTACGACCCCTAAATTGGCTCCAAAGCCAACTGCAGATGACGAAGTTGATTCAGAGCCATCTTTGAAGAAGCAAAAGTCTACATGATTCATTTATGACATTATATAGTAAAACTTATCCCGAAAGTTCACTTCACAAATATGTAGATTTCTCAAAATAGGTTTTAATGCAAAAAAGCTAAGTCTAAAATCAACTTTCACAGACAGACTCATACCCCGCAAGAACGCATATATATTTGTCTTCATCCCAGATGTGTATTTCCGATTACATCAGACAACTAATCTTGCAAAGGAGAAAATGAGTATTGGAGAAGCCATTCCCTCAATTCAGAAAGGTTTTGGATACCAAGCAGGTTGCAAGGAGATTGTGAAGTATGAGCATCTACCCGTTGAACAACCAGAAGGTAATGAAGTACTTTTAAAAATCGAGGCTGCTGGAATGTGCCAAAGTGATATACATATACTAATTGCACAAGAATCTCACGTACCTGATAAATTTGTGATGGGACATGAAATTGCTGGACAAGTGGTAAAGAAAGGGCCAAATAACACGAATATTGCCTTGGGAGGCCGCTACGCTGCTTTCATCTGCAATGGGTGTGGCACATGTGCTAATTGTAGATCTGGAAGAGATAATATGTGCACTGGAATGGGATTGATTCGCGATGCATTTGGTATTACTGTTGACGGAGGATTCCAGCAGTTCCTCCTAATCAAAAATCCGAGATCTTTAATTCCAATTCCAGATAATGTTACATACGAGGAGGCAGCACTGGCAAGTGACGCAGTTTTAACTCCATTTCATGCCATTATGAAAGTGAAGCATCTTTTAGTTCCTGGTTCGAGGGTTTTGGTTTTAGGATTAGGTGGGCTTGGGTTAAATGCGCTCCAAATATTGAGAAATTTCGGTGCGCAAGTGGTTGCTGTAGATGTCAAAAAATCAGTTCAGTGCCTAGCCGAGGATTATGGGGCTGAATTCTTCACCGATATAACTGATAGTGACTACCTTCCAGAATCCTTTGACATTTGCTTTGATTTCTGCGGGTTTCAAGAAACTTTTGATTCTGCGATGAATTACGTTAAGGCTAATGGGAAAATCATGATGGTTGGGTTGGGTAGGTCTTCTCTCAAGCTACTCAATTATCACTTGGGCCGACGTGAAGTAGAAATAATATTCTCATTCGGTGGCACCTCATTAGAGCAACTACAATGTATGCAATGGGTTGCTATGGGAAAGATAAAACCGTTGACATCTATAGTCGACATGGATCTTCTACCTGAATACTTGGAGAAGCTTAAAAGAGGAGAAATAGAAGGACGAGTGGTATTTAGACCATCCAAACTATAAATGCACTCAACTCCATTCTAGATACTGGATAAACGCCTAACTGATTTAGCTAGAACCGTAATCAATTAGAGCATTAAGACAATGGTACTACATACTAACGTATAATAATAAAATACCGTAGTTATCTCTCGATTTCTCTGCTTTTCTTATTATCTTCCCGTATCGATTCGAACCCTCAATGGAAAACATTAGGTTATATCAACTAAAACAATAGAAGAATTGAGTATAACATATAGGCCATAAAGCATCAGCTGTGATAACTTCTAAATATTGAAACATGCAAAATTATACTAGTACTACCATATTACACGGATCTGTCAAGTTTTTTTTTCACTTTAAAGCGTTACTGATACTTTTTATACTAATGAATATTACACAAAATACGGTAACTGAGAGAAAAAGCGAAGAGAGCAGCAGACGCTGCGAAATATAAATACAGCGCCGGATCGCTCGATTTTATGCTGCAGAATTGATACACGGCCATATTATCAAGTAAGCTAAATTTCTAAATTTAAGCTAAATTGATTATTTAATTGATTTCAAACTGACCTGAAGTTTATTCACATTGTATTCAATAAAATATTTGTGCAAACTTTCTGAGGTTTAACCGCTCACTTGAGTTTTTAATTATCACATCTATAAATTTCATGGCGTGTTACTATATGTTATTTTGACGTATTAGTATTTTTTTTTATTCGAAGACAAGATAATAGGATACAATTTTCAATAGCATGTCGAGATTAGATAGGTTGGTGGTCTTGCTTGAGACTGGATCAACCCCGTTCATTCGAAATACTGCGGCAGATCAGCTTTCAAGCTTGGCGAAAGGACACCCGGAGGACATTATAAATTTGTTGGGAAGAGTATATCCATACTTGAAATCTAACAGATGGGAGACCAGGATTTCAGCTGCAAGGGCATTTGGGGGTATAGTTAAACATGCTGAGATGTGGGACCCTAACCTGGAAGATTCGATAAAGAAAGAAGAGATGTTAGAAAAAATCGAGACTGGAGAAGTGCATTTTAAAGAAGAGCTGACAAAAATCAAGCAAGAACAAGAGGAGGAAATAAGAAAAATAGATGATGGTTTCTCTAATTTAGTATCCTTCTCCAATTGGAGTTTACATGAATTATTAAAGAGTGGGCACAAATTAGTTGCGTGTGAATCAGAAGATGGATCGAAAAATGGAAGCACACCGCAACCTGATGATTCATTGATGAATAAGTTGAAGAAGCAAAGATTAAACGTTATGTCACTAGAAGACGAGCCTGTTAAGGAAGAAATGGACAGCGAGGATACACCACCTGTAGTAACCGTGAAATCAGAAGCCACAAAGGAAAATAGGCCAACCGAAGCTATAACACAAAGTTCAACAGCATCTAATGCTAGATTGAAGGCAATACAGAAGAGAAAAGCTAAATTTAATGCTAAGGCGTCGCGCAATAGAAATATTGATATTTCCCAAAGTTCGATTTCAAGGAAGCTAGCTGAAGACAACAAAGGATTGGAAATGCCTAAATCAGAATCTGGAGAGATTAATATAACTTCGCAGAGTGATAAAAACAAAATAATGGTGGAGGTTAAATCACAAAATCTTTCTCCATTGCTCATGCAACAGGCTAAAGTTGCAGGAATGGTTTGGCAATTTCAAGGTGTATACGAATTACTTCTTGCAGATCTTTTTGATGAAAGATGGGAAGTTCGACATGGATCGGCTTTGGGTTTGCGGGAGCTTATAAAGATACATGGACAGGGAGTGGGAAGAATAATGCATAAATCTCAGGCCGAGAATGACTATAATAATTCTGTGAGTTTAGAAGACCTAGCCGTCAGAATATGTACATTATTTGTGTTAGATAGGTTTGGAGACTATGTTTCGGATACTGTTGTAGCTCCTGTCAGAGAATCTGGCGCTCAAGCATTAGCAGCTTTACTCATACATCTTGATGAACTGGTAGTTCTTCGCACGTTTAATTGCTTGCATGAGTTGGTCCTACAAGAAGGTGTAGAACAATTCCAGTTGAACAAGTGCTGGGAAGCTAAGCATGGTGGTATGTTAGGGTTGCGATATTTTGTGAGTGTTCGAACTGATGTCTTATTAAAGAACCCAAATATTCTAAATAGCGTGGTTCTAATGGTTTTGCACTGTCTACAAGAAAATGATGATGTGCAAGCAGTTGCCGCTTTGACTCTCTCTCCTATTGCATCCGAATTTGTCAGAACAAAGAAAGACCTTATCCAAGAATTATTATCAGTTATTTGGAACTGCATGATTGACCTTAATGATGATTTAGCTGCATCCATCGGTTCTGTTATGGATTTATTGGCTAAGCTATGTACTCATAAGGAGGTGATAGATATTATGCAAAAGCAAGCATTAGTAAATGAGGATAATTCCTTCGAATTATTGGTACCAAGGCTATTCCCTTTTTTGAGACACTCAATAACAAATGTTAGAAAAGCCGTACTTAAAACCTTAATCGAATTTATTTCAATAGAGGACAAGTCGACAAAAAGATGGGTCAATTCAAAATTCTTAAGATTGATATTTCAAAATATATTGGTCGAGACAAATGAAGAAATATTGCAAACCTCTGGAGAGTTATATTTAGCCCTTATCAATGAGATGATTACAAACGAAAGTGCTGAAAACTTCAACGAAGCGTTTGCTGTGCATTTTCGCCCTTTGTTAACTTTATTAATGACTCCATTGGGACACGCAAGACACATATACAATATGCGTACTGATCTTATCATGCGACCTTCAGGAAGTTTGCTTGAGGAATTTAAATTCCAGGATTATAACCTGAAGGATTCTTCAGTGAGCTCGTCAGACCAACAGGAGAGAAACGTGCGTAAGAGAAAACATGTCGAAGACCCTAATAAAAGAATAGATTTACCAAGTGAAGACTTACGTGTGAACATAGATGCTCCTGTTTACGAAGGTGACGTTATGCTTGTGGGGTATGAAAAATTGGTGAGTATGCGTAGTGACGCAGCAAAATGGTTCGGTGTCTCCATTGCAAATCTATCAGATACGAGCTTAAAGGATGAAGTTTTGAAAAACTTGGCTCACTATCTTTCTTCTTTACATGCTACTCCTAGATTATTGACATCAATCGTAATCGAGGAATATTGTAACGCTCTGAAAATAAAGGGGGTTGAAATATCTTCTACGGCTCGAGAATTATTCTCTGCAGCTTTCTTGAGTACTCTATCATCCCCACACCATGAAGTTTTGCCGTACTATAGGGAGCTTGTTCAAATTCTCAAATCAATTAGAACATCTTGTCTTCAATTATTCGATACATTTATATCCAATGGTCACTTATCTCACAGCAGAATACCACAACTTCCAGTGGTTGTTCAAGGAGAACCAGAGGCTGGTCCTAATGCGTTTGGAATTGACTATGCAGAGAGGATTGTGTCTGAGATATATGATAAGCTATTAAATTCATTGTCGGCAGCTTCTCGACTTTCTGCAAATCGATCACTCGAGGACGCTAGACATCGTACACAGGTGGCTATCGATGAAGCCAAGAGTGCATGGAATAAGCGTACTACAAGTATTTTATCCGTTTATGCCTCTTCTTTGATTTCTCTCGACGGAGTTCCCCAGAAGCTCAATCCTGTTATTAGATCATTGATGGATAGCATAAAGGTAGAAGAAAATGATTGTTTGAAGGTCAAAGCTGGTCGGGCCTTAGCCAAATTGATCGAGGAACTTAACGCACTGAATAAAAAAAGTGCCGTCGGAAAGATAATCAAAAATTTATGCGCCTTCCTTTGTGTCGATACGTCAGAAGTGCCAGAATTTCAGCATAATATAGCATTTGAAACTAACGTTTTATCTTTAAGAAAGGAAGAAGCAAAGATTGATCCCTTAGATATTGCTAAGCATGAGAAGGCTGTACATGAAGCTAGGATCAAAAGACTGGGTGCTTTTGCTGCTTTGGAGCAAATCTTGAAGTTGTACGGAGCAAAATTATTTCAAGAAATACCAAAGTTTAGGGAGCTTATGCTAGATCCATTGAAATTCTTGAAAGACTCCTCAAATCCGGAGATAAAGGACGACATTGAAAAGGGTCAAAGTATAATTGATGCTCTTGGTATTCTTCGTGCTTTATTACCAATTATGGATCCTGCTTTGTTTGAAGAAATTGCATTAATATTACCTCTATTGTTACCTGGTGTCTCTGCAAGGTATTCGATTTTTAGGTATTCTACATCGAAGTGTGTTGCATCAATTTGTAAAATAATTCCATCTAAGGGATTTCCATTCCTTGTAAAATCTATTTTGCCTATGGTAAATAATGCAATGGAACCTAAAGAACGAAGAGGAGGTATTGAATGTCTTTATCATGTAACTTCGACAATGGGGACAAACATTCTACCATACGTGGTGTTTTTAATTGTGCCTATACTAGGAAGAATGAGCGATTCTGACCAGGAAGTGAGAGTGCTTGCTACGACTACATTTGCAAGTATTATTAAATTAGTACCGCTAGAGGCAGGAATTCCTGATCCTGATGATATGCCAGAAGAGCTCTTATTGGGGAGGGAAAGAGAGAGGGAATTTATCCAACAAATGATGGACCCTTGCAAGATAAAGCCTTTTGATCTACCAATCTCTATCAAAGCAACTTTGCGTAAATACCAACAAGAGGGTGTTAACTGGTTAGCATTTTTGAATAAATATCATTTGCATGGTATTCTATGCGATGATATGGGCTTGGGAAAAACATTGCAAACTATTTGCATAGTAGCTTCCGATCATCATCTAAGAAAAGTCAAGTACGAAGAAACGAAGGATCCTTCCTCACGGAAATTATCTTCTTTAATTATATGTCCACCGTCCTTAACGGGTCATTGGGAACAGGAGTTTGAACAGTATTCGCCATTTCTTGACGTTGCTGTTTATGCTGGCCCTCCTTCGGTCCGTCAAGCTATAAAAGCTAAGATTGGAGAGGCTGATATTATTGTAACTTCATATGATGTGGCTAGAAATGACTCTGATTTCCTTGAAACAATTGATTTTAATTATTGTGTATTAGATGAGGGACATATAATTAAGAATGCTGCGTCAAAAATTACTAAGTCAGTTAAAAAAGTCAGATCAGAGCATCGTTTAATTTTATCAGGTACTCCAATACAAAATAATGTACTTGAGCTTTGGTCCTTATTTGATTTTTTGATGCCTGGTTTTTTGGGCACAGAAAAAGTCTTTCACGAAAAGTTTGCTAAGCCAATCGCAGCTAGTAGGAATAGCAAATCAACTTCGAAGGATCAGGAAGCAGGTGCTTTAGCGCTAGAATCTTTGCACAAACAGGTGTTACCATTTATGCTTCGTAGACTTAAGGAGGAAGTTTTATCCGACTTGCCCCCAAAGATTATTCAGGACTACTACTGTGAACTAAGTGATTTACAGAGACAGCTTTACAAGGATTTCACTGTCAGGAACAAATCTTTAGTGAAAGACGAAATATCTGGCGATATAGAAGCTGAGAAGGATAAAAAGACACATGTTTTCCAAGCATTACAGTACATGAGAAAACTATGTAATCATCCTGCATTAGTTTTATCTCCTAACCACCCACAATACGAACAGACAGTACAAAAGTTGAAAGCACGTAATTGTGGAATTCACGATATTGAACACGCCCCAAAATTAAAGACCCTTAAATCTTTATTATTTGAATGTGGTATTGGCGTGGCAGATGTGGATGCAGTGCTGGGAAAAAACAAAGCTCTAAAGCAGCAACAGATTCTATCTGAAGGAGTGATTTCTGAACATAGAGCATTAATATTTTGTCAGTTGAAAGATATGTTAGATCTCGTCGAAAATGACCTTCTAAAAAAGCACCTTCCTTCTGTAACTTTCATGCGTCTTGATGGTAGTACTGACCCAAGGGAAAGACAATCTATAGTTAGAAAGTTTAATGAAGACCCTTCAATTGATGTTCTCCTTTTAACAACAAAGGTCGGTGGCTTAGGTCTTAATTTAACCGGTGCCGATACTGTTATTTTTGTTGAGCATGATTGGAATCCAATGAATGATTTACAAGCAATGGATAGAGCACATAGATTAGGTCAAAAAAAGGTGGTTAATGTTTACAGATTAATAACAAAGGACACTTTGGAAGAAAAGATTATGGGTTTACAAAAATTCAAAATGAATATAGCATCTACGATTGTGAACCAACAGAATGCTGGCTTAGCTTCTATGGATACAAATCAATTGCTAGACTTATTCGAATTGGATTCTGCTGAGTTGGAGAATGGGAATTCAGGTGAAGAAAGCAAGGAGAATAACGTTCCTCCCGATGTTGCAGGAGGCCTTACCGGGAAGGCTGCAGGAATTGTAGGAGAATTGGGAGATCTCTGGGATGAATCACAATATGAAGAAGAGTATAATCTTGACAATTTTATTAAGACATTAAAATAATTCATTTACATACTTTAATATAGAACTTAACGTTATCTCTGCATGCAGTCGCAATGTAATGAAAAAAAAAAAAAGTTAACCAAGCTTAATCAGCTGAAAGGCTAAGAAAATGGATAAAGGCAAAAAAGATAAACTTCTAGATATAGAAAGAGATGCTGAATCATCATATCCCTACCTTGCTTCTGATGAGAAATCATCAACAATGAGAAATGCTGAAAAATTAGTAAATGAAACAGTCGCTACACCGAAACCTCAAACCAAGAATTGGGTTCACTTTGTTGCTGGTGGATTTGGTGGGATGGTGGGAGCCATTGCAACTTGCCCACTAGACGTTGTAAAAACGAGGCTACAATCTGATGTCTATCATACTAAATATAATAGTACACCTAAGTCTGGCAATGTGATAATCAAGGCAGGTCAACACTTCAAGGAAACAGGATCTGTTATCTATTCTTTATATGCAAATGAAGGATTTAGAGCTTTGTTCAAGGGTCTTGGGCCAAATTTAGTTGGGGTTATACCTGCTAGGTCAATAAATTTTTTTACATACGGAACCACAAAAGAGATCCTCTCTAACAGGCTCAATCAAGGGGAAGAATCTACTTTGATACATCTATTAGCTGGAATAAATGCTGGATTTGTGACATCAACAGCTACAAATCCAATTTGGTTGATTAAGACCAGACTTCAATTGGACAAAAGTAAGGGAAAAGTTTATTCTAATTCTTGGGATTGTTTCAAGTCAGTTATAAAGCATGAAGGCTTTAGAGGTTTATACAAGGGGCTATCTGCATCCTATTTGGGTGGAGCTGAATCAACACTTCAATGGGTATTGTATGAACAGATGAAGGCATTTATTAATAAAAAATCCATAGAAGCGCACGGTATTGACGCTAAGAACAAGACAACTAAAGATTATATACTAGAATGGTCAGCACGTTCAGGTGCTGCAGGTGCTGCTAAATTTATTGCATCATTGATCACATACCCTCACGAGGTCGTTAGGACAAGATTGAGACAGGCTCCTCTTGAATCCACAGGGAAACCAAAATATACTGGTTTAGTTCAGTGTTTCAAGCTTGTTCTCAAAGAGGAGGGTCTTGCTAGTATGTATGGTGGCTTGACACCTCATTTGTTGAGGACAGTTCCTAACTCTATAATCATGTTTGGCACTTGGGAAATAGTCGTAAGGTTACTATCATGATTGCTAGTCCCCATTTCATTAGCAAAATATGTCTAGAGATGTAAATATGTAAACTATTAGGTGTATATAGAAGCAACTGATTTCATTTTAATCTAACCTTTTTATGGGCTGATTCTTCATCTTCCACGTCAGAACTTTCATTAGATTCCTCTGAAGAAGTCTGCCCTTCGTTTGATCCCTTTCCATCACTACTTTCATTATCTTCTTTTCTTTCGTTTCCTTTTAAAGCAGGCACTTGATTCTGGTCTGAATCAGTCTCATTCCGATTTTGGAAATCCTTGTTGAAATTTTGAACCATTTTATAGAAACGAGGAGGGGCACCTTTTGGAAGCGAAATATTCATCTCTTCAATATCTACGTCCGCAGCATATTCAGCTCGATTTGAACCTTTGAGAGGAATAATCAAGTTTGGAAACTTTTTCTTTGTATCCTTGACTTGATTAGTATTTGGTGGCTTACCAAGAGGGTTTAATTCGGGATTAAAATATATCGATTTTGATCCCCAAAGTTTTGATGCAGCATTATTCTTTTCTTTTTCTTCTTTTTCGAGCTTCTTTAGAAAAGAATCGACCTTTAATTTATGTAGTCCATTTTTCCTGATGAATTTCCATTCATTCTTCAATTTTTTCAAATACTCTTTTTCTTTTGCATCAGAGGAATTCTGTTGTTCTAATCTGTGAATTTGCCAGTATAACCGAATAGGATCTTTACCTTCCAACTTTTTAAGCTGAAATTTCTTTTTCTGAAGCTTCTGTACTCTCTCTTGTTGCCTCCTTTCGTTCAGTCTCAACTCATTTGCCAAACTGTAGTTGCCTCGTATCATAGCGTCTGATTAGAATGATCTTCGCAATCTGAAATTTTAGGACAAAGTAAAGAAAACTACATCACATTACTAGATTCAAATATGAATTTAGGGGAAGACATCGAAAATTTTCTGGCATCATTTGATGCCTTAGAATCAGTAAGAAATAGATTGCACCAAATTCATTTATCTTTAAGGAAGCTTATGGATCAAATAAACCATCATAATAGACATCCATCTGCTGTTAAGTTTCCAAATTACAATCATATACATAGTCAGTTTGTTGTTCTACTAACCCAACTACAAATAGTAGCATCAAACTTGGAAAGAAATTCAGAATTGTTGAAGAGTACCAATGTATACCCGCTACCATCATTTCCTACTTCTCAGCAGGAGGGCCTTGTTACAACGTTACTTAGAAAGAAGCCGTTGCCAGAGGTTAATGAGTGGATAAATGACGCTTTGAGTACCTATGAATCGCAAAATATTAGCATAAGTAAGGTGGATGAGTTAGCCGAATGGTGTGTAGCTAAAGTTGAGGAGTTGAAAGGGAATTATCAATTTTATGGTTTTAATTTGGAAGGTATTAAAGAAGAAAGAGCAAACAGAAATACTATTGCGGCTGGAAAGAAAGCATTAACTGCAAATGAAGCCCTCAAGTTTATGTACACCGGAGTTGTATAAAGTGACCTAATTTTCTATTAACTTAGCACGTAAAGAAGATATATAATTCGCAGACAATCCAACTGAGTCTATAGTGGCTAGCAGAATTATTCATTCTAAATCATAATAGGCACCGTAAAAATACAAGATCGAAAACAAAAAGAATAAAGCCGAACCACCTAAAGTGACACTTCTCAAGGATAACCTTGTAGCAATTAGTTTACCACCAATACATGCAGCCGCAGTACAGATACCATGTCCAAGAACTGCCCCAATTATCACGATCCAATAGTCAGAGCCTGCAGCCATGGCAATAGTGGCAATTTGAGAACGGTCACCCCATTCACCTAAGAATGTCATAATAAATACCTGGATAAATACCGGAGTGAAAAGAAATGATGCTAAATTGTTAACCTCATCCTTCAAGCTTGTAAGAAATGACTCTTCCTTCTTTTCGGTGGTAGCACTCTGACCCATCTCTGCCATCTCCAAATTTTGGTTAATATCCGCTGATGAAATCTCTTCTTCAACTTCTGCGAGTTCCAGTTCAACTCCCATATCCTTTGGCATTGCGAGACCTTCCTTCAATAATCTATATCCGAAGAATACAAACAACATAGAAGCAACGTATTGAGTCAATCTTCTAGATAATAAGGTGGGTAAAGCATGTCCCACAATGGCTGAGAGAACAGTCATGATGGCTAAAGACAGAAAAGCCGCAGTAAATACGAGAACACGAGAGTGTTTCATAGACATGAGTGCAGCAATTAAGAAAGTCTTATCACCAACTTCAGACACCAATATCATCGAAATAGACATAAGAAATGTATTAAATTCTCCAGATTCTTCAACCCCACCACCGTTAGAAGATCCTGCTACTGAGTGACTACCAATTTCACTACTTGGCACATTATCATCAGCATGTACCTTAGAGACTCCTAGATTACTTCCAGACTCATAGACATTTTTATCTGCAACTTCGCCCTGCTTAGTGGATTCACCTTGGATATAGGCATAGCCTGGCTTTTTATCAACCTTATTTTCAGTTATAACTGCAGATACGCCACCTATTATTAAGATTGCTAATAGAAGACTGTTATGTATTCTCATGTCCAATAGGAAATTACTGATCTATTCACTGATCGATTTAATTTATTGATATTCTGTCGGTGCATTCAAAATATACGTGAATCTGATGCGGTAGTGTATTAATCAATAAACTCCGAGTCGACTAGATCTCACGTTGTCCTTATAGCTTAAAAGTTCATGTCGGATAACCCCCGCTACAAACCGTAGAATTATAAACCTGCAATAAAGATGAGCAGAACATGGTTACCGTTAAATCGATAGCACCTAAAAGAATTGTAGTTTAAATAACATTTCAATGCAGTATATAATTGAATATTACTAAGATGAATACATATCTTGAGTATTAGTATTAAGTACTCCTAAAGACCTAGTGATGGGCTGCTGGTTGTGGGTTATCTACAACAATACCATCTGAAGTTTTACCGGTATCAACCCAGCCACCATATTCAAGAGAAGGATGCTGTTCCTGGAATTTCTTCATCCTTTCAACCATCAATGGTCTGAAAGACTTGATTAAACCTTGAACTGGCCAGGCAGCAGCATCACCCAATGCACAGATAGTATGGCCCTCAATTTCCTTGGTTAATTCAAAAATCATATCTATTTCTTCTTCGCGAGCTTGGCCAGTGTAGAATCTGTCCATCATTCTTTGTAACCAGGTGGTACCCTCACGACATGGGGTACATTGACCGCAAGACTCATGCTTATAGAACTCAGCGAATCTTTGAATTGCTCTGATGACATCTGTTTGCTTGTTCATCACTATAACGGCCGCAGTACCCAAACCGGATCCAACTTCCCTTAAAGCGTCGTAGTCCATCAAAACATTGTTACACACTTCTTGTGGCATAATAGGAACAGAAGAACCACCTGGAATGACACCCAATAAATTGTCCCAGCCTCCTTTAACACCACCGCAATGCTTTTCTAACAATTCCCTCAAAGGAATTGACATCTCCTCTTCCACGGTACATGGCTCATTGACATGGCCTGAGATACAGAATAACTTTGTTCCTGAGTTTCTCTCACGACCAAATGAGTTGAACCAGTCACCACCTCTTCTAAGAATGGTGGGAGCAACTGCGACAGTTTCAACATTAGTAACAGTAGTTGGTCTACCAAATAAACCAACACCAGCGGGGAAAGGAGGCTTCAATCTAGGTTTACCTGCCTTACCTTCAAGAGATTCGATCAATGCAGTTTCCTCACCACAGACGTAGGCACCCATACCACGGTGAACGTATACATCAAAGTCATAACCAGAACCACATGCGTTCTTACCTAACAATCCGGCTCTGTATGCTTCATTGATTGCAGTCTGTAAAATAACTGTTTCATTGTAAAATTCACCTCTGATGTAAATGTATGCAGCAGTAGCATTCATAGCACGTCCTGCCAACAAACAACCTTCGACCAACTTGTGAGGATCCTTTCTAATGATTTCTCTATCCTTACAAGTACCTGGCTCGCCCTCATCGGCATTAACAACCAAGTACCTTGGGCCTACGTTCTTTTCCCATCCTGGTGGGTTCATGAAAGACCATTTAAGACCAGATGGAAATCCTGCTCCTCCTCTTCCTCTCAATCCCGACTTCTTCATTTCGTCGATAATCCACTTGTCACCCTTCAATACAATTTCCTTGGTTTTATACCAATCACCCATCTTTTGAGCAGATTTCAAGTCATGACCATATGTATTATAAACATTTTGGAAAATACGATCTTGATCTTTTAATCCACCATGTACCCTATTAGGGTTGGCTGCCGCATCAGCAATTGTAGCCAAACCACGTCTTAAAAACCGATTCTGAATCTTAAAATTATGAACCATTCTATCTTTTAGGCGAACAATCACTAATCCTTAGCTCTTCAATATTGAATCTGCCTTTTCTGAGACTAGTTTTTTGCACTTGACATAATTGGATTTCTCAAGGTTTTATTGGACGAGGTATTTGTCACGTGTATACAGTTGAGAAGCTGAGAAATGGCCCAAATACTACAGGATTAATGTCTGTTATGAGATGAAAAGGACCTATTGTAATACAGGATATCACTTGCTCATCTAAACTGAAGCATACTGCCAATTTATTCTCTCTTAATTTAGTCACTTCTAATTTTTTAGTTTCTGAAGAATCTATTAGCCGAAGCTAAAAGGAACGCAATCCTTCTATAACTCAATTATTGTAACATTTAATATAGAAAATCATTTGTTTCATATTGATTCGCTTGATTTTGTTGTATCGTTGCAGAGTATATCATGGATTACAAAGATTTGTTGAAAGTTTGATTTTGTCCCCAATTTAATTTCCTACATTTGCTAAATTTTGCAACTTTTGAGTAATTCTTTAACATCCTTTCTCCTACAATTTGAGACATCAGTCTGTATTCTTGAATGTATTTTGAATCGAATTTTGTAGTTGTAGCAATGACAATCGATATCGTGTGTTTTCTACGCTGTTTATTTTAGCACAGAAGCTTACCATGAATGAATTAATGTGTGGAGAACCAAAAAGCAAATATAGACAAGTTGGTTTGTCCAATGTTGATGAGAGGTATCTTTAGAGTCTGCCCCTGAGACTGATTAATGAATAAATTCATCCTGTGTCACTTCAGCGGCTCCCTTAGTTTGATACTATTTCTGTAAACGGCTTACAAATCTTAAAAAATCTACGTTAGATAGTCGGTCAGCGCTGAAATACACAGATAGAGAGTCTAATTGAGATATCTTCAATAGTGAGTCTTCGAGATAGATTCAGTATGTATTACGAATATACCTCTAGCAAAACAGTATTTAGCTTTTCAGATTCTAAGGAATGAATGTATGCGCATTTAACCTGAAGGCAGGCTCCACTCTTGACTTCTTTTGTATGTCATGGTTGGTCTCAGTTGGATTTGTACATTGTTATTGCTTTATGTAGCAATTTATTATAAGGCAATTCATTATTATATCGACAATAATATCATTTCATATGAGTTCTCGAAACCAGAACTTCGCAACAGGTTCAACTGTCTAATCGATTTCCTGAAATTTCTTCCAGACAAGCTAAAACGTGATGAATGCAAGAGCAAACTAAAATACTCATCGAACTCTTATGTGGCTCCAAAGAAGCCTTCAGTCAATAGAAAGCAAATCGGACGAGAAAATGCTACAATTGTTATGTTAGCTAGAAATTTTGAGTTAGAAGGAGCATTAGATTCAATACGATCGTTAGAAGATAGGTTTAACAAAGATTATAAATATCCGTGGATTTTCTTAAATGACGTACCATTTGACGATGAGTTCATAGAACAAACCTCTTTAATGGCAAGCGGGGAAACATTTTATGAAATTATTCCAAAGGAAGATTGGGATGTACCACACCATATAAACGAAGTCCTCTTCGAAGCAAACCTTGCTTCATCTGAAGAGGAATGCATTATATATGGGGGGTCTAAATCCTATAGAAATATGTGTCATTTTAACTCAGGTTTTTTTTACAAACAGAAAAGGTTACTAGAATATGAATGGTATTTCCGAGTCGACACGGACGTTGAGTATTTATGTGATTTTTCCTACGATCCATTTCAATACCTACGTGAAAACAATAAAATCTATGGGTTTGTTGTGGCAATTCAAGAATACGAGAATACTATTCCCACATTATGGAAGACTACAGAAGAATTCATGAACAAATATCCAGATTTAATTCATCCTAATAACGCGCTAGAGTTTCTTACCACTAAGGAATCGGAAATTAATCATGAAATTCCAATAATAAAATCTAATTCATCTTACAATTTATGCCATTTCTGGTCAAATTTTGAAATAGGTAACTTGGAGTTCTTTCGGGGAGAAGCTTATGAAACATTTTTTCATTACCTAGATAAGGCCGGGGGTTTTTATTATGAACGCTGGGGCGACGCTCCAGTACATACAATAGCACTTTCTTTACTTGCAGATAAAAACTCGATTCATCATTTTGAAGACATAGGGTATTATCATGCCCCATATATGACTTGTCCTTCTTCTAAAGACATACTTGCAGTTAAGAGGTGTATTTGTAGAACAATAGGAGGAGATGGAAAGGTACAAAGAACTCCATATGATGTCCAGCCATTTAGCTGCCTAAGCAGATGGTGGAGGTATGGAGCAGGAAAAAGCTTTATTTCTGATGTCGAATATAATTCTAAATATGAGTAGTATATTTTAAAGTAAGATCGTAAAGGTTGTGCATATATGAAGGTTCATCAAACCCATCGCGATAATTTTTTCTACTGATGTACCTAAATTTTTCAATAATTTCAATATAATATGGCTAAGGGAAACTTAAAGACCTTGCTAAAGAACCAGCAATTGTTGAATTCTGTAGAGAAATCGAGATCTAAACCAACTGCGAAGGCAGTGAGTAGATCATCTCAATTGAAGGAGGTTGAAGAAAATTCAACTTCAGATGAAGGAGAAAGTGAATCCAACAAGTCTAACAGGGAAGAAATTTTATCGGAAATAGAAAGCTTGAAAGCAAAAACGCCATCTAAGAAAGATAAGAGAAAGATAAAAAAGCTAGAGGCTGCTTTGGCTGAATTATCTGAGAGCGAAGAGGAAGTCGAGGACAGACAATTAGATATCGAAAGATTAGCTGAAAGTGATAGCGAGGAGGAAGAGGAAGAAGAAGAGGAAGAGGAAGAAGAAGAGGAAGAGGAAGAGGAAGAGGAAGAGGAAGAGGAAGAGGAAGAGGAAGAGGAAGAGGAAGAAGAGCAAGAGGAAATAGAAGAGGAGCAAGAAGATGTACCATTATCTGACGTTGAGTTTGACTCTGATGCTGATGTTGTCCCTCACACCAAATTAAGCATTAATAACACGGCTGCATTGAAAGAATCTCTTGCAAGAATCAAAATTTCTTGGGAGAAAGGGACATTTGCTGAACATCAATCAGTTATAAGTGCTGATGTTACAGAAAAAGATATCAAAGACATCTATGATGACACTGAAAGAGAATTCGCTTTCTATAAGCAGGCATTAGATGCAGTCAAGCAAGGTAGATCGTCCTTACTCAAACTTAAGATCCCGTTCTCCAGACCTATGGACTATTTTGCAGAGATGGTAAAAAGTGATGAGCACATGGACAAGCTTAAGGACAAGCTTCTTAAAGAGGCAGCTGATCGTCAAGCATCGCAAGACGCTAAAAGGCAAAGGCAATTGAAGAAATTTGGTAAACAAGTTCAGGTATCGACAATGCAAGAAAGAGCAAAGCAAAAGAGAGAAACTTTGGAGAAGATAAAATCTTTAAAGAAGAAGAGAAAGAATAACGAAATTGCTGATGACGATGAATTCCAAATTGCATTGGAGGAAGCTGCTGGTGAGGCTGGTGATCGTAAGAGGCCTAAACCAAACGGTAAGAGGTTGGCTAAAAATGCAAAATACGGATTCGGGGGCCAGAAGAGAGGACTGAAGAGAAACGATGCCAATTCTTCAGCAGATATAAGCGGATTTTCTTCAAAGAAGATGAAAGGTAAGCCAAGAATGGGTAAGAGTAAACGTAATAGACGTTAAATATTTTTGTTAGATTAAATAATCCAAAATTTGATGTGCATAGTCCCACTTACATGTATTCATTTTGTGTCATAATTAACGAGAAGGCTCTCGTATAAGTTGAAGTCAAGATACAATAAGTAAATATAAACTAAAGTACAATGGATAAAGTTGCTGCTAAACAGAAATTCATCAAGGAGTTCGACACCTTAGTCGAAAATTTGAAGGAGGTTCTCCTTGAATATAAAATGTCTCAAGAAGCTGTAAATTGGTTTGTCAAAAATTTGAACTACAATACACCTGGTGGAAAATTAAATAGAGGCCTCTCTGTTATCGATACATACTGTATTTTGAAGGGTACTAATGCAAATGACTTGGAATATGAGCAATATAAGAAAGTAGCTCTTCTTGGATGGTGTATTGAGTTATTACAGGCTTACTTTCTTGTTGCCGACGACATGATGGATCATTCTAAGACCAGAAGAGGACAACCATGTTGGTACCTTGTTGAGGGCGTTGGAAACATTGCTATCAATGACGCTTTCATGCTTGAAGGGTCTATATACATTTTGTTAAAAAGATACTTCCGTAAGGATCCATTTTATGTTGATCTTTTAGATTTATTCCATGAAGTAACCTTTCAAACTGAATTAGGTCAATTGACAGATCTCATTACGGCGGATGAAGAACATGTTGACTTGGACAAATTTTCACTTGATAAACATTCTTTTATAGTGATTTATAAGACGGCTTACTACTCTTTCTATTTGCCGGTGGTATTGGCAATGTACATGTCAGGTATTAACAGCGAAGAGGATTTAAAGCAAGTGCATGATATCTTGATTCCTTTAGGTGAATACTTCCAGGTGCAAGACGACTTCTTAGATTGTTATGGGACACCTGAGCAGATTGGAAAGATAGGCACTGATATCAAAGACAACAAATGTTCTTGGGTCATCAATCAGGCCCTATTGCATGCTAATAAGGATCAGCGCAAGATCCTTGATGATCACTATGGTCGTAAAGATGATGAATCAGAACAGATTTGTAAGAAGGTTTTTGAACAATTGAAGATCGATGATATTTATTATAAATATGAAGAAAAGGTTGTTGCAGAGTTGAAGGAAAAGATCTCTCACGTAGATGAATCCAGAGGTTTGAAAAAAGAAGTTTTGACCTCATTTTTAGAAAAAGTATACAAGCGTTCGAAATAGAGAATATAGTTTTATACTTGAATGTATTCGCTTGTATTTATAGTGGATAAGCTATTATAAAATAATACCTAACAAAAAGCCATGCAATTCGTAGAATGGTCTCTGCTATAACTAAACGTTGACAATTTCTAATTCTTCTCTACCTGCCTTAGTGTACAAGTATTCGTTGTAATCTCTAGCTTGAGCCCAGATGTTCCAGACAATTATACCAGGAACAACAATGAAGAATGCTTGATTTTTAGTTCTTCTGAAGGTATTGAAAAAAGCATTGTACAAAGCACCCTTCAAAGGCTTCGTGGCGTAGGGTGACACAGTGTAAGTAGTAATATGCTTTTGCTTGGGACTTCCGATGGATCCCCACCATCCCATGTATGTCTTTGGATGAATACCAGCCATTTTAATTTCTTGATAAACACTAGATGAAACTGTTGAGTAGTAGTAATGAGGTGCGATTCCTGACTTCAGTTTTTGCGAGTGGAACTATTGGTCGTTGACCAGTATGAAAATTACTTAGTATTTTGAATTTTCTATACGACGAAAGAAAAATAGAGTAAATGTCAGTCCAATGTCTTTTATTCATTTCACTTTGACTTTATGATATACTTCTACGACGTCATACAAAAATACATCTTACTGATAGCTTTATATTAAATGTACAAATAAGATAGATAAGACACTAAAAAATTAGTACGAGAACTCATTTCCGAAAACCTTAGTATCATCTACATGTTTAAGCAGCAGTCAAACGTTTTTGAGCAACTAATCTACCTCTTTGTCTAGAGTTTAATCTAACTTTCTTTGAGTCATCAGCCTTTTCAACAGCATCAGATTCTTCAGATACAATTAATTCAATGTGACATGGAGAAGATTGGTAAGCGTTGATTCTACCGTGAGCTCTGAAAGTTCTTCTTCTTTGCTTTGGTGCTTGGTTCACTTGAATGTGAGAAATTTTCAACTTAGAGACGTCTAAACCCTTGGCTTCAGCATTGGATTGAGCATTTCTCAACAAGTCCTTAACGAAGTTGACTGATTTGACTGGCCATCTAGCCTTAGTGACACCGAATTCCTTACCTTGAGCGGTACGTCCAATAGAAGAGTTGAAACGACGGAATGGAATAGCTCTTTGGTGTTCCAAAACTTGGTCTAAGTATTTCTTAGCCTTTTCCAAGTTCCAACCGTTAATTGCTTGAACAGTCTCACGAGTGTTCTTGAAAGAAACTCTCAAGTAAGATCCACGAGCAGATGCTGATTTAGCTGGGTTAACTGAGTTAGCAGCGTAACGAACCATTTTTTATGAGATTCAACAGATATTAACTCTGGGAGGTATTAAAGTGAGATTTATCTACTGAAAATTTTTAAGTCTCACAGCGAGGCCTCTACGCAACCTACATACAGGACATTCAATGCACGTGAATTATATCAAAACAGAGGGCGGAAGCCCTAGACGAATGCAAGCACCGAATTCCGCTGCCTTCCTCAGCGACCCCAATGCCTGATTTTGGGATCTGAACACTCCTATAATAATGCAGTAATTTGAGTAGGCAATGTATGTTAATAGCAATTATACTTAAATTAGCTCAAACTATTCAGTATTATAATTCAAGATTCCACAATTAATTCATGATATAGAAGCTCTTACGTAGACATAAGCATGAAATTATGTGAGCAGAGGTTTGAGAAAAATCGTCCTACTTGGGGCATGACAAAGCCTGAAAATTTCAAAAATGTCTTGCTTCGTAATAAAATCTTATTATGCCCCTCATTGACTAAGAAATAGCTCTTACGGTAATAATTGCCAGCTAATAACCCGAATGTGTTCCATCAGTATTGTAGCGCTGTTTGTACCGGATTCAGAAATAAACGAACAGCGATAAAGCTTTCGTCATGCAAGATTATTTCTAGGTTATGTAATGTGCACAAACTCTGACGGGTGGTTCATGTAATTACTTTTTTTTGCATGATAAATCGATTCCTTGCATAAATAACCTTTACCGGTTCTCAAATTCCTCAAAATATGCAATAAAATATTACGCTGATACAACTATATATATTTTCTTAAATGTAGAGGGTGAAGAATTCTAATTTAATATGCCTATATTTAGTTCTAGAGGATATATGTGTATAATGCTCTCGCAACAACGTATGAATTGATTTCGCACACGACGGGATTTTAACCATGGAAAAAAAGAATCGGGGAGCCTTAGTTCACAACAATCGGAGCCTTATATCGTGATTTTAGATAAACGCTGTTCGATATAGTTGTAGTTTTACAATTATTTAGAAAGCTAATATTATTAAGGATTTAAATAAAGATAAGTATTGATTGATTGGTTTAAAAGGTTCTATCAATTGAACGTTATTGCATTGTCCATTCAAGAATTAAGAAGTGATAGGGCGTATAGTGACATACATTGAAATTGAGAAGGGTGTGAGGCATTCATATCTGAAATATAATAGTATAAGGAGTTGAGTTAAAATTGTATTATAACATATCAGTTGACTATAATGAGTTCAGAGGACTATGCTGGTTTTCATGACGCGGAGGCACACGTCACAAAAAGCGAGCCAAATGGGACTTCAGATGATGAAGAAACTCTGAGTAAGGAAAATGAGAATTCCTCGAAAAGTAGTATAGAGCCAGAGATTAGGGTACCCAATTTGGCGAGCATTGAAGGAGATAGTTCCTCTAAAGAGAATTCGGAAGAAAAATCTGAGAGTCCTAGAGTGAAGTTAGAAGAGGCTACTGGCAAGCCGCAGGAGGACAACTTATCTGATGAAATAGATTTGCACCTAGCAAAGAAAGAATTGAAAGATCTCGGTGAAGGGAATGTAGAGAAGAAAGATGACAAAAAAGAGGAGAAAGAGAAGGAAGAAAAAGAGAAGGAGATTAAAGAAGATGAAGAAATGGAAGAAGAAGAGGAAGAAGAAGAAGAAACTGAAGAAGATAGATCGAAAGAAGCTGTCCCATTAAATAAAGTTCGTCAAACACATACAATCGTCATTCCATCTTATGCATCCTGGTTCAACATGTCTAAAGTGCATACTATTGAAAAAGAGTCTTTACCAGAGTTTTTTTCAACACTGCATCCTTCTAAATCTCCTAAAATATACGTGAACTATAGAAATTTTATGATCAACTCTTACAGATTGAATCCCAATGAATATTTGACTCTCACGTCCTGTCGGAGGAACTTAGTTGGTGATGCAGGGACACTTATGAGAGTGCATCGTTTTTTGAACAAATGGGGTCTTATTAACTATCAGGTTAATCCATCCTTCAAGCCTGGCCGTGCACTTGAAAAGATGCCAAACGGGCAACCGGCCGGTTTACCATATACTGGAGATTTTCAGGTAACATATGATACTCCTCGTGGTTTATTTCCATTCAACACTTATAAATTTCGTGATTCCGCAATTAACGAAGAAAAATTAAAGTCCTTAATAGAAGATGCGAAAGAAGGAAGTAGAAAAAGAAAGGCCGAACCAGGTCCTGTAAATAAGTCGCCTCATACCGATAGAGAAGATTCCTTCGCTTCTGAAATGGATCAAGAATCTTCTGAGCAAGACGTACCAGCTTCGAAACAGAGAAAGTTAAAGGAAAAGTGGACTGTGAAGGAGACTTCCAGATTGATATATGCAATTAAGCACTATAGAGATGATTGGTTCAAGATATCTGACTTCGTTGGAAACAAAAGTCCACAGGATTGCATTATGAAGTTCCTCAGACTTCCAATTGAAGACGAATTTAATGAATCAACACTTAAGGATTTGGAGATATTAAAATATGCTTCAAATTTTCCTGTTAGCTTTACAGAGAATCCTGTTATCGCAAACTTGATATTTATGACTCAATTGGTAGATCCCGAGGTTGCCAGGGCAGCAAGCGGGAGGGCGAAGCTGATTGTTAACAGTAAAATCTTGGAAAAGATAAAAGAAGTTTATGGAAAAGAGTTTGAAAAAGAGATTCAAGACTTCAATTCTAGCGCGAAGTCGAAAGCAGTAATTTCAACGAAGGAAGGAAACGAATCATCCCTGCAAATAGCGGCTACTGAAGTAAAAAAGGACCAAGGAAGTTGCGATAGCACTAATGAAATCATAGATACTGCTGGTGCTGCAGATACTTCAGAAGATTTTACTTCGACTAAAAAAGATTCGCCTTCAAGTTCTATAGAGAAAGTAAATGCTTCGGCAGAAATAAGTGATGATAAGGAGCAAATAACTAAGAAGGACGAAAATAATGTATCTGAGCAAAGTAAAATTCATTCTCCAAAAGAGAAGGAACTTGAAGAATTTATTTCCGATGAAATGGAGGAAAAAGTTCAAGCGAAGGGAGCAGAAAGCTCTAAGAACGTTTTTGAAGATGCCACTTCTAGCACTTTTGGTATAGTAGGCGCAAGAAGCCACATGTACGCTATTTATGAAGAGCGTGAAATGCATAAGTTAGCAAGCTCTATTTTGAACAATCAATTGGTCAAACTCGATTTGAAATTGAGGAAAGTTGATGAATTGGAGAATATTTATGAGAAGGAGCGTCAAAGCTTGGCCAGACAACAGGACCAAATATTTCATGACCGTTTGGCATTGGCAAGATCTACTGTTTCTATCACAAAGAAATTGAATGAAGCATTGTTGAAGGTAAAGACATCAGCTGATAAGCAAGAACAATCTGGTTTAGAGGACATTGAAAAGCTTCTAAAAGAAGCTCAGTCTTTGATTTACGAACCTGCTCGGACCTTTTCAGAAACAAGCGCTGACTCTGAAGAAAGGAAGAATCCTCATGGAGAGAGAGCGACAAACGGAAACGTCAATTTAAAAAATAATGCACAGGATTCTGACCTGGAAAACAAGATTAATAAAAATAGCGAAGTGCTTGTTGCAAACAGGCCATTATCTTTAGATTCACCTCATTCTTTCAAGGTTTGGGTGCCCTAGATCTCATGAAGAATGATAAGCAATAAATATTTATTTGAATTAATGTATATTACAAAACTTTGTACGTATTAAAGGAAAATAATTTTAATTATGCAATAGTAAGTGTGCATTTCTATATGTTTTGCTTGATGCAGATAATCGATTCCATTAGGAATGCCTAGTCAACTATTTCGCTTTCTTTAAGTCTTGCGAATAAATCAGGTTCGATATATTTCTGTATACTAGGAACACCATTAAGACCCTTTCTTCGTCTTGTTTTCATCACAAAATCTCTTGCTAAGGATTCCTGTGGAGCAGGTTTAAGTTGCGGTATATAGACATTACCATCTAAAGGATCTCCTGGTACATTCTGCCACTTACTGAAATACAAAAAGCACATAGCCTGCCCTTGCGTTTGCATTCTGACATCTGACTCAAAACCAATGGAATCGATAACGGGTATAGTTCCCTCTATTCTCACAAATTGGGTCCCTGGAATTGGTTCAATATCTACTATCTGACCTCTTCTAGACTGCAATAATTTCTCTACTGCGAAGTTCACATTTGGCGTACATGTGATGGAAACAGAATAAATAGGTTCCATGAGCTTCGGACTAGCTGTCAAGAAGCCAGTATAACAAGCTTTTCTTGCCATAGGTATCATTTGTGTACCAGCAGATACTATACTACTACCATTAAGAACGGCATCTAAAATCCTAAATTTGGTATTTCTTATGGGTTCTTCACATAATGGACCTTCGCTTACAGCCCAATTAAAGCCTAAAATAATATGATCCTTCACAGAGCTAAATAATTGCTTATCCACTTCAGATTCGAATGTATCATCCATCAAAATACTAGAAAATTGGAGATCATCTGGACCAAATGACCACAACGATCTAGCTGCCAAAATATCAAAACCTATTTCATCTTGTAGGTATTTTGCAGTTACCTTCTCTGGTTGGCTCAAATTTAATTTACCTTCTCGTATAGCGATCAGCAACTTATGGTCATTTAAAGGTTCAGCAATGACGGAAAGAGAGCTATCAAGTAAACCACTCTTTACAGGAATCTTAGCTATTGAAATATCATTTACAGTTTCACTAAACTTCGTTGAAGGATCGCTCACTCTTATCTCTATGTTATTCGTAAAATATGAACGTAGGTCATGAAGCAAACAATCCATATAAAGTTCCCCTGGTGCAAGAACAACGTGCTCACCACTTTCCTCAACTTTTACAACACTTGATATGTAAGACTTGTTTACCTTCCTTAGACCTTGGAGGAGTTGCGGAAACTCGGACGGATTTACCGGTTCGACCCCAATTTTGTATACAGATCTGCTCGAGTAACATGGATGTTTAAACTCGAAGCTGTTTGTATCTTTCAGATCACAAATTGTGGCCCCTTTTAAAATAGTCGCATCAATACCTTCTAGTATAACTAAAGAACCAGTTGGAGCTGCTGTGACAGGAACCTTATATCTTCCACCTGGAATATAAATACCTTTAACCGTTTCTATTTTGAATTCATCTGGATCTTCACGAAAGTTTTCACCTAGCACTTTCACTTGCATCCCTTGGACTAAGGTACCTGAATGAATACGAACAATACTATAAAAGCAAGATCCATCATGGTTTGGTAAGAGTTTCAGACAGTAAGCAATGAGCAGATCAGGTTTCACCTTGACTCCGTATTTTTTCTCAATTGAAAGTACTGAACTTGCGGGTTCTGGAAATCTCAACTTGAGTATATCTGCAAATGACACTGCATCCTTGAATACAGCTCTAAATACTTCTTTTAATAATATCTTGGAATTTTGTTCATAAATTGACTTTGGAAGCTTAATTTGAAAATATGCCCACAACACTTCAGAAATAGTATCACTTGGCGAATCAGATGTCAAGGAATATGTAAATAACTTGTACAAAGGCTCGGCAACCATACATTCGAAAGTTCGTTTGTATTTTCCATTCATAGAACTGTTGATAATCATTTTGTTATCAGCGTCATAGAAATGCTCTCCCCATAACATACCAGCAAAATCTTCAATGTCAATTGATATAAACTCAAACCTTGATGAATATATATCGGCAAAAAATTGGGTGCCAAAGCAAAACTCAAAGGTGCCAGAGGCGAATAAAACATTCTGTTGCACAGGACTGAAATATGACCTATGACTATAACTTTGCCATAACTCATGTTCCATTAAATAAGAATTTAAATCATCTAGAATATATCTTAACTTGTAGTAGAAGTCCATAACAGGTAGGTGCAATTCTAAAACCAATCTATCTATTTTATTCAAAACCACTGTAATGGGAAGATCTCTACGGAGAGCTTCCGTCAAAATTTGTTTATCAGAAGGAGTGAGACCATCAACCAGGTCAATAAAATGCACAACACCATCAATTAGTTGCAAAGATGAAGTAACTTCATCTAGGAAGTCTGGGTGTCCTGGAGTGTCTACAATATTGCTAACTAATGACCTCCCTCTCGAGTCTTTAAGTAACAAGGTTATCGGTGATTGCTCAATAGATAATTCCCGCTCTATCTCAAGCTTATGATTATCAGTAAATTTTAAAGATTTGGTACTTTTCCCTCTACTTTCTTCTTCATGAGTAGATTTAACTAGCATGTCTAAGAATGTTGTTTTTCCGCAATGAAATCCACCTACGAAAGACACGTTTCGAACTCTTTGAGTTGCTTTACTTGCAGTTTCAAGTAAGTATTTTCTTGAGTATTTCACGGCCGGTATTTTGCTTTCATCAATATGAAAGTTGGGCTCATCGTTACCAAGTTGACCTATCTCTAGTCTTAAAGTTCTGCTTTCGTCAACTGGAATGACAGCCTCATCTGCTAAAGGATTTTCTTCTCCAGCCTCTAAGATTTCAATATCTTGCACAAAATCGGTTAAAGTCATACTTCTTACATCAGATGTTTCGTTCACAGATGTTCTTTCAATTTGGGTAATATCATTATCCTGAACTATATCATCAACTGAATTGGCTCGACTATTAGCTTTAAAAGATTCAGCATCAGAATCTAGCGGATCACCTATTATATTACCAAACTCATCATACAAATCTTCATCCAGATCCATGTTATAGTATAATTCTCTTGAAAGACATCACATACTAACATATCTAACAAGCATAATCCTGCATATAGCACAGACAAGTTCCTTGTCTATAAATTCTATTATATCTTACTAGATACTTGATATAACTATAACCAGTAAAGAAAGTAGTCTAAGTACATAATCTAAGACAAAGTTTGATACTTCCTTAGTTCTGTCAAAAGAGTCTGTAGTTTTGCATCTGTAACTTTATTAGCAAGACTCGGAATTAAAGATTTAGCTTCCTCAGCATCCTCACATTCTAAGTTACCAAGCTGAGCTAGTTCAAATGGATGCAATGGTTCTGATGCAGACATACTGAAGTCATTTAAAAGCTTCTCTACCGTTTCAGTGGAGGATGAGTTTTTGAATCTTGCAAAATTGGTCAAATAATTTAAAGTTTTATGTATTATTTCGTTAGAATTTGGACCAGCTAGCTTCATATTAGATATCTCATCTTCAGTATCATTTTCGTCGTTTTCATCATCAGCATCATAACTATTATTACCACCTTTTTTTATGGCTCTTTCCTTTAAAGCAGCCCTAATTAAAAGTCTGACTTCAGAAAGGTTCAATGCAATTAGCTGCTCCTCTTGGTTATTATTGTTTATTTGAGTTAATTGAAATTCAGGTCCCAATAATAACTGAGCAGCATTTTCTTCATCGTCAATATTTTGGGTTGGCCTTCTTCTCCTAACACCAACAGAGCTTGTGCTTACATTCATTTTGGCTTAAATATCCGACTAAACAACCTTAATACTACGATAATGCACCTAGGATGTTCTATAGATACTAGAGGAAGATCTATCCTTTGGAAAATTAAGGTTCGTGAAATTATATCGGTAAAGACACTACGCACAATGAAACCTAAAATGGAGATATAGATTGAAGAAACACGACCATATCTAGTAGTTCACAGAGGTTGAAATATTGTCAGGAGAACCCACTATAAACGGATGCCGTAAAGCCTGCTGTGGATTTAATCGTTCCAAAGGATTAAGGTTAAGAACTGACTGTAAAAAATCAAATAATAATAAACGCTCCTTACACTCTTTCTCGATCATACTCTTCGTCATCTTTTTAGATGGCAACTTGTAATTCATTATGATATCTTTTAAGCTACGATGCTTAAAATAATTTTTGTTAGGTTGCTCTTTCTTGGAGCTATCTTTCTTTGAAGTTTGGATGAACTCATGCAAAGGTTTAATCACATAATGCGGTTTTTCATCAGCAGAAATTGAAGCAACTCTTTTAAAAAAGGAAGATGAATTACGCCCTACTTCAATCATGTAACGAGGAGGGTTTCCGAGCATATCAACAATTTTCCATATTTGATTGTATTCAGAAGTCCCAGGAAACAAGGGCAAACCCAAATATAATTCAGCTACGATACATCCCAATGACCACATATCGATTGATTCAGTGTAGGGTAATCCTAAAATTACTTCAGGCGATCGATAAAATCTGGACTGAATGTAAGAATAAACTGTCTGCATGTTAAAACAAGCAGAGCCAAAGTCTATCACCTTTATATCGGGTTTATCTGGTTGACATAGTAATATATTTTCCGGTTTTAAATCACAGTGTATCATCTGGAAGGTTTTCAAATCAGCCAATGCCTCTAGTAATTGCTTCGTGAACAGTCTTACTAATTTCAAATTCAATCCTTGAAACTGGTTTTGCTTAATTAACTCGTATAAGTTTGATGCTAATAATTCGAAAACTAAGCATAAATGTTCCTTATGCATAAAAGTGTCCAAGAGCCTTGTAAACCTCCTACCGTCACTATTAGCATTCAAATGCTCGAGAAGCTTGACTTCTGTTAGCGATTGGTTCATGTATGCTGGCTTCGACTTTATTACTTTGACAGCACAGAAAGAATTGTTCGACAAATTCTGACATTTAACTACTTGTCCGAAAGTTCCAGATCCTAAAAGATCAAGAACAATATACTTTCTTCCCTCTTCGGAACCGAGAATATCATTCACATATAAGATGTAGTCACTATTCTCATTATCACAACCATTGTTAAACTTAGGCTCCAGTGGTTTAGTCAAAACTCTTTTTGGATTGGTTGACTTGGAGTACTGAAATGTCTTTGGTTGACAAATACTGTAAGTTTCTGTCAAATATATTGAAAGTGCATTAGCAGGTGATATATGAATTGAATTGGCAGAACTACGCCTGTACTTAGGTTGTTGATTAGTCCTGGGCCTTAAATCATATTTCGAATATATTCGCTTGGCTTTAGGAGCGGATGTCCTCGCTGAAGTTCTAGCCCTTTGCTCCAATGCTTGTTGATATTGATAGTATCGAACTACCAGAGTAGAACGTTGTGGCTTGATCTGTTGGTAATTGTAATTATTAGCCATATGATTTCGGTCTCCGAGATGCCCTGCTGCCACGGATGATCGTCTGTTGTAATTAAGAGCTTGCGCTACTCCATATGGCAAGAAAGCGTCACCATCTACTTCACCACCTGCTGGAGTTTGAATAGATTCATATGCCTTAGTATCGCTATACATTCCATCAGCGGCCGTACTCATTCGACGGTCAGGACCCCAGCCTCCAAAGTTCACTTCCTGATTTGAATAATATTGATTAAATGGATTATCAGCCCGAGTTGGTGGTAGTATAAATGGAGGGCCATTTGAATTCCTTCTAGCATCGTATTCGTATGTAGTGGCTAATTGGTTTGCAAACGAAAGTCGTTTCTGTCCTTTCTGTAAAAGTGTTAAGTTTTGTCCTTGGCTTTTCGGAGGAGATTGAGGAGAATTTTGAAAGGATGGGTAAGTCGAAGAGCTCTGGCCATCATGATACCATGGGTTTCTAAACCCTTGCATGTAATTTGGCACCAGATTAATAACCTGTTGGTCTGATAGTTGAAGGTTATCTAAATTGTTCTGGTTACCTGCCACTCCCATTTCATATGCCGTATTACTATTTCCCTCTCTATTATCTTTTTTTGAATTGAAGTTATTAGACATCAATTACAAATTAAATATCGACGTACTTCTATTAAAGAATGATAAACTAGGTATGAAAATGTCTATGTATTTTGAACGCAGCAATGATAATTAATCGGATTAGATTCTTTTTCTCAACCGTGAGAAAAATCACGGAGCAAGAAACGATCTTGCAGCTATCAAAGAAAGAATACTACTGGCGAAAACGGTATAAAATGAAATAAAATGTATGATTATATGAAACAGATATATACAAGATATCTCCAAAAGTCAGAATACATCAAATAGAAAATACATCTAGATAACAAAGAATCATTCTTTAGTGTATGTAGATCTTCATTATTTTATCATCGCAAGATCATTAATTTTTTGGAAAGAGAAATTATGCTAGATCAAATCTAAGCACCCATAGGAGCTTCTGGGTAAGCTGGCGCCATGTTGGCCGGGGTCATCAGTCTTTGTAACAAAATTCCTACACCCTCGATAACACCTAAGACAGCAGCACCTGTGATAGCCGAATTCCTACTATGTCTCCAACCACCTCTAATAGCCAACGCACCACCAGTGAAAAATCCGGCAATAACTGCGTTCCATGCATCCTCTCTCTTTCTAATACCCTTTACAGCACAGTCAAAAGTAGAAAAGAGACCACCCCAAACTCCGAAATTACCACCAAGAACGGGAGCTCTTGCTTTAACAGCTGAGACAGTACCTGCCATTCTCTCACCGTAGGGGGAGTTACGGAAGCCTTTAATACCATGCCATACGGAACCTCCTACAAGACCCATGGCAAAAGCACCACCAAAATCATTTAATATAACAATAGGACATGGGTCTCTTGTGTGATCTGCTGTGGACATTATTTAATGATGATTACTTCAGGATAATAAAATGATATCTATTAACTTTTCAGCACTTGCCTTTTGAACAATTGGTTACTCACTATTACAGTTCCCAAAAATTTTTTCGGCCTGAAATCTACGCATGTTACTTGGTTTCAGTAATTTTAAGTCTATATCTTAATCACGTGAATACGAATTAAAATGGAGACAATTCTAGTCTATACCCATCTATCTTTTTAATTTAAATCTTCCTGTAGCCTAAGAAACATCTGAATTCGATCTTTTTAACTGAAATAAATATCTCATGTTTATTTATTATCCTTGAGCCGAAGGCAATGGTTTTTGAATCTTCAGCGTTTGAAAGTTATCAAAAGTCGTTAATGTCTCATCATCATCGGAAACATCATCAATTCCAACGATAAAAGAGGAATCCGACGTAGTCAAGTTAGAACGTGCCATTGAGTTCGGATTATGTAGCTCAAAATAATCAGTCTCAATTTGGGGCCCACTAAAACTCTTAATGCCCCAAGTGTAGAAACCTAAGCTGGCAATTCCTGCAAATGCCATTATGACAACAATAGCATAATTCATTTTGGAAGCAGTTAGATTTTTAATGATTGGTGGAAGACATAATATAACAAACAGGAAAATCACCCAAAATACAGATAGAATGTTGATTAGCCAACCGAGTCTTCCTAACTTAAACGCAGCACCTTTAATTTTTCGTCTCTTGTTTAACATCAAGCTGAATATTGGAATACCATTTGCTAGAGAAAGTGTTATAACAGAAGAGCCCATGAAAGCATTAAACGCTGACGAAGAAAGGAGAGACAAAAATGATAACACAGCACAGACGCTCATAGATAATAACAAGGCATTACGTGGAACTTTAGACTCTTCAATCGCACTGACCTCGACCCAGTAGTTTTTAAATGGTAACCCGCCATCACGCGCAAATGCATAAGTACTTCTTGAAGCTGTTGTCAAAGAAGCGATTGATTGAAACAAAACAGTGCCTATTAAAAGAATTGCTAACAAAAATGAGATAATGTAAGATTTTGTTGCAAACTTGAAGATCAAATCAATGGGCATTATCTCAGGAGTTTCATCAAGGACAAGAGTCAATGCAGGCAAAATAGTTAAAATAGGTATTATGAAAATCATCCCCATAAAACTTGCCACTAGAATTGAGCTGATAGCACCCTTTGGCAAATTTCTTTCTGGGACCTTTACTTCATCTGTCATGGAGAAAAGTAAGCCGTAACCTGAAAGCGCAAAAGCTGGACTTTGCATCCCTACCATAAAAGCAATTGGATCAGGCCAACCTGAACGAGTGTTATCAAACTTCGTCAATATCTCTTTTAGGGAATGCGTTTTCTTAGAGTAGAAAATTAATAAAATGTCAACTGTAAGCAACGTGTAGACTGACCATAGAATACAGATCTTGTTAATTGTATCTAAATAGCTCGATAATTTGAAATTTATGAATCCAGCGAGCAAAAGAATGAGGAAAAAGACTAGTAATACCAAAAATATATCTTCTTTATATTCAACATCTTTCAATCCAAATATAGATAACACAAACTGTGCCCCCGAAAACATAACGCTAATAGCACAAGTCCAGTTCCCAATTAAGAGAAACCATCCAGTAAACCAAGAGCTTATCAAAGAATATTTTTCATTACATAAAATAGCACTAAAATGATAAACACCACCAGCCGTTGGATACTTTGATATTATTTCACTTAGGCTTAGCACAACGCATATGGAGAAAAATGAAGTTATAATCCATCCATAAATAATCGTTACATATGCTCCATTGCTCAACGGTATCCATATTGTGGAAGACAAACCAAACACTATTCCTAAGAGTCCAAACCCTAACCCGATAACGGACTTGGCTGTGAGTTTCCTGTCTAAATCTTGTTTGTAATTGAAATGCTCCACATTCTCTATTTCATTATTTTCCTCATTAAGCAATAGATTGTTAACTAATCTGTCATGAACAAAATTCCCTACATTAGAAGTTATATTTTGAACGGCCCTAGGAACTTCTGATATGAATGCTCTAAAATGTTCAATTTCTCCTTCAACCGGATGTGCCCCATCTGACATTATAAATGTTGGGAAATGTGTAATAAGGAGACAACTATGATAACTTAATGCAAATTTGAATATGTATGAAGAAAAAGTAAAGATATTATTCAGTGCGATAGCTTTTTTCAGAATTAAGCTGCAACTAAGAATGACAAATGAATCCTAAAAGTTCCCTATGCGAATTTCTGGCTTAAATGTAGATAAATACGAGCTTGCTGTATGAAATAAAGTTTAAATTGAATATTTAGTCCCCAAGAGGATCTAAATGATAACTTGATTTAAAATAATGGATAATTAATGATTTGATGGGGTGTATATAGGTAAACTAATGCTATCACTTGTTTTAAGGTGAACACTTTTCAAATTCTCCACCTTCTTTAAAAGACCACCTACAGGCGCATACTTCTGTAAAATGAGGTACTTTAATACATCATCTACATTTTGAATGAGTTCCTTTGATTTCCAATTTGTGTATCCAACCTTAATTGATAGGCAAGTTCCGCTCGATGAGGGAACGACATGGGTATTCTTGACTATAGATTTCAACTGACTTTTTACATATCTAGGTTCACAGTTATTATCTTTGAGCTTTCCAGACTTGAGTGATTTAGTTAATTGAGAATTTGCAGTTGGTAATGCCATCTGAATGACGAATGGAACCTTTTTGTTTTTCCTATAAAAAGTTTCTCCTAGTACAGAAGGTAGGAGTTTGGATATTCGAATGTCAGCAACAATAACGTCAAATTCTTTGAATAGCTGCTTCAATTTTTTGGGGTCTTTTACCATGGATTTTACTTTTCCTAAAGTATAAATTTGGTTGAAGACATCTTCAGTGGGTGAACCTTTTTCAGTGAGTGCAGTACGATAGGGACTAGACGGATCTTTAGTGATTAAAAGTACAGATTTTTCAGTAAGGACCCCTAGACTCTTTGTCAAAGGAATTATTCTAGGTATGTAATCTTTTTCACGCACTAATGGTTTGTCGGTATTTACGATCAAGTATAAAGCTTCTGATGCTTGTGGTCCCTTCTCATTAAAAGAATGAGAACTCAAAGATTTAGCAGACTTGAGCCCTTGCTTATAGGCGCTTTCACCTAGCAAAAAATCTGACAGCATATAGTCACTTCAGTTTAAAGTTTGCATTAACTCAATATTTTAGTTATCGCATCGGATCAAGTCACGTGCCAAATAACTTCAATAGTTTAATCTTACAGATGAAACTTTTAGCTTAATGTTATTGAAGGATATATTTTATGTACTCCTTGAAGGGAGTTCTTACTTCTCACGTGTAAGCAATGAGGGAAATTGCATTCGGGATAGTGCTCTGTCGAGATTGATGGTTGAAAAAGTGTCTGGACACTCTATTAATAGGAACGGGTTCTCATC
This sequence comes from Debaryomyces singareniensis, assembly GCA_031081795.1. NCBI lineage: Eukaryota > Fungi > Ascomycota > Pichiomycetes > Serinales > Debaryomycetaceae > Debaryomyces > Debaryomyces singareniensis. Next base: position 1,391,097 of record JARYSX010000002.1, read on the forward strand.
CCCCAAATCCAGAAGACCTGTTGTGATATGGCATGGTCTTGGCGATAATTATAACTCATCTGGAATAAACGATATAATTGAGAGTATCAATTCATTATATCCAGGAATTGATGCTTATTCTGTACGCTTGAGCGAAGATTCATCAAAGGATAAAGAGAAATCATACTTTGGCGATGCAAATTACTATGTTGATTACGCATGCGAAGAAATAAGCAAAAATAAAGCTCTTCTGAAAGGGTTTGATGCAATTGGGTGCTCTCAAGGTGGACTATTCTTGCGGGCTTTGTTGGAAAGATGTCCTCATGTGCAGATAAATAACTTGATTACGTTCGGGTCACCACATATGGGAGTCATGGATCTATCAATATGCGAAGGCGATGATTGGATTTGCAGAAGAAGAAACGAGATTATAAAAAAGCAGGTGTGGTATCAGGGAATTCAATCTTCAATCATCCCAGCACAATATTTCCGTGATCCTCTTCAATATGAAAAATACGTCCAATTTTCTCATTTTCTAGCTGACATCAATAACGAATCTCACGATCACATAAACCTCACATATGCTAGTAAGATAGAATCATTGGGTAAGCTTGTGTTGGTGGAATTTCTAAAAGATACTGTGCTCGTACCCAAAGAAAGTGCTATATTTGGCGAATTAGATACCGAAAATGGAAAGATAAGAAGTATGGAAGAAACTCAAGTTTACAAAAGAGACTTACTAGGGTTGAGGAGTTTAAAGGAACGGAATCGTATTAAGGTTTACCAAGTTCAGGACGATCATATGAGGATTCCTGAAAAGTTACTCATGGAAATTTGCCAGAAATTTACAGGCTCCTTTTTATAGCACTGTCGTATACTTTAGCTGTATAACTTGAGATTAAACGAAAATGGATTTTAGTAGATTGATAGTGAGACCTCAATAGCGCGAATCAATTATCAGATTTAAGTTAGTTAGTTTCTTTAATGGATTTGCTGTTGGAGGAAAAGATACAGCAAAGAAAAAATAGAATATCCGAGCTTAGAAAAAAGAGGGCTCATGCAAGTAATATAGCTTTAAATACACATGACAAGAGCCAGACTGGTGGTACAAAAGAGCAAACACATCTCGAAAGTGGAATTTCAACTACTGTTACAGTAGATGATCCTTCAACTTTGGCTGTTCCTGAATACAGAACACATAACAACGACATATTACAACCGCTAGCTAGAGAAGTACAAGATGACATTTTCGATGTTTTACAAACTCGAGCAAAACAAGCTCAAGATCCAAATAATGAACTGGTACAATACTCGAAGAAAATTCGCAAAGAGACATTGCCTTTTCAATTAGAAATTCAGCCATATTTGACCATGGTGGAAGAGAGAACTAAAGAAATACAACATATGATAATTCAAAACGAGAATCTAAAGAATACAACTCAAAATTCTTAATACTAATTCTTAGGATCTTAGTTTACATACCACTTTATAGTAACATGCACATCACCGCGATCTGTTTTACGGTTACTTCCATAATAGGAAGTCTAAAATTGACCAATCAGAATCTTTTCTAGCTCGGGTTTGGTGAATGTTGAGAGCTCATAGGTTTTCTGAAAATAAAGTTGTAAAGGAATAAACTACATATTACAGGATGTCTATGATCAAAAGGGTTGCATTCAAGGCCGTAGCTCGTCCAGCATTAAGAGCGTCAATGCGTTCAGCTCCGTAAGTAACTATTATTCAAGCATATGATTCTTTAGAAAGGCGGATTGAAAAGTTAGTTTAGAAGAATAGGGTGGTAGATTTTGAGTAGGGATCACCGCTTAGACATTATTTGAGTGGCAGCAGAGAGTTTATTGTGAATAAATAGAATGGAACTAAAGAATTATAGAAGATCATTTGAAATACCGGTTTTTTACTAACAGATATAGAATTGGTTTACGTTTCATGTCTACTCCAGTCGAGCCTAAGCAAAAAGCTAGTTCCATCGTTGAAGCTATGCCAGGTAACAACTACTTGTCCAAGACTGGTTTCTTAGCTACCAGTGCAGCAGCTGCAATTTATGGGTTATCTAGCGAGATTATTATTATTCACGATGAGACTATTTTGGTTGCTACCTTTGCAACATTTGCTGCTTTGATTGCAAAGTTCGTTGCTCCTTTGTACACCGAATGGGCAGACGGTGAAATCAAGAAAGTCAATACTTTATTGAACGAATCTCGTAATAAGCACGTTGAAGCTGTTAAGGGTAGAATCGAATCCGTCTCTCAATTGAAAGACGTCGTCGACACCACAAAGCAATTATTTGCTGTTTCCAAGGAATCAGCTGAATTGGAAGCTAAATCTTTCGAATTGAAGCAAAAAATTGCTGTTGCTAACGAAGCCAAGTCCGTGTTGGATTCATGGGTTAGATTTGAACAACAACAAAGACAATTACAACAAGAGCAATTGATCAAGTCTGTTTTGGATAAGGTTAACAAGGAAATTGAAAACCCTAAGTTCCAAGAAAGAGTCTTGAGTGAAGCGGTTGCTGATGTTGAAAAGTTGTTTTCCAAGGCTTAAAGGGGAACTTATTTTAAGAAATCGTCATGGTTTAGAAATATTCGCTATTTACTATATATGTAAGTTTGATGAATAAAATCAACTACTTTTGTACTTTTGTATTATAGCCTTAGCAGGCTTCCAAATGTGTAATGTGTTGTCGTCGGCTACACTAGCAGTAAGCCAATCGTCATGCAGAGACCAATCAAAATCATTGACACCAAGCATATGCCCAGAATGATTAAAAATAAGACCTTCATTCAGTTCTTTATCGAGCGCAAATATTTTTACCAGCCGATCACCGGAAGAAGATGCGAGAACATTATGAAATTTGTGATGCCATTTTAATTGAGTAATTGAAGCTGTGTGCTGATTCTTTATTTGTTTTATACTATGCGTGCTTCCCATATTTAGCTTCCTCATATCCCATATATCAATAACACCCGAGTTATCACCTGTTGCTATACAGTAAGCATTACCCTGATTTAAAGAAACACAATTAACACCAACATGACTGCATTGGGCAGAAATAACTGGAGCCTTGGATTCATTTCGAGTATCATATAGTTTAAAATAACCATCTTCATTAACGCAAGTAAAAATAGAATCATGCTGTGGCATCCATTGAATATCATTAATCCCTTTTTTATCTTTGTAACTATTCATAGCTTCAATCAGATTAACATCTTTAGACAGATATGATTTTTTCAAATCAAATATATCTATTTCACCATCCATACGGCCACCACAAAGCACTCCCTCATTGTTGGGGTTCCAATCTAATGCAAATATGTCAACTGATTCCTGAGTTTGCAATACTAAACGCAACTCAGGCTTACTTATATCAGTATCGTCTCCTAAAGTATTCTTGAAGTTAGAGTGTTTGGTTCGATCGTAGATCACAATTTCGCCTAAGCTGCTACAGCATGCCAACACATCTGGTTTCTGCGGCATGTACCTTGCTTTGTTGACGTCTCCTAAGTGATTGATTTTCTGAAGAACGCTGATTTTTTTCTTTGTTAATTTTGTTATTTCAAACTCCTTCTTATCTTGATTATAATCTAGTTTCTCCATGGACAAATTTTTGCCTAAATTTGTATAATATGGTAGTTGAAGAATAGAAACACTGTCCACTGCTTGTCCCAATGTAAAAGTTCCTACTAATAACCGCTGTATAGCAGTACGTGTATTATTTGTATAATCATCATCAACCGAATTCTCTGGAACCCCAAGACTGGTTTTAGGAAACGACCATTCTAGATCAGGAAAAAACTGAACTGTTAAGCTTGGCCAGACTAATGGATATGTCATTAAGTAATCATAGAGATATGGTGTATTCTTTTTCCAATATCTGTAGTTGGCCTGTGTTTGAGCATCTAATGGTGATTCAGAGTCTTCAATTGGGTCCACCAACTTGCCATTATTGGCCACGTCATCAGACACTATATCAACTGGTATGTTTCCAAGTTCTGCCATGACAAAGCTTTTGTCTCCGTCTAAAGTCTCTGTTCAAAGTCTTACTTCACGTCATTTGAATTGAAAGCGCGCCATACAAACTAAGATTGGTGTATAGATTAAGCTTATAAATACTTAGCATGACAGAGAATATAAGATTAAATTCTTCCAAACTAGGAACGAAAGAATAGTAAGTAGGAAAATGATATCCTTATTGGAATCGATTTAACCTCTCTAGCTGGGATGATTTCTACGATAGAGAATTGAAAAATTTTCACAGTAATGAAAAAGATACAGGTGAATGCTGGTTTGACGATTCTAATGCAGAGGCTAAAATGGTACAATATCTAGTAGATAAAATAGAGTCTCGAAGTAATAGCGCTGAGCAGGGCACTTTAAGATTTGTAGATTTAGGTACTGGAAATGGACATTTACTATTCGAGTTGTACGAGACTTTAGAAGAAAGCCGAGATGTCCTCCCTAATTTCAAGTATCACTTTGCCGGAATAGATTATTCTGAGAAGTCTGTACAATTTGCTACGTCTATAGCTTCTGTGAAGTATCCTACTTGCAATTTCCAGTTCGAAAAGGTTGATTTATTAAAGAAAGAGTGTGACTTCTTGGTTCGAGAAGAAGGAAAATTTGATTTTATATTAGATAAAGGGACACTTGATGCTATTGCGTTAAATCAAAGCCCACTAGAAGAATTTGGGGGTCAAACTGGACTAGATGTTTACACATGTCAAGCTATCAAATTAATGCACCAGCATTCAATAATGTTGGTTACCTCTTGTAATTTTACTGAATCTGAGCTTACGCAAATTATAACACATGGATCTCAAAATAGATTAAAGTTGCTTGAAAAAGTAGAGTATCCGAGTTTCAAATTTGGTGGAGTTTCCGGCAGCACAATTTGCACTTTGGCATTTGTCAAGTGTTGACATGTATATCTATTGTAGCACTAGCTCTATACAGTTAGAATTTAAGGAATTTCAAAGGGATGGAATCTCGTATATATTATTTGTTTGCCACACCTAGCGGTACAGGATCAATCGTCTTCTTCAACTCCTCAATTTTAGCAAACAATTCGTCACGGATTTCTTCGTTAGATACTTTCAACATAACTTGATGTGGCTTACCTTCTTTTATGAAATTAAGTCTCAAAAATTTACCTGGAGATAAACTGGCACTATAGCCTTTTAATACTGTAGTCTCATGAGTAATTTTCGTATTTAATATTACCCTCAAGACGGCTCTAGATCTCATTACCAATCGAATTTGTTGTGAATCATTTTTTGATTGATTCAAATGCAAAGCACCCAGACCTCTTTCTTTCCATCCTTCTGAAATATTAGTGAGGTCTAGCTCGAATAACTTGGCATTCGCTGAAAAGAGGGAAATTTCGTCTTCCTCTCCTGTTTTGAAACTTTTAATTGGAGACAAATCGATTTGCTTGTACTGCTCTCCAGATTTCTCCTTTTCTGGGAAAGGTACTTTTTCTTCAAACTTACCATTTGTGTCGTCCAAAAATGATTTTTTTTCGAGGATATTCTCAAATGCATTAGTGAATTTAGTATTGGAGCCGAATGTAGACGTAACAGCTGGAGCACTTCCTGTCTTAGAATGAGATTCTTCATCTTTTTTGTACAGCTCAACACTCTTTGATTTTTCATTATCGAATATGTTACTGTTTTTTGCATTGAATGAAAATGTACTCCCTAATGTGGTCGTGGCTCCAAATACATGCTTAGGAGTATCCCGTGAATTATTAAATACCAAGGGTGACTTTGACAAAGTACCTTTGTCTGTGAATGAATTGATTGGGGTGGATATATCCAAATTCTTGTTTATCGAAGAAGAATTAACTTTTTGCAGATTACTTGATTGACTAGTAGGGGAGTTAGAAGATGAAAGCGGATTCAAAGTCTTTGGAACTCTGCTACCCTGATTATGATCTTCTTCTACGTCGGTATCAACATGAGTATGCAATACCTTTTGCTTCAAGTCCACTACTTGCTGCTTCAAATACTTCATTTCGTTCTCCAATGAAGAAATGGTTGGTGCAATACTCGCTAATACCTCAGACCTTATTGACTCCTTCAAAGTCTTTATATCAGACTTTTCGATATCTGAAACTTCTGACCTTTTTCTCTTCTCTAAATCGATGTTGACTTCATCCAGCTTTCTCTTATTTGAATTTGTTTCCGACATGTCTATAAATGCTACGAATGAGTATAAATTAATTGAGAAGATTTATACCTAATCGCTAAACTGTAAAAAATTGCATTTTACGTATATGATGGTAACAAAGCTACGTAGTTCTTTGACGTATGTTACGGATGCTTCTATCTTGAGTTGAAAATGAACGATACAGTGTCTCCAATGATGATTGAGAATGAGCATCAGCTGTAGAGTACTTCGAATATTTGGACTTAAGTGATTCCCTTTGCTCTGGCTGCTTTTGATCTAGATTTTGAGGGGGATCTCTTTGGGAATCATCTCTATATTTGTGGGAGCCGTATCTCGCGCCATAAGTCCAGTTGGATGTAGTATTTGAGACATTCGAATGAGAATAGGAACTATTGTAATGACTGAACTGTCTTCCACTAGCCGCTGCTGAGGCATTATTGGAAAATCTAGGATTGGGTTTCGTATAATGTCTACCACCAAGGCCGCCAGAAAGCCTTCTTGGCTTCCAATTACGTATAGTACGCCCCCTTTCAATATCAATTAAAATGGTACGCGTTTTTGATGAATCTGGAGTAGGAATCTTCAATCCGGTTGATGCAAGTTCTCTGACACAGCTCTTAGCGTCATTTTCCCTCTCAAATAATATAAATCCATAACCTCTAGATTTCCCCGTAACCTTATTTCTTATTATTCTGACAGATTCAATTGCACCATATCTGCTAAAATTCTTCGAAATATCGAGTTCCCTGAGACTATAGTCCAATCGTGCAATAAATATAGTTCTATAAGGGTCACTAGTGAAATCTTCACCTTCCATATTGAATGAATCAGGATCATTCCAAGCTTTTAGCTGCCTTTGGAAAGACTCATTTTGCGATTTCTTTTTTTCTAATCTATTCTTCAAGACTATTTGATCTTTATTCTTCGTAGTTTCTTTACTTGTGTTATTATGCTCATTAATATGTTGAATATGGTCTGATATTGAAGTCTTCCAAGAGGATATGCCTGTAATATTCATAGTTTTTCGAAGCTCTGGTTCATGATCAATCGGTGCCACATATCTTAACGGGACCTTAGGAGTAAATAGTCTTTGTATATTTAAAGGATATTTTTCCGTTTCGTACGTTTGCATGCTTATTGTGAGCCCCAGTTTATCGATACCTTTAAATGTAAATTCCAGCCTTCATCTATGGATTCATTTAATGAGAGAGCCATGCTCTATACTTGTGTTACACAAAAGTGACACAAGTTAAGAAAGCCTGAAGTGGCCGAAAGAGTTATTTCTAACAAAGCATCAAACGTAACAAGGATTTAGGAACCAAGATATATATAGTGGTTAACTATAATCCAGCGGAAAATGGAGAATGAAATTCAAAAATTTAATAAGGAGCTTGATATCAAAGCTTTACCCATTTATACAAGGTCGCAACTTTCAGACTTCAATGGATCTATTAAGCCACAATTATATGTTGCAATAAAGGGATTTATCTATGATGTTTCAGAGCTGGAAAACTATTTACCCGGGAAAGCTTATCACACGCTAGTTGGAAAAGATATTTCACGACTCTTGGGTCTTAACTCCCTTTCAGTAAAGAATTTGCCCAATCCAGATAATACTTGGTCATTGAATGAATTAACAGAAGAACAGGTAAGCTTAGTAGATAATTGGGTTGAATTTTTTCAAAAAAAGTATCCAATTGTTGGAGTCATCGTTGATCATGTAAGTTCTTAGTAGTTATGCTGCTGCAAAACAGAGAAGATGGGGTTCTAAGTTAATAGCTAGAAACTAAAAAAATCAAATAATTCCAAATATATAAAATTATGGTTAGGATTAAGTAAAAATTAAATAGGAGTGTGAAACAATTGTCATGGAAGTGTACTATAATTCTTGAGGCATGTAAATTTCCTTCTTTGCCGAATTGAGAAGATGTTTCGTAGAAGCTTTTGTGCTAACAAATTGTTCCATAAATTGTATTGAATACAGCGAAGGTATAGAAGAACTTGATTCAAATATATACAGTGAAATAAACCTAGTTGGATCTAGGAAGCTTAGAAGAGTTCATAGAAGGTTTTAAAGTAATGTACAACACATCAAAAGCTAGGCTAAGGCAGAAACTCCTTGAAAGTGATGGTAACCTCGATAATGTTGATCAGCACGAATTCTCTCCCAATTCAGGTATGAATGGACAAAGAGTTATGGAAAATTCCATGATGATGCCTCCAAATGGCGGTTACAATATTGAGCAAGATTTTGGAATGCCATCGGGAAGAAAGGGTTCTATGTCATCGCAATCTGTTTTGAATGCTGCTCGGTTTTTTAAAAGAGGGAGAGATGCCGGCGAAGGATTTGACGAAGACCATGGAATAGACATTGGAAATCTAACAAATGGTTCAAATGTTTCATTTGATGATATATCAAGGATAAGAGACAGAGGACCTTATTTTACGAACTCCTCTAAGTCAATGGATACCACACCTTTTATACCGACACTTGGTCCAACTGCAACAAGCGGCATGAAACCGACGAAGAATAATATCCAGTATAGGAAGCAGATGAATCATCAGAAGAAACTTTTAATGAACGCATCTAATAGGGCATTGACGATGAATGGACCAAATCCCATGTTACCGCAAGGTGATCCCAGGGCAATGTCTCTAGGTGGCCCGCAATATGGATTCGGCTATTCTGATCCCAGGTCAATGTCTTTAAGCCAGAATCCAGCAATGGGTGGAATGTCTTCTCGCACGATGTCGTTGAATAATTTTGCGCAAAATGGGGGACCTAGAAGTATGTCTCTTATGAATGCCCCTAACAATGATCCAAGGGCTTTTTCGATGAGAAGTGATGGTATGGGACCAAATAATCCTCAAATGGGGCAGATGGCCAAATATCCTAATAATCAACAATACCATCCCAATGCCTATCCTCGGCCACAAGTCATCAACAATGCCCAATATCCTCGAAATAATTCTTTATCAGTTCAAAATCCAAATTATCACTATTCCAATCAAAGCTACCAACCTAACTCAATGATATCGCTGGATAAACTGATCGGGCAATATTATAACAATCAATCTCAATATACGGGTGATCCCAGAGGTAATCCTAGGCAGCAGATTAATCACAACGTGTTTCCAAATGGTACTGTACTCTCTAATGAGGTTATGGACAAAAAAATGACTGCTTATCCAGAAAATAGCTCCAATTCGAATGATTTACAGATGAACATTGTCGAGGAAGAAGATATTAATTGGGATGAAAATGATGCAGTATCTAATAACATGAATCCTGAGTCATTGCATGATAGTCAGAGCCCAACATTGAAAAAAAAAGGATCTATCCGTGTGAAGAAGCTCAATTTATTTAAAAAGCAATCTCCTACCAACGAAATGCAAAATGAAGAAGGGGAATATATATCAAATATTGGCTCCAATAGCACAAAGGAGAAAAAACTACCAGAAAATCCTCAGGAGTATCACGAGAAAGTGCCTCATCAGGGTAATGGCTCAACGGCTGAAGGATCTAATGGGGATTTTGTAACAAATAGTGTTGAGGACAGCTTGTCCATAAATGAAGCCACTTCATACGATGAGCTCGATGACTTAAACGATGATAGGCCAAACAGTATTAACTTGAACTATCATTCTTCTCCAAGTAAAGCTAAATTAAATCATGAGGGTTACGTTGAAAGTGATATATACTCATCCGCTGAAGAGTTTGAAACACCAGCGAAATCATTCAGCGAAAGACTGCCTGCTTATGAAGGATCGACAAAAAAAGCTGAATCTCAAAGTGTGCATTCATTGAATAATTCTAGCGCAATTAATACGTCACATAGTGCTTTACCATTCAAAACTATTAATAAGCAATCGTCGATAAAGTCAATCATTGAAAGAACGGCGTTTGATAAATTCAGGCAAAATCAAGTAGCAACAGGTGAACTGATACATCAAAAGCAGACTGTGGACCCATCACCATCAAGTAACATTGAAGGTAGCACCGAAAGTTTTAGGAAACCGTTTGCACAGAGTGATGTATTTGATTCTAAACCTTCATCACAGTATAGCTCACACACTTCCAAGGCGAACCTGTTAACCGATTCTTCTGTGGCATCTCGTACAGGCAATAATGTATCTTCGGAAATTCAAGAACTTAATACTGTTGATTCAGGAACAGAACCTAAGAGTAACATGAAAGATTTAGTCTCTGAGCAGGAGGAGTCTCCTTTTATCGAAAATAATTCGGAAAAAAAGAAAGATAACAGGTTTTCTAAGAGATTATCCATAGCGGGAAAGTCGAAAAATATATTGAAAAGATTGTCATTACAAAGTCGTAAATCTTCCCTGGAAGGTGGTAATGCAGTATCGCTGAGAAAATCATCTTTTTCTGTTGTCCATTCCCCTGTCTTGTCTCAAACGGTGACCTTGCCTATGAAAGATACGAAAGAAAAGACCGAGGCGCCTAGAATAAAACTCACAAAGGAAGAATTAGGAATCTTAAACTGTAACACAGATTTAATGAATGAATTAAAACTAATAACTGAAGAATTGGCTGCTTCTATCAAGCGTGAAGTAAGCAGTTCAAATAGGGTTTCTCCATCGTCTAGTAGAAATGAATGGTCTGACAGGGAGAATCATATCATTGAACAACTGAAACAAATCAGCGAGCTACAAGAAAAACTAAATAAGGAAAGAGACTTACGATTTATTTGCGAAGAGCAAGTTTTATTGTGGGAAGAGGGCTCGATGCCTAGTCCATTGAAATTGAATTACGAAAAAGCAGAAATTTATAAGCAGTTATTATTGAAAAATGATCAAGTAAATCAGTTGCAGAATAAATTACAAGAACTAGAAGCATCGAAGCACAGTACCACTTATCAGCATTTACTTAATAAATATAATGACTTGGTCAAAGAAAACCTAGATTTGAAATTCAAGAAGATTCCTGATTTGGAAAAACAAATCGAATTAGAAAAAGATGATAAATTAAAATCTGAATCATCTAGACCGTTTAACTTAACCACTGACCATAGTTCGATGTACGATGTGAATATTGATCAATCTCAAGAGTATATAGAGATCGATACATTGAAGAATCAAAGAGATGAATTGAGAGAAGCTGTAGGAACTTTGACAGCTACATACAGCAGAGACATAAAAATTGCAAATGACAAGATTAAGTCTTTGGAAGCTAAACTAGAGCAATCTAGTACTTTGAATGATATGTTGACTAAACATTTGGATTCAAACCATTCGTCAAAAACGAGTTCGCCGACAAATGCATTCAGAAAAGGCAGTGGGGGTAAACTTCAAGGATTCACAATTGTCTCTCCAAGCAAGAAGTTATTTGACAACTAGCAGAATTCCATGGCATTAAAATATCTCGTTTTTTGCCCCTATTGTTATTTTTTTACTTGAAGCATAAATTAGGCACTTACATAATAAGAAACATATAGTTATATTTAGATTCAGGCGTTATAATACTCTGACATTACCGCCTCATTACTAGAAATATGATCCATTTATTCAACTAGCCTACTATCTCGTCTCAAATACAGTCATCTGCAAAATTCACAGACCTCATATTCCTGGACTGAATTTGAAAATACATTTTGAATATACGGACTATGATTTTTAGTAATAGAGTACATCTCTAGTAATCATGAACATATAAATAATTTGTATACAACTATTCATTGCCTCAGTAGAAAAAATAAGGGCTTTTAATGGTCAAACCATTCATGAACTGTTTACTTCTTAATGTCAAAGATTAGACCTACAAAATAAATACTTCAGACTAAGTTTACTAATTCATGTATCCCATCGAGGGGCGATATTTCTAAGAAAATACCGAAGTGTGTGTTAATTGTATGGGCTCAATGTGACATCCTCGTATCTCGTGACTAGGCTGGCATGGCATTCTCATTTCTTGGGAACATAAACTTCAACGTTCTCAACCATTTAGATAGGTAATTTGATAAAAATCTAAATTAGAAAACTTAAGAAAACTTATTCTAGATTGCTTAGTATTTGCCTAAAGGTAAAAGTTTTTAATATAATGTCAGGAAATCAGGGTGGTCTAAATAGTATTGGGAACAATAACGTTGCACTGACAATTTCCCGTCTTTCGGCAGGATTAAATTCTGTTACTTTTAATGATAATGATGGTAGTGATATAAGAATGAAGGATGGTGAAAATATCGAACAAAGTGATAACCCAGATGTTCAAAATTCAAGAATAGCTCTGTTTTTTGCAAATCAACCAACTGAGGGCTATACCCTCTTTTCGCATAGATCGGCCCCAAATGGCTTCAAGGTTGCTATTATACTCTCGGAGTTGAACTTGCCATGTAATACCATATTTCTTGACTTTAATAGTGGTGAGCAGAGAGCTCCAGAGTTTGTTACAATAAACCCTAACGCCAGGGTTCCGGCCTTAATAGACCACTACAATGACAATATACCCATTTGGGAGTCTGGTGCAATCATATTATACTTAGTGTCGAAATATTTAAAAGAAACGGGATCATGTGCTCTCTGGTCAGATAATATTCTGGAGCAAGCTCAAATCTCTTCTTGGCTTTTTTTTCAGACCTCTGGCCATGCTCCTATGATCGGACAAGCATTGCATTTTAGATATTTTCACTCATGTTCTGTTCCAAGTGCTGTTGAAAGGTACACAGATGAGGTTAGGAGAGTCTATGGGGTTATCGAAATGGCTTTGGCCGAAAGAAGAGAAGCCCTTATAATGGATTTGGATGTAGAGAATGCACAAGCATATAGTGCAGGTACTACACCATTATCACAATCTAGATATTTTGATTACCCTGTCTGGTTAATCGGTGATAGAGCCACTATTGCAGATCTTTCTTTTGTCCCTTGGAATAATGTGGTTGATAGGATAGGAATCAATTTAAAAGTAGAATTTCCCGAAGTATACAAATGGACCAAGCATATGATGAGACGACCGGCTGTTATAAGAGCTTTGCGTGGTGACTAAGCTCAGAAAAGTTTGTTATTTATATAATAAAATTGCATCTATGTTACATATTTCTATTCCAATTCAATACAGCAAATGTATTAATGTTGGAACCTGGCTTTTTTTGCATAAGCAATTATTTTAATAAAGGTACACAAGAACTCATAAAAGGAACCACTTCAGAAGTAAGGACTTTTGAAGTAAATGAAAATTTTTCATGGCTTTTACCGGCTTAATTTCGTTGTTATTAGGCTAAACTCGAAAGATTTCCAAATCAGTTAAAATTTGTAATACAGATGCTTTGACGACGATACTTCAAAACAAATTGCATTTCATGCCACACAGCCCGAAGAAAATTTGGAATAGAATAGTGCCAGATTACGAAATCTCATGTATATGTTTTATAAAATGCTCAAATCTTGACTATTTATCCAGTTGAAAGTAGAAAATTTTCTGAATTGCGATCAGAAACTTGACCTTAATTATTAACGAGGTTGAAAAAAGAAAAATTAAATTATATCCGGAGTACACTCTAAGCTATATATAATGTAATTTTTATTTAATCTATTGTAAGTTTTCATTTTCTCTTTTTCTGAGAATCTTTGAGAGATTTGCCATTCTTTGACTTGTCCAGGTTTCCCGGAAGAGAAAGCTTAACCAGCGTTACCATGAAGGAAGAAACACAATCATTTGCGGAAACATTTTTTAATAGCTCATGTTCTCTGGCCCAATCCATGTCTTCATTTGAGTTTTTGACATCTGTTTTTCGGGATGCAAAATAATGGAGGCAATCTTTTATGCATTTACCTTTTTTACCATTTCCTGATTGTATTTTGACTTTATATTTGGCTTTTGATAATGAGCTCCAAGGAGCAAATACAGGTAAAACATTTACAAGCTGATCACCAGCTTTAGGCTTTAAAACAATAGAATCCATAATTTCAAGATAATCTGTGATTGCAGATTCTTCATTTTCCTCATTTAAATATTTTCTATATTCTTTGGCTTCCTGTTTTTTGCGTTCATCTTCTGCTTTCTTCTTCTTGATAAGAATATCATTCAAAGCATCTTGTGGCAGAAGTTTGTTTTTTTTTTCATTATCCCCAAGTTGCTTATAAGTTCCTAGCATTTTCATCCTTAAAATTTTATCCTCTTCATCTTGATCTGCATACTTTCTGGCTATTTTCTTAAGTTTCGATTTTTTGCCTCTAACAATATTAGTTGGCTTCGAGGTCAAATTATCGTAACTATCATGAGAATCCAATGAAATTGAATCTGTAGCTGATACCAACAGTGAAACAGTAGTAGATGGTGATTCGGCATCTGTGATCCCACTTATAAACTTCTCCTCAGATGAGAATTCTCCATTACCCCCAGCATTTACAGGCTCTTCCCTTCTAGTCGAATTAATAGTTTCTCCTTTGAGATAAGCTTTCTCATTATTAGTTATAATGTTGAAACCTAGTTCTTTCTGACGGTCCAATCTAATCGCTCTATAATTTTCATTGGTTTCCTCATCCACTATCCAAGCCAATGCAAACCCCATAACCACCTGAGTATGCGGAAGAAACCTTTTCTCTGATGTATATGTAAAACTACCAGATGGTACCAAACTTCCATCTAAATTTTTTTTAGATATAGACGTTGCTGGCAAAGTCCACGCAGAAGTTGTAACCTTTCCATCCCATGCCACAGAAGCGGCCAAAGAAAAAATTCCCGCTTGAATCAAAGTACTAGGTGGTATATCCTCCCCTTCAAAGGGATTCTTGATGAAGACTTTAAGCGATCCTTCAACATCAGAGCTAACAAACGAATCGTTATCTCCGAAGTACCGATAATAAATCATATCAGTTTGGTTATTATCTCTACCGGCTAAGCACAAATATCTTTCACTTGATATGAACCAATAAAACTTTTCAAACCAAAATTTAGGTCTGATCTCTTTCAAACTGTCGGTCTCTTGCTTCAATTTTCTCGCTAAATCTTGCTCTATTTTTTTCTTAGCATTCCTCAATGCCAAATCAGATTTCTCCTCAACCTTCATCCTCTTCGTTTCAGCATCTTTTTTGCTTTCAAAATAATTTCTCGCATTTGCATATGGAGATATATTTATATCCACCCACACTGTCAAACCTTTTGGAGCTTCCTTTTCTGGAGAAGCCCTCACTTTTTTCTTAGATAACAATACCTTTGATGAGGTAGTTGAGGTTTCTTCATCTTCAGTGTCTAGGTCCTCTTCAGAAGTGGAGCTGAATTCGGAATCCGAACTCGAATCATCAAAATCAGATGGGGACTCACTTTCAGAAACATCAGAACCATTGGACTGATATTGCTCATCTGTTAAATATAAACTAATTTTTCCTTCCTCAAGCTTTAATGGTGAATTGACCATTTTAGCTAATCTATTGCCCCTCTTTTTTTCCAATTGAACGAGACTTTCTATATTTGTCCAGTCCATTTGCTGCAGTACAAAGTTTCGAATAAAAGCACAACATTTATCCACCAAATCAGCATTGTATAATATGGCATCACCTTTTTGTTTATTAACCTCTTGCACCAGTAATAAAGATTGTATCTGTTGATTCCTCGCATCCTTGGCAGTATCTAACCTTTTTATTGCTTGTTGTTTCTGTTGCTCGGCTCTCAAAGTGTATTTGATGGAGTCTATCGTAGAGAAGTATTCATCTAAAGTATTACTGTAGCCCATAACTTCCTTTATTCTGTACTGCTCTGAATTTATAGAAGGCTTAAAAGGATAAAATTGATCCATAATGAATTCCATGCCAGACAAAGTCTCATCTTCAGGATTATATAGCTCATTTTTTTTCATTACAATATATCCTGTGTTAGGTGTACTATTAGTCTCAGAGAACAAAGACTTGTAGTACCTTTGTGCTTCAGTAAGTGCATTCTTTAGTAAGTCTAATTTATCATTTTCCAAGTAATTCAAACAGCTTTCATTTGGAGTAATACCGTATTCCATTAAATAATGTTTAATCAATTCACCTGAAAGAAAACTCAATCTTTGAAATAATAGTTTGTGAATAGAGTACACCTTTTTTTTCTTACTTTCAGATGTAGGTGGATTGTTCTCGCCATTTAGAGAATTTTTATGGTCAAGAATCCAACATTTAATATCTTCAGACTCCACTGGAGTATTAATCTCCATTTTAGGCGTTTTGAAAAGCATTTCGTCAAACATGTTGTAAGTTTCGTTAACAGCAAAATCACCATTATCAGACTTGGCTATAACTACTCTTTGTAAGGACAAAATTTTTCTATCTTTGTCGAGAAGAATGACATTTCCAGCACTGAAAAATTCAAATACTAAATAGTAAAGCCCGTCACTAAATTCAAGGACTACAATTCTGTCATTTCCAACCTGCTTTAAACCTGACAATCTTCTGGATTTAAGGTGCTTCCTCAACTTAGTCGCAAAATTCGAGGGAACATCCGTAGTAGGCCTCTCAAACCTTGTGGTGTAGAGCTTGTCTCCTGAATCTACAAATAGTATTCTTTTCGAGTCGGGCACTGCAAATTTCAATAAATATTGTTTGGAAGAACCCAGAGAACTGTATATATTCTGCAATCTGTAGTTCAAGATTTCCTTCTCCAATTCATTACAAAGTATCTTTAGATCTAAACTTGTAATTCTTTGCTATTTAATTAGTATTTCTAATGGAATGGAATTGCCTAAAAATAAGAGTTTACATACCTTCATAATTGCTTCTTACTAGCTTCTTGACGGCGAAGGGTTCTTCTAAATAGAGCGCACGTGACTTGTATATTAGGAATAATGATAAGGAACCAAGTAAAGTTGAAAATGTTAGACATGAAAAAGCATATGCCTCTGCTTGAAAAGAGTTTAAAGCCAGTGATAGATGCAATAAAGGATAACAAAAAGGTAACATTTTTCGTTGGAGCTGGTATATCCACTGCTGCTGGCATTCCAGACTTCAGAAGTCCTGAGACAGGTTTATATTCAAACCTTGAAAAACTCAACCTCCCGTTTGCAGAGGCAGTTTTTGATATAGATTATTTTCGTGAAGCCCCCGAAGCCTTCTTTACCTTAGCTGAAGAGCTCTACCCAGGAAAATTTAAGCCAACGAAGTTTCATTTCTTGTTAAAGTTAATTCAAGATAAAAACAGATTGCACAGAGTGTACACCCAAAACATAGACACTTTAGAACGAATGGCCGGAGTACATGAGAAATACATTGTTGAGGCGCATGGTTCTTTCGCAAAGCATCATTGTATTGATTGTGCTCATGAAATAGACAAGGATTCTTTTGAAGGTCAAATGCGTAACAAAAATGAAAATAATGGGATTCCAACATGCCCTGATTGTCAAGGTTATGTTAAGCCTGATATTGTCTTCTTTGGAGAACAGCTTCCTTCCTTATTTTTTGAAATGTGGGATAAAGATGCTGATGAAGTCGAAATAGCAATTGTTGCAGGTACCTCTTTAACAGTATATCCTTTTGCTGGTTTACCGTCTGAAATACCGAAAAATAGCTATCGTATATTGGTGAATAAAGAATGTGTAGGAGATTTTAAGACTGGAAATAGAAAGAAAGATATAATAGCCCTTACAGATTGTGAAAAATACGCCAGCGTGATGGCTGAAATGTTAGGTTGGAAGTCAGATTTTGAAAAATTAATTGAGGAATATGATGCTAAATTTAAAGCTAATAATAAGGACGCCGATGCCTTGGCTGCTACTATAAGTATAAAGGACATTGATTCGAAAATAAAAGATGAACTTCTTGAAAATAATCTGATTACAGAAGAGTTAGTTGAGCTCGAAAGTACAATCGATAAACTAAAAATATAGATCGATGATATTAAGATCGATTGCTATTACTTCTTTCTGTACAATCTAAAAAAGAATCTCATGTTCTCTAATTTCATATCAAACTTTATTTCTTCTTCTTTCACTCTGTACCAGCAGCTTTCAGTTTGTTCTATAATTTCCCAGCTTCCAGTGTCATCATTATTTTTTCCACAAAGAATAGTATCTAAGAGAAATTGCAAGGGAAATATTCTTGTCCCTACCTTCAAATTAGATACAGATCCTGCACTTTCAACAATCAACAAGTATGTGCCACTTTTGCATTTGCTACTTAAAGCATGTAGAAGAATCACTGATTCCTTTCTCTTTTCAGTAAACAATTCATTGGTTGTGAATAACAACGTCACAATATCAATATTCGAGACGTCAATAGAATCCAAGTCTAGATGCAAAATATCTTGGTTAATAAATTTAGTTTCAAGTCTTTCTGGTTGTAGCAACCATCTGTGTTTGATACATCTTGTTAAGCTACTTATTATCTCGGACCAATCAGCAATATCGACCACTACAATTTCAAGGGAAGACTCATCTTTTGGTGCATATTCTTTATGTCTGCAAAAAACTGCACTTAATGCCACGATCTCAGAAGAAGCACCACCACCTACAGTTAACACCCTAGTTTTCACATTGGTTAAAGTTAATCTTTTTCTGATCGCTGCCAAGGAACTGAATAAGGAGCTGTATGACAAGGCCCTAGCGGCAGACCATCTACATGCATAGGCAATTCTTTTTTCGTTGGTAGAGAATGCTTCAAGGTAATCTTTATTATACAAGTTTCCTTTAACTTCTTGGATGGTCGCATATAGATCAGGAGACCCAAGGAAATCTTCAAAGGCGTGTTTGAATATGCCCACTATTGCTCTTGGTTCCATGCTATGCTCAGATTGAAAAGGAATCAGATCTTTTATTTGATCGTAGCTTCCCTCAACATCTTGATTCCCCTCTAAAATTTCTGAGCTGGGCATTTTAGCCTTAAGAGCATAACGTTTGGCTCTTCGGCTCATACCTTCTGCTTGAAGGTTAATGAATGGTATGTCTTCATTTCTTACTATGTGATATTGGCGGGTAACCTTACATATGCGGCGGCGAGCGCGAAGGGTACTTAAGTAAAATTTTTCCTAAATCTACATTTTATTAAACAACTTGTGTTATAGTAGAATACTAAGAATAATGATTTTGCACTGCAGAATCGGTTTCTTTTAGTATTCGCTATAGCTGTTGGTCATTAAGAAGCAAGTTCACTTGTCATCATTATGCTTTTGCTTTTGCTAGTCTTCACTGGTACTGACTCTACTGTTATAAAGATGGATAATTTAGCTGGTCTTCCGAAAGGAATTGAGCGGTTTTTTTTGAATTCAAGGTAGTGTCAGTTGGTTTCTGCATTATATGATAAAAGCTTTTCGAAGCAATTGAACAGGGTCGCTCGATCAACAAGTTGTAAAGCAAGCAGGTGACCTTGAGCTTTCTTCGTCATTTCTTCGTGTTCTGATGTTGATGAGCTCGGTCATTAGCCTGTTGCAACATATTCCTGAACTCTGCGTATGGCTCTATGAGCCCCTGATCGATTTGAGTAAAACCATGTTGCTAACATTTTATGCCAATATTACAATAATACAATCCCATTATATCAACTGGGTAATATTGTTTCTTACTAAGTGTGTAGTTGTAGCTTTGTTCGAGTAGCTTTAGGCATATATCCAACACAGCATTGCAATTGTAGTATCTTTATTCATGTCACGTGCTCGTTATACAAACACAATTCTTAGACTGCAACTCTAGTAAATAAGCTTAAGGCCCAGACTACTCATATGGATGGATATCAAATATAGTTTCAAGGGATTAAGTTGAATTATTATGAGTTTGAATGAAGAAAAATCGGCCGAGATTCCGAAAACCTTATCTTCTAAACATATTGTTCTGCAGGTTTTTGATTATTCTTCTAACAAACCGTACGTTAGGAGCGTTAACAGCTCAAAGGCAAGTATTTCTGCTTTGCCTAAATTACCGGGTTCATGCGCTTCTCAAGCATCTTTATCTGCATCCTCCTCTTTCGATAATGAGCAAGTGTCCAGTCATCAGAATAGACAGAACTACGTCGAATTCAATTTCAGAAATTTAGACAACGCTTCCAAAGATGAATTCATAATAGAAAAGGAGATTGCTTCCAATTATTCACCAAATTTAATGACAGAAGCTTCCCCCAATAATGACAGTAAAACTAAAAGCTCTTTTTATGAGCTCGAAGAAGAAAAAAATGATGATCAGGCTAATGCTGATGGTGATGATGATGATGATGATTTCTTTAACTCGGATCCTTTCAGCTGGAAGGATATGAAAACAGTAACAGAAATAGACTACTACAATGAAAAGGGAGAAATTGAATTTGCCAAATCACAGTATCAGGACCCTTCAAATGATAAAACAGGTATTAATGGATACACAAAGATCGAAACTGAAGAGCAAGTATCCAAATATGCTGATTTGGATCGCCATACAGATTTCTTATTTCAAAGGCCAGACAATATAGACTTTGACGATATAGAAAGTGATAGTGCTGGTGATGATTCAGATACTGAAAGCTATCTTGAAGATGAGAATATTACATCAGAAGACAAGTTAGGGAGTTTGAAAGATATGTTATCTGATGTGGAAAAGTTTGCATACGTTGGCGTGACGAAGGTTATTTGTCATGACATGGCTACTGAATTAGCCAGAACAAAGTTTACACGTTCGATCTCTTTATCAAGAATTCTAAGCTTAGGGCAGAAAAACTTCGCTAATTGGACCCTGTACATCATGAATAAACTATTTGATCATATGGGATTTGATGAAGATGAAAAGCGAATGATTAATGACTTGCCACTTCATGGCATTGAGGTTGAAGATTTAACTGGAAGCTTGAAGGCCCAGTACACCCTTGCTAATCCATTTAACCATCTGAAGCTGGATTTGGCTTCTAAAAATACTATTATGGTAGATTTACGTTGGGTTTTAGTTTGCAATTTATTGTTGTTGTTGTTGAGTGATGGTTATTATGATAGCAGGTCTAGAACATTACTTGTACGCTTTTCTAAAGCCCTTGAAATTTCAAACTTGGAATTATTACAGTTTGAACGAAGGCTCATTTTAAACCTTGAGTTAGAATCGAAAGGTAAATCTATTGAAAGTAATGATGAACATATTAATGATAGAAAATTCATAGAACGCCAAATAAAAAAGAATAGAAACAAGAGATATGCATATATTGGTCTTGCTACATTGGGCGGGTCGCTAGCGATTGGGCTTTCTGCAGGGTTGCTTGCACCATTAATTGGAGCTGGTATCGCGGCTGGGCTCACTACTGTTGGAATCACTGGCACAAGTGGATTTCTAGCAGGTGTTGGTGGTAGCGCCATAATCACCACGGGAGGGGTTTTAACGGGCGCTAGAGTAGGTTCGAAAGCAGGTGCAAAAAGATCTGGAGATGTCCACACTTTTGAGTTCAAGCCTTTATATAATATTAAAAGGACTAATCTAATTGTAACTGTTAGTGGCTGGATGAATGGTAAGGCTGATGATGTAAGATTACCATTTTCTACAGTCGATCCGGTTATGGGAGATATGTTTTCCCTATATTGGGAGCCAGAAATGTTACAGTCAATGGGGCAAACAATAAATATCTTGGCAAGTGAGGCATTGACGAGTTCTATACAACAGATTTTAGGTGCAACGATTTTGACAACTTTAATGTCAGCTATCCAGTTGCCTATGGCTCTTTCTAAACTTTCTTACTTGCTTGATAACCCTTGGAATGTCTCTTTAGACAGGGCTTGGAAGGCGGGTAGGATATTAGCAGAGACTATAATAGAAGGTAATCTTGGTGTTCGCCCAATCACCTTGGTGGGGTTTTCTCTTGGCGCAAGATTAATATATTCTTGTTTAATAACATTAGCAAAGAGAGGTGCATACGGTCTTGTTGAAAATGTCATTTTATTAGGATCTCCAATTGCCGTTAAGTCTGATCAAATTACTATGGCAAGAACTGTAGTCAGTGGAAGATTCATTAACGGATATTCAAAAAAGGATTGGGTATTGGGTTATTTATTTAGGGCTACCAGTGGTGGTATTCTGACAGTAGCTGGATTATCAGCCATTGAAAAGATTGAGGGAATAGAAAACTTAGACTTAACAGACCTTGTTTTAGGACACATGAGCTATAGAAAATTTATTCCAAAGATTTTGAAAAGGCTTGACTGGGAGGTTTTGGGGGACGAGTTTGCAGAAATCGAAGAACCTGATGCAGCAGAAATGGAGAGACAGAGAAAACTAGTTGATGAGTTTGATGAAGCGCATACTAAAATGATGGATGATATTAAAAGTGGCAAAAAAAGTTCCAAAAATGGCTGGAAGTCAATATTCAAGCCTAAACAGAAAGACTGGTGGCAGTTATATTATGGGACAACAAAACCTGCGGTGTCTTCAGATTCTAATATGTCTATAGGTCAAGAAAATTCTGAAAAAAATATTGATAAGTTGGAAGAAGGAACGAATCCTCTCTTTGATCTCTCGGCATTGAATGATGAAATTCAACAACTTAGTATGTTATCTCAGAATAGGGAACCAGTTTTGAAAGAAATTAGAGAGAGAAAGATGTCGATAAAGGATACTAATAAGCCGATTAATGAAGATGAAGAATTATAGTATATCTAGTCGTTTTATCATTATGCACAAATATATGTTTCTACGCAAATCTCAAATCTACATAATTTCAGTACAGCGTAAATTTGATACCGGATGGTAAAATTTAAATATACTCGACACGAAGAAGACTGATTAACTACTTTTCTTAAGATGCCAACAATATCTGTGGATAAAGCTGACTTGTTTGAGCTTTTGGGCAAACAATACTCTACTGAAGAATTTGATGAGCTTTGTTTTGAGTATGGCATTGAATTAGATGATGACACCACTGACGATTGTAAGGATGGTGAGAGACCACAATTGAAAATAGAAATTCCAGCCAACAGGTACGATATGTTGTGTATTGAAGGAATTGCACAAGCTTTAAATGAATTTTTAGATAGAAAAAGCCTGCCAAAGTTCAAATTGAATCCATCTGTACCTAAGGTTTCGTTAACTATTAAGAGTTCTACCGAACAAATTCGTCCATATGCAGCTGCTGCGATATTGAGGAATGTAAAATTGAATCAAAGAGCTTATGATTCTTTTATTGCTTTGCAAGATAAGTTACACTCAAATCTTTGTAGAAATCGTACCTTAGTCGCTATGGGTACTCATGATTTTGATTCTTTGACTCCTCCGTTCACTTATGAAGCATTACCACCAAAGGATATCAAGTTTGTTCCTTTGAATCAGAACCAAGAATTAGACGGAAATTCATTAATGGAGTTTTATGAAAATGATAAGAATCTTGGAAAATTCTTACCAATTATAAGGGACTCTCCTGTCTATCCTGTTATTTTAGACTCGAAAAGGACAGTGTGTTCATTGCCACCAATTATCAATTCTGATCACTCAAAAATTTCGGTTGACACAAAAAATATTTTGATTGAAGTAACTGGTATTGATAAGACTAAAACTGAGATTGTTCTTAATCAGTTAGTCGCTATGTTTTCTGCATATTGTCAAGAACAATTTGAAGTCGAACCTATAGAGATCATTTCAGAACACAACAATGAAACTCGGATTGCTCCAAATGTCAAGCCTAACTTATTTCATGCTGAAATTTCTTACATTAATTCTTGTTTAGGCTTGAAGCTTTCAGCCGAAGAGATTTGCTCTTTGTTGAGTAAAATGTCTTTATCTGCTAAGCCATCTTCTGAAGATCTGAACTTGTTGGATGTATATGTCCCTATTACGAGATCTGATATTTTGCATCAATGTGATATCATGGAAGATGCAGCTATTGCTTATGGATACAATAAATTAAAGAAAACTAAGCCAAAAAGTGATAATCAGGTTGCATCAGCTTTGCCTGTTAACAAGGTTGCTGATATTTTGAGGTTAGCGTCAGCTCAATCTGGTTACTTGGAAATTATGCCTTTGACCTTATGTTCCCACGACGAAAATTTCAAGAACTTGAGACAAGAAGATGATGGCACTAGGGCCGTCAAATTAGAGAACCCTAAAACCATAGAATATCAAGTTGTTAGAACAACATTATTACCAGGACTTTTAAAAACAATTAAGGAAAACAGAGATCATTCTCTTCCAATACGAGTTTTCGAAGCCGGTGATATTGTGTTGAAGAACCTGGAGTTAGAGAGGAAAGCGTTCAATCAACGTAACTGGGCCGCTATCTATGCTGGAAATAATGCCGGTTTCGAGTATGTCCAAGGTTTACTAGGTAAAATAATGCAAACTATGAGAACTCCCTGGTTAGAGAACCCTAAAGAAGATAATAGAAGAGGTTACTGGATTGAGGAAGACAAGAATAACAATACTTTCTTCCCAGGAAGAGCAGCAAAAGTTTTCTTCAGAGCGTTAGAAGGTACGGAAGGTAATGTTGTAGGATCCATTGGAGTCCTTCACCCTGAAGTTTTGCAAGCATTTGATATCCCATATGCAGCTTCCTCTGTTGAAATCAATGCTGAGATTTTCTTATAAGGTATATAGGTTTTGATAAATATAATAACTCAAGCTATTTTCACGTCTACTTTGTATGCGCCACTTCTTAATTTGGTATGCGCACTTATAATTTTGAATCTGTAGAACGGAAAAATGAAATGCTAAACTAGTTTTATCTTGCTAAGGGCCTTTATAATATAAAAGCATTATTTCATACTAGCATAGTTAAGCTATTTAGGTAATTGATTCGGGATGAGTGATAAAGCGCCATTAAGATCATATGACATGATCATGAAGTTGTTACTTGTTGGAGACTCAGGAGTAGGAAAGTCTTGTCTCTTATTAAGATTCGTAGAGGACAAATTTAACCCTTCTTTCATAACAACGATCGGTATTGACTTCAAGATAAGAACTATTGAGAGTAATGGTAAGAAAATTAAATTACAAGTGTGGGATACTGCGGGTCAAGAAAGATTTAGAACCATTACTACCGCATATTACAGAGGTGCAATGGGCATTGTTTTGATTTACGATGTCACTGACTCAAGAAGTTTCGAAAATGTTGAAAACTGGTTCCAAACTGTAACGCAACATGCTAATGAGGACGCTCAAATATTCCTAGTTGGAAATAAATGTGATGACGAAGAAAACAGACAGGTATCTCGGGAGCAAGGTAAGGAATTGGCATCTAGATTGAACATACCATTCTTAGAGGCAAGTGCTAAAAGTAACGAAAATGTGGACTCTATATTCTATGAATTAGCTGGAATAATCCAAAGCAAGAATGCCAACCTTGAAGCTGCTGATGCCGGTGCTTCCAAGGGTATAAATGTCTCTCAGACCACTAGTTCGGTAAAGAACAGCTGTTGTTAGTTGGAGTGTCCTATTTTTTGATAATGTACTCAGGTTATGTTTAAGATGTATTTGTTCAACCTCTTATGAGTTATGGAATTACACGTATACGTAAATACGATTAATACAGACTCACATTTCAAGTTTGTTTACTACATTTTATGAATGTCTAATCAATAAATATTTATATGCATCATTTATTTTGTTCTGAAGTGATGTATACATCATAGAAACTACTACTGAAATATTAGGCAAATAGATGAATTAAATTATATCTTTTTACCGAAGTATACCCATTGGTCTTCTAATGGCTTCTCCTCTAATTCTTCCCAGCACTTCATCTCTGCCATTGTATGGGCTAAATCTAACTCCTCGTGTGCCTGAATAAGAATTTCTTCAACTAAGCCACCCCCGATCTTACTCTCAATGTTTTCAGTAATTTCCTCTTCTTCGACAATCTTTAAACGGTTTTTGGTCAAAGCTTCTACTGATTGCTTGTAAACAGATTCTTTAGGAAATTTATCATCTAAAACTTTAAGTGTATGTTTATATAAACTGATTAATGCAGGCCTTGGATTAGGGTGTTGATAAATTCCTGTCAAACCAGTTGGGTTTCCAGATGCAGCTTTGACAAGAACCTCTTCTGCTTGTCTCAAAAACCTAGTGACTCTCATAATAATTCGTATTTAATGATACTGCTAACCTACTATATAACGGCGAACCTTTTCTCAAATATTTGGTTGGTCCATCAATATGCTTACATAATCTATGTTGCTCACGTGACGATGGGCTAGTAGATCAGAAGCGTGACCCTTCTAAAAATCACCGCCAAAATCGCCAGAATCAAAACCATTGTCATAGCCTTGATCGTAACCTTGATCGTAGCCTTGCTCATAGCCATTCATCTGACCCTGTTCATAAGAATTGTAGTCGTTATGGTCAATCAACTCTCCGAGAAGTAAGCCACCAGCTAACCCACCAGCAGCACCAAGACCTACACGGCCCCAGTTGGTACGCAGAGACTGATTGTTTTGTGCATATCCTTGTTGTACTGGGTATGGTTGAGGATATGGTTGCGCATATGGTTGCGGTGCATAATACTGTTGTGGGGAATATTGGGGGTATTGTTGAGAATAGCCATTATAGCCTTGATTTATGGGTGGGTTGTGATTAAAATGCGACCCAAATAAGCCCTTAGAATTTGCATCGTTATCTGCTCTTGAAGGTTTGCTATCCAGCGAAGCTTTACCGTTCGGACTGTAAGGTGGCGGTAAGCTGTCTCCTTCTTCGAACGTTGTACCTGGCGGAGCTTCCCATTGTGATTTCTTAGTGTCTAAATTAACATAGTACCACGTTTTGTATTTATCATCAAACTTAGCCAACCACCCTCTTGGAGCAATTGGTTTATTTTTTTCTTGTGCCATAAGCTCTTCCCTTGGCAAATTGGTTAGAATGTCTATATATATTTAATGATAGCGTGCGCGAATCAAGGTGATGCATATTGTATGGATTTATGGATTCTTTACTAGATTAGGTGCTCTCCGAAGTTTGGTCATGAAGTTCAGGAAAAATCAGACCCACAAGCACATCAAGAAGTAAAAATGCAAGGTGCCTGTTCAAGAACTCGTTTTGAATTATTTCGAAAAGTTGCTTATGGGCGTAGTTTGTGCTAGAAACACCAAAAACTTTTGACCATGAGTCTCGCATATATGTTTGTAGTAGGAAATTAGCTTCCATTCTTGTATTTTTCTTCTGAAATAAGCTCCTTAAAGGTGCTGGGTCTCTGAACTTATTGTTTGGAAATAGATTTGATTTTAAACTACTCAAAAAATCTAGAAGAACTTGTTCATCCAAAAGATGTGAAGTAATGAAGTCATGCATTTTGCGTTCGATAGTTGTTCCAAAAACCTGCTGCAAAATCACAATTATCGCTGTACCTCGAATCCACATAGCACTTGAATTCAAATTAAATGCCACAATTAAGAGATCACATATAGGTTTCACAAACAGTTGCCTGGTGGTCTTCTGAAGAGGCTTGTAGTCATCTAGCTGCTTCAACTCTCTTTGCATATCTGAGAATAGTTGGAAATCATGTACTTCATTTTGATGCTTATCAAATTGGGTCAGTTTTTGCTTTGTCAACCTCCCTGCAATATTGCTATAGAATTTTAAAGTATTATCTGAACTTAATGCTTTAGAAATCTTCACGCTATCACCAAATAATTGATTTTTTCGTATATTGAAGTTCTCAGATGATAGAAACGATCTGAATACCCTATCTGAACAGATTTCTGGTATTTTTATCAATGCCTGTAAGTATTCTTCAAGCTGTTTTTTTCTCTGCTCCACAATTTGCTTGCTTTGAAAATTAAGAACTTGAACGGTACGTTTTGGGAATTTGATTTCAGATAACCTATCAAAACGTAATTTTAGATACTCGTTTAATTTGAAAAATTGGCTGAATCTTCTTGCGACTATCCATCCCGCTGATATTGTATTTTGATCTTCAGTAGAAATTCTTTGGACCTCCACTATATATAATGTGAACTGCTTTCCTCTGTCAGTGTCAGTAATGTAAGTTTGGATGTATACGTTTGACTTCCCATAAAGACTGTTGTTGCTCTCTTGCACTATGTATTGTTGTTTTTGAAGTTCTTTATCTGAAATCTCTTTCTCTAAGTTCACTCCTGACTTTTTCAAAACTTTTAGTTTCGGTATGTTATTTGATAACTCAGCCTTCTGAATTAACTGATCAAGTATTTTACGTTGTTCATTTAAAACCTCAATCTCTCTTGATAAGTTAGAAATTTTCTCAGTTAGCCTCAAATCGCCTGGTGCGGCCAAAAGGAGATTCAGATCAGCCGTCAATACATCCCCTACACTTTCTACGCTAGAAGATAAATCTTCTGTCGATCCCATATCAGATCCTAAATCTGAATCAAAAGAGTCATCAAATAAGTTACTTTCTAGGAGGTTTTTCTCCGCTCTTTCTCCAAACAAGCTAGAAGAATCCCCAAATAAATTCTTTTTCAAATTAACAGTACGGGAGGAAGGCTCATCTGGAGTTTCTAGATCACTTTCTTTTGCACCCTCAGATATTACGGGAGTAATAGGCTTTTTGTATATATCACTTTCTTCGCTATAGGTTTGCATTATTTCCGAAAAAGCATTATCCACAGCATTAACAATAGGGTTTGTATTATTAGTTCCAAAATCAGCTTCATTCTCTTCATTAAACGCTTCTGCTCTATCTAACAGTGACATGCTCGACACGAGACTGCTTCCAAAGTTGGCCTTCTCACGGAGAGAGCCAAAAGGGTTCGTTCTAAGCATTTCATGAAACCGCTCACTTTTCTTATACATGTTGTAAAGCTCTGTAAGTTGCGAAAATATATTTTCTTGTATCTTGAATAGGGCCCTTCTGGCGTTATATAGTAATTGGGCATCTAAATCTGACAATGTAGATTGAACATATTTTTCAATGCTTTGAACTGAATCCTGATCAAATACAAATCCTGATTTCACAATTTCCGAATAAATATTTTTTATTTCGTTTTTACTATTAAAGCTCCATGAAAGAGACAAATCGGAATCTCCTTCTTCCAAAGGAGCCTTAAGTCTCTCTATTGCTTCCCTCAAAAATAATAGCGAGTCCTTCGACATATCTTCAAGATATTTTTGGAATGATTGCAATGCGATACTATTATTCAAAATGTCCAGTAAATTTAGTTCACCTTCTATTATAAATTGACTTCTCATTCTATTAAATTGAATGCTTGGACTGGTGTTTTGTAATTTATCTTGGACTACCAGGATAGCAGTTCTTAATCTATTCTGAAATTCGCTTGAAGCTTCCAGTTTGTATGCTATAGTGGAGCTTAGTTGACTTTCATACGTTGTCTTAAGTGATTTTAGTACATTATCCAGATCAGTTTTTGAAATTTTCATCAAAATCAATTGAAAATCCTCATCACTAATGTCTTCAGCTATTTTCATAAGGTTTTTTGCAATATAATTTTCCTTTCTGGTTTTCATTGCTTGATGTTTGATTTCTTGATTATTTTTCTCCTGCGTGAATAGGATCAATGCCTCTTTCAACCTTTTGACTTGCAGTTGCCTCTTTAAACTCTCTCCAATAATGCTCGATATCATCGTGTTGCAAAAGTCCGGATCTGATACCATTGAGATTGAATTTGATAGTACATTGCTAGCGAGTAATTCTTGAGCAAGCAACTTGAACAAAACATCATTATTTTCCTCTTCAGAGAGAACAAGAGGCAAAATTTCCTTAATCAACTTCCTAAAATAAACCTTCTCTTTTGTTTTATTATTCATATCGTTCGAAATAGTGACAGCTTGATGTAGTTTTCCTTTGTTGAAGCATTGAGCAAGATGCATCATACTTTCAGGAGAATTTAGAATATCATCAACTTTATAGAAGCTGGTCAACTCATCTTTACAGTTGCTGTAATCGATTATATGCTGAGTTATCAATGGTAGAATTTTGTTCACCAAAATACTTGGTAGATCTAGCTTTGAGCATCTTTCAATTATTTGAGCTGTTATAAATCGAAGCTCTTCCCTCAACTTATCTTGAAAAACAGCACTTTCAGATATGCTATTAAACCAGGAATTTATAAATTGTTCAATCAATTTATCAATAAAGTCATCTAACGATTTAAAAATTTTTGCATACTCTGTGGTTCTTAAGACATTAGTTTCATGCTTTGAAGCGACAGCATCTTTTCCAAGCCATTCATCGAAGTCTGCTTTTTTCTTTTCCCGTGCCATGGCTACCATGCTACTCTCACCGTGATCATAAGATATTAAAATATATAATAGGATAAATATTGAAGCGAAACCCCCCAATATAAATGAGATAACTGAAAATCCTAGCCATGCCTTAAGATATGTACTCAAAACATAAAGCACAATCAAAATTGATCCAAATCGCAAGCTTATCATTGAAGCAATAGGAAATAAGATAATTAAGCAAGTATCAGTTACTCTATTTGTTCTTTTTGGATCCTTCAAATTGTTCATAGATTCATATGTTACTTGACTTGTATTAACTTAACCTTCCATGCGCTCTGTAAGCTAAAAGCATAAGCTAAAATCACTTCGCGATAGCACCTGTAAACTTATTCGTGTATTTTTAAAATGCATGCTAATTAAATAAACTCCATATTATGTGAACTAAATCTAATGTGAATTTAATAAGGCTCATTTCAAGTCTTGGGATAATTAACTGATATGTTAATTTTCTGTTTTACATGAAACAGATTGTGTAATGCATGGAAGAACTCTTCTGTCCATACTATTCGATTTATAAAAATTACGACTAATGCATATCTTTCTTTTCTTTCTTGTCTTTCTTCTCTTTCTTCTCTTTCTTCTCTTTCTTGTCTTTCTTCTCTTTCTTCTCTTTCTTCTCTTTCTTGTCTTTCTTCTCTTTCTTCTCTTTCTTGTCTTTCTTGTCTTTCTTGTCTTTCTTCTCTTTCTTCTCTTTCTTGTCTTTCTTGTCTTTCTTGCTCTTCTTTTTATTTAATTCTATGTCAGAAATATCGTACGCCTTCTTACGCTTTTTGTTGCTAACTTTATTATGGGTATCATTGTTAGATAATGTTCGTTCAGTGACATTTTTCCTTTTCTTTCTATTTAACACTTGGTCTCTCTTTTTAACCTCTATTCCATCTCCATGGGAAGCTTTTAAAGTAAGGTTCACATCATTCTTATTTTCTTTGCCTACGATGGAAATATAAGATTTTTTCAACGTTCCTTGAAGACATTCACCTTTGACGAACATACTGTATAACGCACTTTTCTTTTTTATACTTTTAGATACATTATCATCATTCGAATTAAACAGAACTCCTTTACCGCTTGTGTTGTCTACATCCAAGTTCTTCAACTGTGCATCAAAGAGATTTTCCCACCAGACATCTTTTTCTATTGCATCATGGCCCAAACCCTTTTTATCATTCCTATGCTTCACGAGTAATGGCCGCTTTAGCCCTCCTTTTCTAAAAGCTTCTCCTTCTTTCCATCCATATGACTTAAGGTAAAATTGAGCATCCATTGGTATTAGAAGAGCTTATTATTATACTTTAAATTTTTGTAAATCGCGATGAGTCGAATTTGCATTCAGGAAACCACAGCTCTACATCTGGATTCTTCAAGGAAGAATGTCTGAAGCATTTTTAGATAAAATCAAAGGTTTGAATACAATTATTGAAACGAATCCTTACAATATCGAGAGCCATGATAATCTTATTAACCTTTTGAGAATACGAAAGTCAGAAGACCCTTCGCCACTTCATGAAGCAAGAATACATAAGTTGAAGTATACGATGTTTTCAGAAATTGAAATCAGCCAATGGAAAGAAGATTTGGAATCAATTCAGGACCTTAAAGATAGGCAGATAATGACTTTTGATTTCTATGAATTGATTTTACTTGATTATCCGGTTGTAAAATACTGGAAGCATTATCTACAGCTCATCATTGATTATACCGTCAAGGAAAATGCAAGCATAGATCAAGAATTCATAAAAATTCGATTTCAAAGAGCATTGCAGGATACTGTGCATGATTTCAAGAATAGTCCGCAAATTTGGGATATAATAATAAATTATCATGAGAATCTTCTAGATAATAATAATGACCAGGAGCTATATGAAGTCTTGCTACAAATCCACATGAGAAGAGTGAGCTATCCTCATTGCTCTCTTGAACAATCTTTTTCAAACTTGTCGTCCTTCATATCAAAATATCATCCAGAAAGTTATGATGAAGTGATCAAGGATGCAAATCAATTATATAGGAAAACGGAGAAACTTCAGCGATACTATGATGATTATGAAATTCCACTACGTAAAAACCCCGAAGATCTTCAACTTCTAACACAGTATCTTTTGAAAGTCCATGAATATGCTACTGAATCGTGGGTTGAGGTGAAGTCATTATTTTATCGCATTTTATCATGTCTCTCTAATTTTGGGCCATCAGATGAACGATGGTTGCCAATATGGAAAACGTATATCTGCATATTTTATAAGCAATCATTAAACTTTCAAATTGCTTATGCTGATAAGATTTTTGAACAGTTTGTCAGAGCTTTTCCACAGAACAGCTTAAGTTATACCGTTCGCACGCGTAACATAATGTTAGCTGACGATAAATTACTGTGCATTAAGGAAGTTCTCAAGAGAATATTTGCAATTGAAATAATTCGAAAAGACAACTACGAAGAATGGAAGGATTTAGTGATTGCATTGTTAGGTACCTTATTTCAATTAACGAAACGTGGAGAGAACCTCGAGTTAGTAGACGTTTTGTACGCACACATAGATAAATTCTGTCACTTGACTTTAGATAACCCAAAAAATCTTGACAATTCAGTTGAATTGTTTTGCACTAACATATTTCAAGCCATGGGAGACATTGATCTGGCAAAAGCTTTATGGGATAGCATCATCAACTTCAATGAAAATCGAATTATAGTAGTGAAAGATTATGTGACTTTTATTCTGAATAATTTCAATGATGATAACGTTATTCGAAACACATTTGCAAACGCCCTTTCGAAACAAAGCAACCTAAATTGTTTTGAAGCTCTTTGTGATGCTTATATATCATTTGAGCAGCTTAATGGTGATATAATGACTTTGCATAGTGCTGAGGCTCTCATCTTTCATTGCAGAAGTGCTCTTCAGAGCAGCAGTAATATTGAAATTCAAGAAACTGATAGGCGCTTGAAGAGGAAAAACTCATCAGAAGCCGGATCCTCTAAAAAACCAAAAAATCAAATTCCTAAAAGCCCAGCCAGAAATAGAGAATTTTTTACGACAAAAATCACTGGGATACCTAATGGTACAAAACACGAGCAATTGGTAGCCTTTTTTGAGAGTTGTGGTGAGATCCGGGACATAAAAATGGTGAATGCAAACGATGCCAATATTGTATTTATTGAATGGAGCTCTGAGGAAGGTGTTTTTGCAGCCCTCACTAAGAATTTCAAGAAGTTTGGCTCTTCTGAAATAAAAGTTACACGGGCCATGTCTAATACTATATGGGTTGCTAACTTTCCACCAAGCTTTAATAAGGGTGACTTAGAGGCCCTATTTAGTTCGTTGGGCCAAATAGTTAGCATCAGGCTCCCTTCTTTGCACAATAACCCTAAAAGGCGATTTTGCTATGTG
The DNA here is from genome assembly GCA_031081795.1 of Debaryomyces singareniensis. Classification (NCBI taxonomy): domain Eukaryota; kingdom Fungi; phylum Ascomycota; class Pichiomycetes; order Serinales; family Debaryomycetaceae; genus Debaryomyces; species Debaryomyces singareniensis. Next base: position 1,424,713 of record JARYSX010000002.1, read on the forward strand.
GAATACGTAAGTGCACATTCTGCTACAGAAGCTGTTTCTTATTTAAATGGGAAAAGAATTGAAGACCCAGCTACTTCCGTAAAGTATTCTATGGTTGTGAAAATCTCACAATCTGAAAACAAAGCTACCAGATCTGATAACTTAACCCCCGAAAGGCAAATATATGTGAAAAATTTGGATTACGGCAGGGTCACAAAGGAAATATTGCAGGAAAAGTTTGAGAAATTTGGAAAAATAGAGCAGATAAACATTCCATTGAATGACAGGATGAAAAATGAAGGAAAGCTCAATAATGGGTATGCATTTATATTATTTGAGGATCCAGCTTCAGCTAAAAAAGTCTTGGATCAGGCCGATATCCAGATATTTAATAGAAAGGTAATTATAGAAAGCGCCAAAAGGAAAAGAAAAAATGATCAAGACTGTATGAATCAGTTTGAAGACGTTAAAACTATAACTATCTTTCATATCGATGACACCGCGAGGAAAGAGCAAGTTGAATCATTTCTAAACACTCAAGTTACTGGTATAGAAAAAATAGAAGTATTGCCAAAATTTCAAGCAGCATTAGTACAATTTGAGAACCAAGCCCTTTCAGGAAAAGCTGCCATGAAACTAGAAGGCATCAAATATTTGGAAAATACTTTAGCGGTCGGAACAAAATTTGAACTTTATAAAATGATGAAAGAGTATTCAGCTCCTAAATAATTATCTATACTATATCAGTGTGGTTTCATTTATGTCTACTATATAGTCGTATTCATGATGATCATTACTCATTTATTTGGACGGTACACTACTTAATATATTTTTCATTTTCAACATATGATTTTTTGAAGTAGGTTACCATGAGTTCCACTATAAAACTCGAAAATACAGCCCGTAGAGATGCTCTTATAGAGCTCGAAAAGAAGTATCAGAAAGAATGGGCCGAAAAGAAATATTTTGAGGTAGATGCCCCTACTTTTGAAGATGAGCCTGACATTGATGATGCTGAAGATTTGAGAAAGAAGTATCCCAAATACTTTACTACGATGGCTTACCCCTACATGAATGGTGTCCTTCATGCTGGCCATAGTTTTACTTTGTCAAAGTCCGAATTTGCAACTGGTTTCGAGAGGATGTTAGGAAAGAGAGCCCTTTTCCCATTGGGATTTCATTGTACAGGTATGCCCATTAAAGCTGCTGCAGATAAGATTGAAAGAGAAGTTGAGCAATTTGGAAAAGATTTTTCTGGAGCTCCATCCGATGAAGAAGAGGAGGTTTCCGAAAAGCCTGCTACTAAGAGGGAAGATATTACTAAGTTTACCACTAAGAAATCCAAGGCTGTAGCTAAGCAAGGCAGAGGAAAATACCAATTCGAAATTATGCTTCAGCTTGGTATACCAAAATCTGAAGTGTATAAATTTGCTGATCCACTTTACTGGATTGACTATTTCCCACCATTAGCTCAAAGAGATGTGACCAATTTTGGTTGTAGAGTCGATTGGAGACGTTCTATGGTTACAACCGATATTAACCCATATTATGATGCTTTTGTCAGATGGCAGATCAATAGACTCAGAGATTGTGGCAAAATTAAGTTTGGTGAGAGATATACCATCTATTCTGAAAAAGACGGACAGGCCTGCTTAGATCATGATAGACAATCCGGTGAAGGTGCAAACCCTCAAGAGTATACAGGTATAAAAATAAAGGCAGAAAAGTTTTCTGCTGCTTCCCAGAATTATTTTGACGAAAAGAAATTTTCTGTTGAGGGAAAAAACATTTACTTTATTGCTGCTACCCTTAGGCCAGAGACTATGTATGGTCAAACTTGTTGCTTTGTTTCTCCAAAAATCACCTATGGTATCTTTGAAGCTGGAAATAATGATTACTTTATTTGTACTGAACGTGCATTTAAAAACATGTCTTACCAAAAGATTACCCCTACTAGAGGTTATTATAAGTCAGTTATTGATGTCCCTGGTAGCGTATTAGTTGGTACTGAAATTACTGCTGCATTAGCAGTTAATAAGAAGTTACATGTTTTGCCTATGGAAACTATCTTAGCCTCAAAAGGTACTGGTGTTGTGACCTGTGTTCCTTCTGATTCCCCTGATGATTTTGTGACTGTAAGGGATTTAGCTCACAAACCTGAATACTATAAGGTTGAAAAAGACTGGGTATGTACCGACATTGTTCCAATCATTAGAACTGGTAAATATGGTGACAAATGTGCTGAATACTTGGTTAATGAATTAAAGATTCAATCTCCTAAGGACATAGTACAATTGGCGCAAGCAAAGGAGGCAGCTTATAAAGAAGGTTTCTATAACGGAACTATGCTTTTAGGAGACTATGCCGGCGAAAAGGTCGAAGATGCAAAAGCAAAGGTAAAGGCTGATATGATTGCAGCAGGCTTAGCATTTACCTATAACGAACCAGAAAGTACTGTGATTTCTCGTTCCGGGGATGATTGTATTGTTTCTTTAGAAGATCAATGGTATATTGATTATGGTGAAGAATCGTGGAAACATGATGCTTTAGAGTGCTTATCTAATATGCAAACATTTTCGAAGGAAACTAGGCATGGTTTTGAAGGTGTTTTGGATTGGTTAAAAAATTGGGCCGTTACAAGGACTTATGGTTTGGGTACTAAATTGCCTTGGGATGAGAAGTATTTGGTAGAATCCCTTTCTGACTCTACTATCTACATGGCCTATTACACCATTTGTAGATTTTTGCACTCCGATTTCTACGGGAAAGCTCCAGGAAAGTTCAACATTAAGGCTGATCAAATGACTGATGAAGTTTTTGATTTCATTTTTAACCGTCGTGAAAACATTGAAACGAGTATTCCGCTTGATAAGTTGAAAGCTATGAGAAGAGAATTTGAATACTTCTATCCTTTAGATACAAGAATATCTGCCAAGGATTTGATTCCAAATCATTTGACATTCTTTATTTACACTCACGTTGCTTTATTCCCAAAGAAGTTTTGGCCAAGAGGAATTAGAGCAAACGGTCATTTATTGTTGAATAACGCAAAGATGTCTAAATCTACAGGAAACTTCTTGACTTTAGAAGAAGTCGTTAATAAGTTTGGTGCTGATGCTTCAAGAATTGCTATGGCTGATGCTGGTGATACCTTCGAAGATGCTAACTTTGATGAATCTAATGCTAATGCCGCGATTTTACGTTTGACTACATTAAAGGAATGGTGTGACGAAATAAAGAAAACTGTGCATCAGTTACGTACTGGTCCAAAGGATTCATTTTTTGATTTAGCATTTGAAAATGAAATGAATGAATTAATCAGACAAACACACGAACAATATACTCTTACTAATTATAAGAATGCTTTAAAATGTGGTTTATTTGACTTCCAGACCGCCAGAGATTATTATAGAGACTCAGTCTCAAATAATATTGGGATGCATAAGGACTTGGTTTTGAGGTATATTGAAGTTCAAGCTTTGCTTCTTGCTCCAATTGCTCCTCACTTCAGTGAATACTTATATAAGGAGGTTTTGGCTAAGGATGGATCCATACAAATTGCTTCGTTTCCTAGACCATCGGAAGAGCCTTCTAAGTCTGTTTTGGATTCTTTAGAATATGTAAGGTATTTGTCAAGGTCGATTCGTGATGCTGAAGCTAATGTTTTGAAGAAAAAGAAAGGTAAGGTTGACTTGGATCCATCGAAGCCAACTAAGATCGTCCTTTATGTCTCAAAGGCATTCCCTGCCTGGCAAGAGGAATATATTGATATTGTTAGAGAATTATTTGAGGACCAAAAATTGGATGACAACAAACTGATAAAAGAGAAGGTAGGTAAGGATATGAAGCGTGCTATGCCTTTTATTTCTTTACTTAAACAAAGATTGAAGACGGAAGCCCCTTCTGTTGTTTTTAACAGAGAATTGACATTTAATGAACTTGATGTCATCAAATCAGTTGCTGAAAACTTGAAGCGTTCTCCTGCAACTGTGACTGCTACTGAATTAGAAATTATCTCTTTTGCAAATGGTTCCAAGACTGGTACCAATATTAATACTGGAGAAAAAGTTGATATTACAGTAACTGGTAAGATTGTTGATTCTGCTATTCCAGGTGAGCCCGGTATCATGATTGCTAATGTATAGATTTATGAGCATTCCATTATAATGATATTATCTATGTAGTCTTAGCCTATAAATTGATATATATTAGATCTTATATTATCTAAATTTGTAAATATATATACATTAAGTGGTAGTATATGTAATCTTATTCTATTTGGCCTTCTGCCTTTAACTCAACTAGCTTCTGTTAAACCATCTGTTAATGATTGTGATGTTTATCATTCCACAAAGAAAGCTTGTGTAATTATAAACCTGCATATAGTGTTCACAGTAATAGTAGGAGTATCGACTTTTAACTATTTGTATTAAACATATCCAAAGGTAGAAACAGCATAACCCTCAAATCTTTGAGAACTTCGTATATAAAGCGTTGAAACTATAGTGATTTAATCTCAATATATTGGAATAACTTTTCAAAAACAAAATTCCTGACAGGTTATTCGGAAGTAATATATTAGAAACACTCTAAACAGTTGAAACGAAAATACTAAAAGAACAACATGAAAGATAGCATACGTCTGAACCAACCACATCAGTACCCATTAAGGGGATGTAATCCTGGCCACGACATTCAGATGGTGTGTTCTGGATCTAAAACCAAGTTGAACTATACATATAAGGATTATGAGGAATCTATACACTCTAATATGGAGCATAATAGCAGAGAGGGCAGGAAGCGCATACGTAACTCCGCTGACATGAAGGTTATGGATAGCGGTGCCGAAGGTGAAGCCAATGGGACATGGGAAGATGTATCAATGTCGGATGGTGAGAGTCTGATATCAGCACAGAGCACTTCACAAGACCTACCAAATGGGCGACCCAGTTGTCTACAAAGAGCTCCAAAAAGGAGGTTGACATCGGTTGGTTTAAATTGTAACACACCTTTATCGGTTTCCTGTGATCCTAGCTCAACTCGTGATTTGGTACAAGTGAACCAAGTATCGGAGAGGCCAAGCAACAATAACGCCAGACTAGTGGGCTCTATTAATTCACCTCCGAGCTCTTCAATTTTAGATGTTGAAGAGCAGTCACAGCAACTCCTGTTGCCATCCCCCAGTGCTTCTCCTGTACAGTCAACCAATGATGACCTCCATGTTCTTGATACTTTGCATCTTCTGTCTTCTGATTTTCCAGCAACCGAACAGGAAATGTTGGATATGCTTGTGAATCTATCATTTTCCATGCATGAAAAAAATAGAAATTATTTGATATTTCGTTTACTACAGAATGTTAAAAGGTCTTATTTGAGTTCATTTTATAACTTGATTGGTTCATCTTTAAAAAGAGATCTCTTGAGTAATCTACCACTTGAGATATCATATCAAATACTAAAATGTTTGGATTATAGATCAATATGTTCCATATCAAAGGTTTCTAGGAGATGGAATAAAATAATAGCTAACTCTGGTATATGGATTGAACTATTGAAAAAGGATAAATTAATGGATAGTGATCATTCCATCCAAAAAGAGTTGGCAAATCCTGAAAAGTTAATCAGAGAATGGTCGACTACGCGTAACGATGAGATCGATTTGCCTCAACTTCTTTATAAAAAGAGAATGACCATTTTAAAAAGGTGGATGGATCCTAATTACAAACCAAAGCGTATTAGTGTCTTTGGACATGGTAGTAATGTGGTGACGTGTATGCAACATGATGATGAAAAAATTATAACTGGCTTTGAGGAGAAATTTATAAATATATACTCAACTAAAACGGGGGAATTATTAAAGGTATTAGAAGGGCACGAAGGTGGTGTATGGGCTTTAAAGTATACAGGGAATACGTTGGTAACTGGCTCGGTAGATAGAACTGTTAGAGTTTGGAACTTAAAGACAGGTAAATGCACTCATATTTTTAAGGGGCATACTTCAACTGTAAGATGCTTAGATATACTTCATCCAGTAAAGGTAGGCAAAAATGACCAAGGGGAAGACATAATATTCCCAAAGGAGCCCCTCTTGGTCACGGGCTCAAGAGATCATAACTTGAGAGTTTGGAAGCTACCAATAATTAGCGATGATCATGATGATTCTGATTCAGAACCAGAAATCTATGATAGCAACGATTCGGAAAATCCATACTTAGTAGCTATTTTGACGGGACATACTCAATCTGTTAGATCTGTATGCGGCTATGGCAATATCATTATTTCCGGATCTTATGATACAACAGTTCGGGTATGGGATCTTCTTAATGAGGGTAGGTGCAGACATGTGCTTGCAGATCATGCAGATAAGATTTATCCGATAGCATTAGACTTTCAAAATAGAAAATGCTATTCTGGATCCATGGATTCATTAATTAACGTATGGGACATTGAAACTGGAAAGATGATACGTTGCTTGGAGGGCCATAGTTCGTTAGTAGGTCTTCTAGAGTTGTCCGAAGACTATCTCGTATCAGCATCTGCAGATGCTACTTTAGTTGTATGGGACAAAGATACAGGAGAAAATATTTATAGGTTGAAAGGTCATGGTGGCCCAATAACATGTTTTCAGCAAGATCTACACAGGATAGTAAGCGGCAGTGAAAAAATGTTGAAATTGTGGAATATTAAAACTGGCAAGTTTGTCAGAGATTTACTTACAGATATAATTGGTGGGACTTGGCAAGTCCGTTTTGATGCTGATAAATGTATAGCAGCTGTGCAAAGGAATAATGATGATATAGTAGAAACCTTTATCGAAATTTTGGATTTCAGTGAACCTTTAAATGCTATTACAAATTGATGATATAACGTTTACACTTATACTTCTGAATTATAAATTAATTGGTTTTGTGATATTTATTTTTGTTCTTCCAAGTAGAATTTTCTCAATTTTTGAAACTTTTCTAGATTTTTTAAATAATCAGCGCCTTGAGGGCGTTTCTCTAAGGAGATAGGTGAAGCAAGAACATCTTCCTCTATGAGAGAACGCTTATTGGATCGGTCTAACGATGCATTTATTATCAATTCTATAGTGTATAGCCAAATAGCTTCATATTCAGAATATGGTTTTAAAGTATAGCACCAGTCTTTATGTTTACATTCTAATCCTGCAAAAGTATCTAAATCTGCATGCTCTTTATCAAAAAAGTCAATGAACAGCGTCCTACTGTTTACAGGATCAGTAAGCTGAATTTCTTCGTATTCTTTGAACTGTAAGTATGAATTACAGTTTTGACACTGTAAATAGGCTCTAGTATTAGTATCATTATGAACCTCAGAGTATTTCCAGGATTGGGTTGCACATAATAGAATCAATATATTTTTAAAAATTTGAATACCCAGATTAATGTGTAGCATTTTTTGTCTCAGTTTCAAAAGGCTCAAAGCATTTGAAGCGAATATATCCTCTTCAAAGTCATAATTCTTAACAGAGCTTGATAATTCAACATTTCTAAGCATTTGATAAAATTCTGGGGCCATATTTGAGTAAGATTCCAACGTTTGCAAAAAATTGTTAATTAAGATATCCTCTCCTGATTTATCACAAGGCAAAACGTAGTATATTCTATCTTTCGGGGTACCTAAGTTAGCCCAAAAACAAGAAGAATCATGGCCACAGCTTCTTATTTGCTTTTTATATTCTTCTATCAATTTTTCATTCAAAACACTGACATCTTCTTGGGAAAAAGTTCTTGGTAGGATGTTGCTGACGGTATCATACTCATTAAAATGAAAAAACAAGTGCCTTTTACATGACACACATACTAGATGATTCTTTTTAGAGCTATTTTGAGATACATCAACGCAAACCCATCCATGACATGCACAATCTAATTCATTGAAATTATTCTTGGATGCCCAAAAAGACAGATTCCAATTTGACGGTTTGTAAGTTTGCAACCTTTCTAATAATTGTGTCCTATTAAATGGATCAAAATTTATACAGTTCGATGGTGCTATCTTCTTCTTTTCTTCACGAGAGACAAGTACATCGTTCTTGTGAAGTGCATAGTGATTCTGGTGTTTGACAGATCGAAAGTATTTGAAGTTAGGATCCTCATACACTTCTTTTAGTGGTAGCTGTCTTTCATATCCATCTTCCAGACCAGTGTTGATGACCTTTAGATACTTTTCAATCACCTTGGGTGTGTTCTGAATAACTTCGTCCATGCTAACTACAATCTAATGAAGTAAATTTAGGCATATCTAATCACGTGATACGTTTTTATCAATTTTTGAATTTGTGTTGGACATCAAAAGCTTATAGATAATTAGAAGTAATGTCTAAAAGACCCGTCCTAGAAGAAGTCGGAGACGATGATATAGATAACATGGAAATGGATATCGCCCAGTTCGATCCTAGTCTTAATACTCCAATAGCACCATTAAGGCCAAAACCAGAGATAGTTAGATCGCAAGATCAAGAAAACCCTTTATTTCCAGGTATATCAACTTCAAATTCTAATATTGCTCAGAAGCAGACAGATAGAAAGAATATAATCGATCCTTCAAAGTTTTCTCAAGAAGAGAGGGAAAATTTAAAACATTTCCAGCACATTTATCCTTGCTATTTCGATAAAAACAGATCACATAAAGAAGGACGCCGTGTCTCGGAAAAAAACGCAGTCGAAAATCCCCTTGCAAAAACCATTTCAGATGCCTGTCGTAGAATTGGATTACCGGTTATATTAGAGTTAGATAAGACGCACCCACAAGATTTTGGAAACCCTGGTAGGGTACGAGTCTTGTTGACTAATCCAGAAACGAAACTTTCGATTGATTCGAGATATGGGAATAAGCGTGCATTGATGAATGAAGTAAGTAAGTATCTTAAAGATCACCCCACAACCTTGGAAAGTGTTGGAGCAAAAAGTGGTATTCCATATCCAGAAGACCTAGTAGACTCTAATTATGAACCATGCGAAATACCAAAGGTGAAAGGATTTAAAATGAATACTATTGTACCTGTACATTCTAATCTTAGTATTAAGCATCCTATGACCAAAAGCATCTACGATCCAGAGCCTGCTCAACCACAAATCAAAGCTCCACATACTGCTAAACAACCTAAGATCAAGGTTAAGAAAATCAGGGGATGAATTGTATCCAATTACAAAAATCTTATATAACACTAATACAAAATATTTTCAAGTCTAGTCATGAACTTTCTTTGGAGAATACTTTTCTCTATAGCTTAGAAGTTGAGCAAATTGATCTTCTGTAAGTTTATCTTTCAAATACTCAATTACATTCGCAAGAGAAACGATAGAGAAGACAGGAATATTGTAGGTTTTCAGAACTATCTCATTCGCAGAGAAATCAGAGTCTACAGTGGTTTCATCTCTATCTAAAGCTGTGACACAACCAACTACCACACCTTTGGCTTCTGAAACAATAGTCAAAGCTTCTTTGATAGCTGTACCAGCAGTCATAACGTCATCAACTATCAAGACTCTTTTACCATCTATAGGAGAACCCACAATATTTCCTCCTTCTCCATGATCTTTCTTCTCTTTTCTATTGAAAGAGTAGCCTAATTTGGAGTATTTTTCTGGTGCCATCTCAGCCAATTTAAGCACTATCATAGCTACTAGTGGAATTCCTTTGTAAGCTGGACCAAATAAAACATCAAATTCAATTCCACTTTTAATAATAGCTTTGCAGTAAGCATTAGTAACCCTAATTATCAATTCACCTGTATTGATTAGACCCATATTGAAGAAATAAGGGGATTGGCGGCCAGATTTAAGAGTGAAAGATCCAAATTTCAATGCATCACATTGCATTGCCAGATCCAAAAGGTCGTATTGATATTTCTCCATTTCTGTAATGAAATATTCGAAGATCTTCTTTTGATTGCCGATTGCAGCGGGGCTAGAGTCTTACAAAATAGTGACGATCTAGAGTATCTTATCATATTAAAATTTTTCTGAAATGAGAACCATATAAGACTGCATATAAATTCAAATTAATCTATGGAAGATGAGCTACATCATACACCAACCCAGTAGAGACGTGGGTAAGACATGACTTAGAAATGACATCTCGAAAAGAAATATTAGACATCATTGACATTATCGAAGAGGATTATCGACGAGATTTATCATTGCATTTATATTCAACCCATTTACTTCATCAAATCAATCCTCTTTTCCCCAGAAGAAACTGGTCTAGCTGGCCCCAGCCTATGAATACGGTTCCTGATCCTGGAAGTACTAAGAAGTATTGTGATATGGTTATTATAGAACACATTAAAACAGACTTAGTTCAAAAAGCTGGATCTGCGAAGGCTGGTAGTATTTCTGAAGCAAGTAACATCCTAGAAAGCGTCGCCAATCATGATAGCCATAGCGATGTAGAGGAAGACGAGAGGGAAGCCGACATAAAAGGCGGCGAAACAGAACTTATAGATGAAAAGAAAGATTGTTTAACTCAATATGGTGCTTCAGATTCAGACTCAGAAGATATTTCGAGCAAGTACATGCGGGTGCGATCAGTTGCAACGACTGAAGCTTTAACCGATAGTCGAAAGGATCTATTGATAGAATTATTTGCATTATTGGAAAATAGAATAAAAAAACGCCTAAGGAATTCAAAAATGAAGAAGCGACATTTGTCTGTAAATTTAGATTCTGGTGTTTTGTTAGAGATCACCAAGCAGATAGCAAACTGCATCGACATGATACTAAATCAATTAATTTATGGCTTAAGACAATCAGGAAGAAAGCGAGAAACCAAAAAGCCGAATTCAAAACTATTAAATTGGCAAGACGTTGTTCTTGCGAGTTTATCATTAAATGATCAAGATTGTCAAATATTGAGTAGCTCAGAACTTAAAACTCTTTATGAAGACCTAGAATATATGTTTCAGACGAGGGGATTTCCATATGAATACGATTACGAGAGCTCAATTTTGCCAGACGATTCGAGCGATATTTCATCCCATAGTAACTGCAACGAAACATCAGAAGCCAAGACATTTGATGTAATCAAACATTTAGATCATTTAGAAAAATCCCACGAAGGAATGTTTAATTACTCTCGCTTCAAGGAAAGGGTCTTGAAAAATTGGACCATCGAAGCAAATTTTCGGGCCCTAAAAAAAAAACTTTTTTTTGATAAGTTAAAGCTTCAGGATTTGGAAGATTCTTACTCGTGGGGTAAAAATAACATGTCATTCTACGCGGAAAAAAAGCTGAAAAAACAGAAGGTTAGGAGTATAGGAACAAGTGATTATGAATTAGCTTTAAAGCATGGTGGGATAAACCTCTCAATTGAAGATTTTACTATAGACATAAGTACTTTAAAAAAATAAACAAATACATTAACATTATCATTTGCAACCGCTAGTTAGATATAAAGAAAGTATTTAAGTTGCTTTTACTCTTAATTATGTGTTTGATAAGTGTTAGTTATCTCTGTGTCAAATATAACATCCCAAAAGCGACTTGTAACGCCAAATCCCATTTGATAGTTCTTGTAATGATGTTCTAAATGATAAGTTTTCAATTCCTGGAAAAACTTAGGAAGCTTCGTATGATGTAAGACATAATGAGTAACATCATACATAATATATCCTAAAGTGCCTCCGGCAAATCCTGAACATGCCCAGTAAAAAGGAAAGATGTTGAAAATTAGCTTATAAAAAGGATAAGCTAACAAGACAAATAATGCTGGAGGCATAACCAAACGATACTTATCCATTGGCAAATAGTGATGGACTCCATGTAAGGTAAAGTGTAGGGTGAGTGCTAGAGGGTGATCCGGCAAAAAGTGGTCCAAATGGAACAAAAACCTGTGCAAAAAATATTCTACCAAGGTCCAGACACATAATCCTAAGATCCAGAAACTAATGGCAATTATTTTGCTCTGGTTTACAAAACCCACATAGAAAATGTACATATTTACAGGAAGCCACAAAAGTGGAACAATCCACCAAGGAGTAAGCGATAAAGGCTCCAAAAAGTTTCCAAATAGAGGAGCAGATCCCTTACCGTAATGCCTTGGACGATGAACCTGATCTAAATAGAATTCCTTGGAAAACGTACAAGTGAGCATTTGTGGGAGGAGCGGCTTATGCAAGTCTAAAAATTTGTGCTTGCTAGCATCTTCATCGAAATCAGTCTGAATCGATAAGATTTCCTCAGAAGGTAGTTTATCATGGAACTCATAAATATCAAAATCCTTCTTCATCTTAACTTCCACCTCAGTGTTGTTTTTATTTTCCAAGAGATTTTTCTCTTCATTTTCTGTCGCCAAATAACCAACCAAGTATGCTTCATCTAGAATTTCGTAAGCACTTTCGGAATGTGTATGACTCCCAGCATCTGACATAATACTGGTAATATCCTTACCAGCATAATCTAATATAAGATCTGCTCCACCGGGATGCTCATCTAAAAATCCCGAAACATTATAAACTTTACGATGAAATAATGAGACCCAGCAATCTTTAGGACTGTTGTGCTTTTCAAGCGTAGCGCTTGATATCAAAGGTAAAACTTTCGACATAGCCTTCCTTGAAAACAGTTAGTGAATGTACTATTACAAAAATATAATGCTATAAATATATTGTGCGACTCTTTTTTTTTGTTAGTGGTACGATCGAAGGCTTATAAATCACCGAACATTTAGCACCATTTTGGAGATACAAGAGGTAAATATATCGTTCTTGTCTTAAGAATATAAGTATATACACATATGCACCTATATACATATATATTTTTGTAGTTATATGTCAACTTTGATTTGCTCATGCAGGTTCATATCTATAAATGACGGATTGTCGTCCGATAATGGCACCTCTTCAGCTTCCAGAAAGACCAGTTCTGACGCGTTCTGAAGTTTCTCTAATTTTGCACCATTTGACATCCTTTGTTCAAGGTGCAAGGTATGATCTACCAAATTCAAATAAGCATACATAAAATTAGAAAGAACTACTTGCTCTCTCAATGAACGCTTAGGGTTGGCCAATTTAAGATGGGACAATCTGTATATGGCTCTCTCCACATTTACTGGAAACCTATGATGCAACATTGCTAATGTAGATTGGGATGGAGGTGGAAGTGGAAATCCAAAAGCTGAATCGGTGAAGTGGATTGGTTGATTGGCCTTTGAAGTTCTGCGTATAGATTTCCTAATTTTTTCTTGAATATCTAATGTAATGTCTGAAGGAAGAGCTTCACTAGCTGCTTTATAACCAGAAACTTTCGTTCCATTCAGAGTGTTTACGGAATTTGGCGATTTCCTCTCGTCCAAAATCTGCGTCAGTTCCAGTGTGAACTTTTGGTGTGGTAATATGTCATTCTCTATTGTTTCAGATTCTTTAGTTAGCAAAGAAGCGTCAGATTGACTCTTTAGGTCATAAGTTTGGCTCTTTGTACTTTCGTATACTTCAGATGCTTTTGTTTGATCTTTTTCTTGCAGTTCAAATATAAGTTTTCCTGACCCAACCGAATCTCGTACCTTTTGAGAAAACCTCTTTTCTGATTTTGAAATTACGGAAATTAAAGAAGCCTTTCCGTTTCCGTTTCCATTCCCATTCCCATTTCCAGACTTATCCTTATTTCTTCTTTTAAAGAGCCCAGTTTTTATCTTATTTTGCAAGGATTTCTTTGATTCATTATCACTTTCATAATCAACAGTCACACCGGCAGAATTCTGCATCTTCGGAGAAAAATCTGACAGAGAATTAGAATTAGACCTTGTTTTTTTAAAGAATTTTGAGATTACGTTATCTTTTAGGTTTTCTTTCAGGCTCCCGAATGACAACTTTCTATCAGATGGGTGGCTTTCATCTCGGTCAGAATTATTCGATGCCAATTCGGGACTAGAGACAGATCTGGGAGTGTCTTTCTTGTTTATGCTATGAATCAAAGGATTTGATGAATCAAGACTATGACTGGATGACCTTTCGCGTAACCAAGTCCATGATTTTTTCTTCTTGACCTCCTTCTCTTCAAGCCCCATTGGCGATTTTGCCTCCAACCAATTGTCAGACTCAATCCCTCTCCCATTCAGAACATCGGGATACTGATCTAACAAACTGAATTTATTGTCTCTGTGAGAATCTTCTAAGAAGACTCCTGTGCCCCTAGAATTAGGAATAGTATCATCCTCCTTATGCTTTTCAGAATTGGAATATTTAAAGGGTGAAGTCTTCAAATCTTCCTGTTTATCTTTCAAATCTTCGGTATTGCATTCTTTAGAAGGAGCCTCAACGTTTTGATTCTCCATATCGTAAGATATATCATCAAGTATATTTTGGTCAGAAAATTCAGTATTTTTAGACTGATCAGACCTCAATTCTTCTAAAGCATCTTTCTCAATACCTAATGAGTCTTCGTAACTGATATTTTGAAGAGAAGATTGGAAGCTTGTATCTTGAGCTATACTATCCTTTGCGCTTATTTCCTCATCGCTAGATAAGGATGTGCTTTCTATGCGTGTTAAACTATCCTTAAAGGTACTGATTTCTTCCCTTAGTTGATTTAAATTTTCGTTCAAATTCAAATTCAAATTTTTATTTTCTTTATCAAAGCTCCTCTCCTTCTGTAATTCATTTTTCAACATAGGTGCTTGCTTAGTACGAACCATATATTCTGATGGAACCTTTTCAAAGGAAGGCAAAGCTTTATAAGGAGCTCTTCTATGTGTCCTATTAAACGAGTATGATTTGCTATCCTGCCCATTTTCCCTATCTAACTTTCTTGAAACATCTCTTCTATGTTGGGAGTTAACTATGGGCTGATGACTGGTTCCGATAAATGGATGCAAAGGAGGATTTTGCCTGGGACGAGAAGGTGATCTTTTTGAAAAACCATGTCTGCCCTCATTTTTTTTAGTTATGTTATGCAGCTTGCTCAATTCCAGTCCAGAGCTTGAAAATCTCTCGGGATAAAGTTTCTTCGAGGGCAAGCCATGCTGATTATGCTTATGGGAGTTGAAATGCAGTTCAATTGGCTGATGTGAGACAGCAGTAGTTGGGTAAGGTGAGGAACCAGAATGTGAACTTCCCAGAAGGTTCGGGTCACTATACATATGTCTCGCATGCATAATGGAATGCGATTTAGTGCCTTTGAAATGTAGTTTTCTTTCAAGTGCATCACTTGACACACGAGGAATTGCAGGTGTATTTAAAGAGCTTCTAAGATCTGCGAGCCGTCCTGCTTTGCTTGCTTGCAAGTTAGAACCGGAAATTATGGCTGCTCCGTGAGGTGAATTGGCGCGGTGAACTCGTCTTTGATTACGTCTCAATCCTAAATTGTTTGATTCTTGAGAAGGATTATTGACCCAAGGTGAACTCCTATCTGAAATACGTTCATTTGTAAGATGCAGTTCTTTTTCGATGAGAGAATCTTTTATAGAATAGTCCAGCAGGATTTGCACATTTCTAGTTGTAGAGCTCCCTGAAGCAGGCGAGACATATCCATCTAATGCCTGCTTTTCCACATCTGTGAAGCCCACAGAACTTTTTGATAACGATTTAGCAATACTTATAGCGTCCTCCGAATCGATACCTGCAACTTTTGATAGTACCTCCAATTGATTTACCAAAGTCCTCAAAGAAGGATTATTTGACCCAGCTTCAATATGCTGAGGAAGAGCCACGTCCAGTTTAACTTTATCTGAGGGAACCTCCTGTCGAATTTGCGCATCATCACCGTTATCTCTCTGCACAGAGCCTGATGATAGTAATGAGCTTTGTCTTTTCAAGCCGCTATTCCTGTTAGTACGATTATCAATAAGCTCTTTAATTTTGGACTCGAAATTAATCTTAAACTGTTCGGGATTAACTTCAGGATGTTCATTCGCAGATACCCAAAATGCAGTGTCTGTATCAATCATGGTATAGTCATCATCATAAAAATCATCTTTATCTGAAGTATCCTTCAAATCATTTCTTCCAATTGCCAAAGCTTTAGCAGGCAGCGGAGATTTTGATGAGGATCTGCTTGAAGAAGGGGATTTTCCTGATCGTCTTGATGGGCTAACATTACTATGCGAGCGGCTTTCGAGCAGAGTAGAGCCAAGCGAATGAACGCTAGAACCGTCATCCAGTGAATAAAGCTGGTAATCTTTTTCATCTTGAGGTAAATCTGGATCAAAGTTCATCATATTCCCAATGGAAAGTCGCTTTAGAGCTGCCACCATTTTCTTCTCTTGCTCAATTTCTTTTGCCGCCGATTCATAGCTACTAAATTTCTCTCCTTCATCCATATCTTTTTGCTGTGACATCTCTATATCCGGCTACTCTTAATTATCTTCCAGTCTCTTCGACTTACAAAAATAACCATATATTCGTAAATTCAAGACAATCAGAATATCAAATTCGAAGACTTAAAAAAATGCAATCACAGTTACTCGAATTACTTCAGACTAGTTACTCACTGGCCAGTATGCTATCCTTGTAAATGGTTTTTAGAGCGTTGTAATCGTTGATTTGATCTACACGTAAAAAGTAATATTACACAAAACTCGCTTTTTGAAATTCCTATAGTGTATTGTTAAAGATAACTAATAAACCCTACTAAGCCAATTACTAAAAGACACCTATAAATGACATTCCATATACCATGACCAACCGTGAGATCAGGAAAGCCATTAACATTGCATATGATATGAAAGACAATTACAATTGCTGTGTTGTGATTTTTAGAAAGAAATAGATGGTTACATAATATTCCAAAAATGGAGGTGTATAGTGTAAGGAAAGCAGTTGTTAATATCATCTCTTTCCTTGAATGATGTTCATATTTGTAAAGATTGTAAGCGTGATGTATATGAGCTATGCCGAATAAAAGCGGTGATAGCAAAATATGCAGTTTCTTCACACCGTATGGTGTTAACAAAGTTAAGATAATTGATCTAAAAACCAATTCCTCAGTAACAGGTCCGAATATGTGATTCCTGAAACCTTTCAACAGAAAAAAAGTTTCTTTAATATCGTTAATCAAATCTGCTTCTCTTGTCAATAGTTGTCTAATGTATTCACAAATGGGACCCATAAATAACCAGAAGAATAGAAATGTATATTCAAATAGTGATGCAATGTCTTCCAAAAAAGATTGCGACTTAGTAAACCCAGGTAGCATCCCAATGTTTTGTAAAGCCTCATATTTCAGGCTGTACATCCCAAATTGGACTAACATATTAGGAATAAGAAGTATCCAGACCAGGCATACCAAACCAACCCTACGAAGACGAAATCTTATCACATCTTGATTGTCTCTTTCGAGTCCTTTTAGGTTCTCTGGCACAAAAGAATACAAACAAGCCACATAGCTAACTGAAATAAGAACACTTAAAGACCAACCAAGAAATTCATTTTGCATTTTAAAGTAGGATTTTAGAATCCCTTAATATGTGCTCTCTGCACCTGATCTTCGTAGCATCTGAATCAGCTGTTATATTCAGGAAAAGACTTTTTTAGATCAACCAATACACCCTTTCCTCAATCGTCTGACTCATGCTTACATAATCATAAAATTTCATATCAGTGAAAAATTCAAGGTTAGGAAGCAGCAGAGAACGTACTATAGTATCTACAATGGTATCCTATAGGATCTTAAAGCCTTGTTATCCCGTGTTGACTAACCTGAGGCGGGGTTTCAATACACTGCGCATTTTGAGTTCACAGAATTTAACTGAAAAAATCATCCAGAAGTACGCAGTTGACTTACCAGTAAATAAGGAAGTACATAGTGGGGACTATGTTAGCATTAGACCAGCACATTGTATGTCGCATGATAACTCATGGCCAGTTGCAACAAAATTTATGGGTTTAGGTGCCAAAAAAGTTGCCAACAACAGACAAATTGTTTGTACCTTAGATCATGATGTGCAAAACAAATCTGATAAGAATTTAGAAAAGTATGCTAACATTGAAAATTTTGCAAAAGAGCAAGGCATTGATTTCTATGGAGCAGGAAGGGGTATTGGACACCAGATTATGATTGAGGAAGGTTATGCTTTTCCTTTGAATCTCACGGTAGCTTCTGATTCGCACTCTAACACCTACGGTGGTGTAGGAGCCCTTGGTACGCCAATCGTCAGAACTGATGCAGCTGCTATATGGGCAACTGGACAAACATGGTGGCAAATACCCCCAGTCGCCAAGGTGGAGTTAGTTGGCAATTTAAGAAAGGGAGTTACTGGTAAAGATGTCATCGTCACTTTGTGTGGTTTATTCAACAATGATGAAGTTTTGAACCATGCTATTGAATTCACAGGCGATGGGATAAAAAATTTGAGTGTAGATTACAGATTAACTATTGCTAATATGACAACGGAGTGGGGTGCATTATCTGGTTTGTTTCCAGTAGATGATGTCTTGATTCAATATTACGAAGATAGACTTCAAGCTTTGCCTGAATCTCATCCTAGAATTAACAAGGAAACATTAAGGGAATTATCCGAAAAGAGGTGCACAGCTGATGAAAATGCAGTTTATGCTAAACACTTGGTTTTGGATTTAGGAACATTATCTCCTAATGTTTCTGGTCCCAACTCTGTTAAGGTTTCTACTCCTCTAGATCAGTTAGCTGCACAAGATTTAAAAATAAATAAAGCATACTTGGTTTCTTGCACTAATTCTAGATTAAGTGACATCAAGGCTGCTGCTGATGTTATTAGGGGCCATAAGGTTCATGAAAATGTCGAATTTTACGTTGCAGCCGCTTCTTCAAACGTTCAGAAGGATGCGGAAGCGATTGGTGCCTGGAAAGATATTTTGGATGCAGGGGCAATACCTTTGCCAGCTGGTTGTGGTCCATGTATTGGTTTGGGAGCAGGATTGTTAAAGGATGGTGAAATTGGTATTTCCGCTACTAATCGTAATTTTAAAGGAAGAATGGGCTCCAGAGATGCTCTAGCATACCTTGCCTCTCCTGAAGTTGTTGCAGCGTCTGCTATACTTGGTAGAATTGGTGGCCCTGAAGAGGTGCTCGGTCAGAAATTACCTTCAAGCCAAGATGTTGTCAAATCATTAGACATCCCTAACACAAATACATCTGAAGAATCAGTTTCTGGCTCTGTGGAGGTATTACAGGGATTCCCACATTCTATTGAAGGTGAATTGGTATTGTGTGACGCTGATAACATCAACACTGATGGAATATATCCAGGTAAATACACTTATCAGGATGATGTTCCCCGTGCTAAAATGGCTGAAGTATGTATGGAGAATTATGATTCTGACTTCAAGAATAAGACAAAGGCAGGGGATATTATCGTCTCTGGCTTCAACTTTGGAACAGGCTCTTCACGTGAACAAGCTGCAACAGCTATTTTAGCTAGAGATATGAAACTTGTAGTTGCCGGTTCTTTTGGAAACATTTTTTCTAGAAACTCTATCAACAATGCCTTATTGACTTTGGAGATTCCTGATTTGATCAACATGCTCAGAAAAAAGTACTCCGGTAATGAGGAGCTCACTATTAGAACCGGCTGGACTTTGAAATGGGATGTTACAAAGGCTTTAGTCGAAGTTAAGAACGAAACTGGAGACACAGTACTTAAGCAGAAAGTTGGTGAATTAGGTACCAACCTTCAAGACATTATTGTCAAAGGAGGACTTGAGGGATGGGTTAAAGCAAAAATTTCTGGCCAGTAATGTATATATGAGTTATTTTTGCAAATATTAATCTAGATCATAAAAATATTCTAATATAAATGGAATTTTGAGTTCACACATAGATACATATAAATAAGTATTGTTTAGCGAGCACATAAAAAATTAAAATGGGGCGAGCTGGGAATTGAACCCAGGGCCTCTCGCATGTTTGTAGTAATCATTCAAGTGTTCTCGAATGTCGCCCAAAGCGAGAATCATACCACTAGACCACACGCCCAATTTTTGAACCTGTTGCGGCTTGTGCCGAAATAACCTGCTTCTAATTTATATGATTAAACAACTCGTGCTTCAATGATGCATGTATTATTACACAGCTGTGCGATACATCTTCTGTGACTTCTATCACATTATTTGCGAAGGTTAACAACATTACAATGATATTAAAAACGTAGTACATCAAAATGTCTATTATCATATCAAATCTTTCAACTGTGTTTTGCTTCCATTTCGCTATTTCATTTCCTATTTTATGAAGTGGCACGAAATAGGATTCTTTAGTGAAGAGTAAGGAATGTAACATTAAAAGTAAAATTTCCAGTATCGAATATATGAAAATATATCTATATATATGAAAATATATATATAATTCCTAATATTGATATTTGGTAAATGAAATTCTTTTAAATATTTTCAAATAATCTCAGTGACATTTGTCAGATATATGACTACCAATACTTGTTGTTTTGCAGCGAAAACAATCCTAAATCCGCTTATTGAGTACAATTCAGAAGCAAGTATTGATACATGGCTCTTTTTTGTACATCAGTATTCTCTCCACTTCAAAGGGAAAATCCAAACACCTATAGTAATATAAGTCGCATTTAACAACAATTAGGTCATTAAAGAGGAGAAGAATTTTTTCTGAGTGACTTCCAAAAAAATGGAACTGGGGTAATTAGATTCTAAGTTTTATATTATGTAGAATGTGAAACCAAGTAATAGCCAAGATAACCAAATGTGAGATTATTAGTTAATGTGTCCAAGTGTTTCATGTAAGTTGCAGCAATTAAATAAAAAGGAAATTACACTTCCAAGACCGAAAATACTGAGCTAAAACCCGTCCTCATTTCTGCATAGTATTCTATCCAATTTGGTTTCGTCAGTTCATTAGCCACCAAGCACTTATTAATTGATTTTGAAAGGGAAATAATAGACTTTAGACCTTCATTGTAACTTTCAATTTCTTGGGAGCTTGCTTTTGATTTTAATTTCTTGCTCAAATTTTTTCTTAACAAACCTATGAGGCTAGGTAACACATCTGGTGAAGAGAGCAAGAATTTAGGATAGGAATTAACTAGATGGCTGAGATCGATAGAAGCTAACACTACAATATCCACTTCAGAATCCACAAGCCCATTTTCCATTATAACTTTCCCCATTTGCTCAAGGTCCACACCTTTATCATCCAACATGTTAGGATCCATAGACATGACAGAATACAACATTTCATAGCAAATTTTTCTGATCTCCAATCCTTCATCAATAATGTATTTATACGGACCCATAGGAATGATCTTTTTGAATTCTTGTTTCATTGGAAGTTCATTATATATGGCTGGAAGAATTTTTGGTCCTAAAATGTCAACAAGTAGCAGAGGGTTGCTGTAGATTCCAGTTGATAAAGTGCCCACTAAAGCTTGTTTGACTTCAATATTCTGGATTTGTAGAAATGATAAGCATTCTTCAAGTAGATTAAGTTCTGGTAAGCTCAGTACTTCGACCCTGCTAATCAAGAGCTTTAAAATAGATATGCAAATGTAAATTTTAGATAAGCTTTCAGTTGTTTTTACATTTCCAATTATTTGCGAACTGTAAACTTCGTTTTTCATACAGATTTTGTACAAGGTATCACCGCTTAATTTTAACTCAGGTATAACCTTATTAAAATCATCATCATTGTACGAAGAAACAACCTTCCAAATAGTATCCCAGATCAATTTTAAAGTATCATTATCTATATCTTCATCACTGTTCAAAATCTGATTCAATGAAATAAGATTCAATTTGCGAAATCTATTATTTGACTGGTATGATGCTAACAAAGAATTTAAACGATTCTTTATATCTTGAGCTACCGTAAGTCCGATTGCCCTTGCACTTGCTTGATTTACTTCATCATTGCCTGAATCTAGAATTCTAAGAAACATATCAATAGAGGGACTTGGACTATATCCAAGCCCTGCAACGTTCCCTAAGAAGTGAATATCAAAGATGAGTTTATCAGCGTCATAATCTTTATTTCCTGATAATGCAGATTCGACCTCTCTCATACACTTTTCAACTGCTTCCTTTCGATTTTGACTGACTACGATCACTGCCATAGCTCTGGCTGCTACAAAAGTCTTCAAATCAAGGCACAGGGTAAATGCATCGAATAAATCAAAGTCTAAAGGAAGTTGAGATATGATCTTCAAAAATTGAGTGAAGCTATAATCACTCAAATTTTCCATGTTGTTTAGCTTTTTATTAATAATCTCCTTCACGATAATCTCGACTAAAGACAATTCTATTTGTACACATGTCATTATTTTACTCAAAATATCAAAAATCGATGACATGGTTCTCCCATCGTTAGTTGTACGTGCTAAATTAACAGTAGCAGTACATAACTCATTTAAGTTACTACTTCCTATTTTATCCATCGAAATGCTTGACAACACAAGGCTGAGAAGCTTCAATGAATTGTAATTGTTAGCCCTTTCAGTTGTACTCAATACAGCTGTAAGCTGAAATATTATAAACAGAACAAAATCATTGCGCAAATGAAACAGATTAATTTCAAGTGACTTGGGTTCAAAAATCTTCACTAAATACGAAGTAGCGGTATCCATTATAAATTCATCTTTCAAGCTTTGTTCAAAAACGCAGATTAACAGCAGTACAGTATTTGGATCCAAAGAGATTCCTATGCAAGCCTGAGTTAGAGCACCCAATGACTTCTCCTTTAATATGCTAGAGAATGACTTATCTGTAGCAAGGCCAATTAAACCATTTAGCAATGTGTTTAGGGCCCCAGAAATTTTTCCTGTGCCCATGTCACTTCGGGCATGCTGGAAAAGAAGACTAGAGATGTCAAGATTTTCTAATAACACATGATGATATGTCTTATCATTCAAAATCGAATTGGAGATGTCACTCAAAATTTTAGAAATATATATATCTTTGCAATTGTATAGTTCATCGTTCTCAATAATTGCCTTATAGAGAGAAAACATCTCGTTCGTTTTCTCGACTGCAATTGCTGAAGAATTTGATAAGGAAAAAAACAGATCAAGAAAATTCTTTGAAGTTTTGACTTCTGATCTTAAAATGCAAATTATAAGCTTTATAACAATAGGGAATTTGGACCTGCTCTCTATATGAAGTACCTCTATGATGCTCTTTTCTAGTAAAGGAATCATCTCACTTATAATATCCATTGGCGTGTCAGTTACAATGACCCTACTACTAGATGAGTTTTGAGAAATATTAAATTCTTTGTGGCATTTGGCATTTAATATATCTAACAAATGCATCAAGGCACCAATTGCTCTTTCTGACACTAACTCAAAATTATCTTTCATTCCCGATAACAAATAGGGAAAAAGTACCCTATACAAGTCCTTAGCAAGTGATGAGTCACTGACTATAAGTGAATCAACGATGATTATTGCTTTATCCCTCAATTTCCAAGTTCCATCATCATCGCCATCACCTTCTCGAAAGTTAATTTGTTCCTCATCATCCGAGAACTCAATCAGAGACCCTTCACTGAAACTATATGAATCAGAAGAGTGGCCATAATCACTTAAAGGATTATAAGAAATCAATTTGAGCACGATTTCTACTATATCGTCAAAATATGCTTTTAAGGTGGCGCTGGCCACCGCATGAATCATTTCATTTAAAGTATTTAAAGCATCCTCTCTAAGCGAATTTTCACTAATCAATTCATCGAAATCGATGTCTTCCATCTGGTCCGCCAGAAGTAAATCTTCTAAGTTCAATGAATTTTTGATGTACTTATAAATATCAGCTGAGATGAGGTCTATTTTATCTTCATGAATAATAGAAGTAAATCCCCCTTCCCTTAAGAAGATGGATAATAACCTCAAAGTAGTACTTCTACCTTTTCTTGAATCTTCATGCCCAGAGTTCTTGAAAATTTCATTTAAAGTGTCTGCTATTACTAAGTCTGCATTACGATTATCTGACTTCATCAATAATTCAAACACAACAAAAGAACGTGTAGAAACTAATCCATCACTCGAATCTATTGAAGATATAGCCTTTTCAAAAAGGATTTTTCGTTGTTCTGGAGACAAAGCGCTCTTAGAGTTTTTCAATAGGTCAATCAATACTTCAATAGAGTCAACAGTAAATCCTGTTCTTACCAACTCATCAAGTAGAGTGCTTGTTATGGAATTCCATAACTGTTTTGTAAAGAAGCTACCAGCATCAAGGATATATCTCAAAGTCATACTTGGAATTGAAATGGTAATTCTACTGTTATTTTCCTTTGCATTTTCCAATAACATTTCAGAATAGAGGTTTTTTACCATATCTAGTACCGATTCACTAGAAATATATTCTGCTATAACAGGAAATGTATTGACTGCCTGGCTTTGGACATGTGAGTTCAGGTCTTTAAGCAATCTGAACAATATAGGTATAAAGCTCTCAATTGATTTAGTCTTCAAATTATTGCCACTTTTGAGATAACTCTTCAAATCTTCCAAGGCCATGTATCTCAAGTCCGGATCAACATCCAAGGCCTTGTCCTTGAGCGATGTTATGCTAAACTGAGCCATTGGGGTACTACGTTTGAAAGTCGTAATCTTTATATATTTTAATCGTCCTGAAGTCACGTGCTGACTTGGACAGAATATGAATGCTATACTATCTATAGAAATTCAATTGCTTATGAGCCAGGCTTCATAAGCAATAATTGTTAATAAATTGCAATGATAGCAGTTTTGTGATAATCTATATTCTAATTGACTGATATCCTTCATTGATTTTTATTTTCTTGGTGCTTACTTTTGCTTTTCTTCTTCGTTTTCTTCTCCCTTTTTTCTTTTTTTTCCTTTTTTACTTTCTTTGAATTTCTTTCAGTATCCGTTACTTCCAGATTCTGCATATTTAGTCCTTCAGTTCCCTCTAAACCTTTGTCCTTTAAAGTAGACAAATGACGAGGTTCCGAGCTGATTCCAGTCACATCAACTTCTTCTACAATAATATTTGTTTTGTTTTCTTCATCAGTTTCATCAGAATTTGCAGAATTCATTTCAGGTTTTTGCAAGGATTTATCAATGTCATCCTCCAGAACATCGATTCCAACTGCTGGGTAGTCTTCTCCAAGAATATGAAGTAACACAACACATCTCTTTGCAAAATCTATATCGATGTGATCTTTTGAGGACTTGGATGCATCAGAAGCATTATTGGTTGTAGATTTTTCAGGCGCTTCGTCGTTCAGATCATCCTTCACATCA
This sequence comes from Debaryomyces singareniensis, assembly GCA_031081795.1. NCBI lineage: Eukaryota > Fungi > Ascomycota > Pichiomycetes > Serinales > Debaryomycetaceae > Debaryomyces > Debaryomyces singareniensis. The sequence continues at coordinate 1,449,859 of JARYSX010000002.1, forward strand.
TTTGACTCTTCGAGATCATTCCTGATTTTAGCTTCGATCTCTTCAGCTAGTTTATTCCATTTAACAACCACACCTTTTAAATACTCTATTACAAAAGACCTGCTTCCTCCTTGTAATCCCTCAATATAAATCTGAAGAGCATTTTCATAGTCCGAAGAAATATTATCAAGATTTCTTAATATCCAGTTTTGCTTTTGTTTGCTAAATTTCCAACTATCTCTATCTTGATGGTACTGTCTCAAGTAAGATAGCTGGTCTTTCTCTGGGGGTGCCTTACGCAACTCCTTTGGTAACTTGGGTCTCTTTGGAGGTTTTTTCTCCTGCGTGTCCGTATTCAGTCGTGATCTTTTCTTTTTGTTAAGATCCTTTACAATTCTATTCGTTAAGTCACCACTATCAATATGGGCAACTGAAACGATTTCTTCGCTTCCTTGATTATCCAGGACTTTAAGACCTAGCTTTTTCCAAGCTGGGATTGTTCCGCTCATCGTTATACCCTTCTTTACTATGGTGCTTCTTCATGTTCAGCTCATCTCACATAATCCGGGTAACAGGAGTCGCTTATAGTCCAAAAAATTAGAAGCATTAGACTTTTTTTTTTAAATATAAATGCGAAGACTAAGCGGACGTTATGTTCTACGGGTTGTATTTCTTTTGTTTGTATGATCCTTTCTAGCCTTTGCTATATTAATATTACTATGTTTGAGTCTGCTGTTAGATTTACTACTAGCAATAGATATAGAAAACGTATACATCAAAAAATGTTATCCCTCTAGTATTTCTTAAGAATCCGAATAGTTATGTAAATATTGCCTTATAAAATTTTCAAGTGAACACAACCGATTTAGCCTATCTGTGAACCATGCACATTCAGAGCAAATGGCATTAAAAAATTGTTTCCATGTATGATAATTATATAAAGCTATAGCTGGTACTAATGCCACCGTGGTAAACAAGCGTCCGCGTTATGCAATGCAAATGTATAATCATGTTTGACGGGAACTAATTTGCAGAAATAGCAGCATCATTTTACAAAGTGTCACAAGTTTTATCCCTCGAAGGCAACCCCGATAATATTTTCTAATCCCTTAATTCACATGTGTTCCGTTCATGGTTGGATCATAACTTCGAATATTTTTGAGTGTAAATTTCATCCTAAAATTGAACTTCAAAAGAATTCTTGCATATATTATTTAGGCGTCCTTTGCATGAATTGGAATGTAATGACGTCTATTAACAATCAAGGAAACCAAATATTTTTAAGACGCTATGAACACTAAAGAAATCTGCTACTGGTACAATCGATCACAAAATGCACTTTCTGTGCCAGTAACGTTGAAGCTTATCTATTTTGGGTTTTTTTTATTAGGCAGTTTTAAATCTGAATAGTTTTAAAATAGGCATAAAATTCCTTCTCTGATCGCATGCGTATACGTAGATATTTTAGCTTTCATACAAAATATTAATCTATATAAAGATATATTGATACTTCCTTTATTGTTTGGAATTAATCTTTAGCTTCTGTGTCTCCACTAAACTTTGAATTATCAAGGATGCTTTTGGGCTCTTGTTTCTTATTACCTTCGAATTTTGCTGACTCAAATTTAGGCCCTTCGAACTTTCCTGCTTGTAGATTCCCTTCTTGGGAATTTGAAATAGAAACCTCTTTCTCTCGTTGAGAGTATTTTTTGTTCAAATTCACATCTTCATCTTTGCCATTAAGGGATCCACTTCCTTCAAATTTTGCTCCCTTTAGAGGATTTCCGGTTTTATCTGTGGAGTCTTCCTTACTGGCTTCAAATTTACCGATACTTCCTAGCTCCCCTAACAATTCCTTATTTTGATTTTCGGCCATACTCGTTGCTCAATTATTTATTTTAAATTTTTGAATGTTCTACTTCATGCGAACAAATTGATTACCAGAGCAATCGAGTATGAGCACACTAAGTAAAAGTTGAGGAAGGCAATTTACATTTATGCTTCCAAATTTATTCATAATTGACTGGGATGAGACCATTACTGAACACGATACTATAGCACTATTAGCAGATGCTGCATATACTTGCAAACCTAGCTTTTTACCGAAATTCGACCACTTCGTCAATATATATAATTCAGCATACAACAAGTTTAGTCAAGAATTTCAGCATGAAAATGGAAAAAGAGATACAATTGAGAAAGAGATCAGGTTTCAGAAAGGACTTTACAAAGTTGATGAGACCTCTCTAGATGAAATTTGTAAGTTAAAGCTATTTGAAGGTGTACTGAAGTCGGAAATAGAAGCTAAGGCATCTGAAGTGAAACTTAGAGAAGGATTTCTCAAATTTCTAGGCGGATGTATTAGTATGGGGATTCCTGTTAAGATTTTAAGTGTAAATTGGAGCAAAATACTTATGAAAGCATGCCTCGAAAAGAATGGCTTCGTTGAAAATGAAAATTTGGAATACATTGTTAACGAACTTGAATTTAGGGAAGAAATTGCAACTGGTAATTTCACAGGAGAAGAAATTAGAACAGGAATTGATAAACTAGCTATTACAAAGGATCTCAAACGAAAATATGGTAGAATTTGTTATATTGGCGACAGCTCAACCGATTTATTGCTGATGATTGAAAGTGATATTGGCATAGCTTACGAGGGTAGTAGGGTCATTGCTGATCTAAAATCTTTAAGTATGATATTTAGGGAACTAAATGATAAGAGTCTTATGAATGATAATGGTTTATATGTTTCGGATTGGCACTGTTTAGAAAAAATGTTGCGCAGTTTAGAATAAAGATAATTTTTACTTTTTAAAATAGATAATAAATCATTAAGATATGATAATGTAAACTAAAAAAACTTATGCTTCTTTCCAGGCTCCCATTGGTGTACCGTAAACAACACCTTGAGGCATTTGCACACCAGGCAAAAATTGGACCATAGAATGTGGTGGAGGTGGTAAAGTTAAAGGGGGGCCGTGTGTAGCTATTATTGGAGACATCATGTTAGAATCCATCGCGTATTGTACACCCCGAAAATACTGAGATTGCGAATTAGGCGACCGCCCTAGGACTGCATCACCACCAATTGGAACGCCACCCTGAATTATATGACTATAACGGGAATTGACTCCCTGTAATTTCATTAGTTGCTCATTTTGACCTTGAACCGGTTTATGATTCACGGCTGGGCTAATCCATTTAGTGCTGGGTGACCCTACATGGGGGTGTTGATAGACTTGTTGTCCAATATACTGTGGTTCTGAATATGCTAAACCTCCTTCCCTTGTAGTAGTATCGTTTCTTTGATTTGCAAAATTATGGTTGGCGTTTTGGGGATTATCACTGTATCCTGATGATAAATTCTGATTAGGGTGCGACAGAACAGTTTTATTCTTGTGCAAATTATTGATGTATTCCATCCTTTCTACTGGTAGCAAAGCAATGATGTCTCTAATGAGCAAATGAGGTACTTCAGGTGGCTCTCTCAACGCAATTTTATTTCCTGTTTTAAAAGCATTAACTAAAGATTCTGCTCTCTTTTCAAAGTAGAGGGCACTTTCTCTATCTCCAATAGCCAAGTAACTTTTTGAAGCTTTGTTACACGCATCAGATGCATCAATCATTTGGTCATTCGACCTCTCGTAAACACAACTTAATCCATCCCATGCTGTAGCAGTTCCCCATGAGTTTTCATCAACTTGCCAACGTAGTGCCTGAGAGTATGCCGCTAAAGCATCTGGTAGCTGTTTTAATTCTAAATACAAACTCCCAACAGCCAACCAAGTCACTGAGAAAGAAGATGCTCTTGTTAATGCAATTTGAAAGCAATCATAAGCCAAACGTGGCGATTTTAGAGAAGCATAAGCTTTACCTAGTAAATACCAAGGTAAAAAGTCACCTTCGCTTCCTGCCTCTACCGCTTTTTCATCATTTGTATTGCCGTGTAGAAACAAAGGAGTAGGCACTTCATGCGAGACAACTCTGTGCAATAATGCAATTGCCAAACCTGCTAGTTTTGGATTATTGCCAATAAGAAGCAAGTATGCGTGTGTTATTAGTACTCTATCTGAGTTTCCTACAATGATCTGAGCTTTTTCGCACGTCTCTATAGCACCCTGAAGATCATTGGCTCTTTCCTTGGCTGTTGCTAAAGCACACCATAACGCCACATACTCGTCCATTCGTGCTAGTGAAGGAGGGGGTAAGGATAAAGCAACAGTTAATTCGGAAATTGCTGTATCTATATCTCCATCGGAAGCGTATATAGCACCTAGTTCAGCATGTGCTGCCCTTGCAGTTTCAACATCATCTTTGGAAAATTGCTCTATTCTCTGTGGGAACAAAGAAAGGCAACGAATCAAAGAGTTTGCGGCCTCTTTTTTTGCCCCTGCCCTCAATAATGTTTGGGCATTCAAAAGCCATAGGAATGGGTCTTTGGCATTGAGCTCAATGCTTGCCTGAGCTGCTCGATGTGCTTGCTCGTTGAACCCAAGGACTAAATAACATTCGGATAGTTCTCTGTGAATTTCGTAACTACGTTGTAAATGCTTATATTTCTGTAGGTTAGAATTTATCTTTTCAATAAGTTGCTTTGATCCAAATCCCTCGTTGCGCTGAACATCATTCACCCTAACAGCCTTTGAAAGACCAACGATTGCATCTAGATTTGATTCTTCATAGTTTAATGCAAAATCATATGCTTTGATTGCTATTTCTGTTACTCCAATGGTCATGCTACAATCACCAATTCCAGTCCAGGTGCTAGCCGCTGTATGCGAAAACTCTTCCACCTTCTGTCGCTTGTTATGTAGATCATTCGAAGCACTTCTCTTCATAATACGTTAAGCCAGTCTAACTAATGCAACTATATGAATATTGATATAGGTCTTAAAATAAACTCGTAGAATGAGTCTGATATTAAAATTGTAAATTAAATTTCTGAGCGAGGCCAATTATCACAACTTGGTTGATACATCCAGGTACGTGATGTAGTTACACAATATATTGTTACAAACATGCATATTCGAATGCATATGTTCCATAATAAGTGTGTCGGGTCGGGTCTCAAGAGCAGCATGCTGAAAGGCCGCATTGCATATCACGGCACAGGAACGCCAGAAATATAATATGCAAAGCTAATCATATTCAAGTATGGCAGCATTACTAAAATTATAAATGTTAAGGGGCTATATCGAGTAAGTTATCCTGTAGAAGCATAATTTTAGCGCGAGCGACATGATACATGAATAATAGAATTATATGCCTATTGTGCTTACAGTAAGTGTTCAAATATGAATGCAAGGCTAAAGGAGAACGTTTTAGATGAAATGCAGGTGTAAGTATGTGGAAGTCTAAAAATGTTATATTAACAGAATAGTGGTGACCTATTAATGTAAGCATTAAGCTTCCATGAGAAAAGAAACCTTATTATTACTTCTCTAAAGACCAATTTTTTGTATGAGCGGTACGTACCTACATCAGTCTCAAGAGCTGGTCTAATATATAACTTTTAAAGGTACTTACCCGAGGGCTTGCAGCTCTCATAAAATATATATGTACTGAGTATATAACCGTAGGAATTATTTCTGCAGGCAACATTCTTACAGATTAACCAGAAATCATATATAATAAATTGTATCTGAACGCAATCATGTACATATTTAGGGAATGTATATGCACATCTAAAGATTATTTATGCATTATAATCAACACTGATATTGCATATAGGTTACTTTTGCTGCTTCATAAAATTTTTATACATGTGCATAACATAGTAATCTACGAAGCTTGAGATAGGAGTTTTAAATAGAAATTCAGAGTATGCAGACAGCAACCTGGGAGTGCGCGTCGAAAGAAATCTTAGCGAACTGCCGTACTAAATATTATAAGTTCTGGCGAAGAACGTTTTGGCAGAAGTGTATTCACATGCTAAATCACGTGCCATGATATTTTTTGCTATAAGGTAGCTGATGAGCTAGCGACTTTGGAGTTACCATTTATGCTATCAAAATTACTTCCAAGTCTGTGGATTCATACTAAAGTGCTAGGATACGCTATTTCAAAAAGGTATCTTTATAACTTGGGTAGTTTTTTACCTTCCTGCAGATCATGTGGAATCACCTTACAAGCATCGGATCCAAAAAAAGATGGGTTTTATGTGGTGCCTAAGCAAGCTACCAAGTTATTGAAAAATGAGGATTTAATATTTAATAAACATATGGAGAAGCTTAGTCAGGAAGAAAAAAGTCTTTTGATTAATGACACAAATCAACTGTATTCTTCTCCAGAGAGATTGAATTTGAATACTGAACTCAAGCCAGAGGGACTAGAATGCCTAAGATGCCGCAAAGCAAAATATCAAAATGTATTTGATTGGAAGGAGTTACCTTGTGGGTCGGTTGATTCCGTATTGACTGATGTTCCGCCCAATGCTGATATAATTTACGTTGTTAACGCTCTTGATTTTCCTGCTGGCATTGATAGGCTGATTTTTAAATACAGAAGCCCCAAAGAAATAAAATTTGTAATAACAAAGTCAGATTTGATATTTAGTAGTGTTCAAATGAGTCAAAAATATGGCAGTATATTTTTCAAAGACTATTTACTGAAAGTCCACGGTGCAGATCCGAGCAACGTATTTGTTGTAAGCGGTAAAAGCGACTGGAATATAAAACAATTAATGTTATCAATAAAAGATGATACATATATTGTTGGAAATACAAATAGTGGCAAATCCACACTAATTAAATCTCTCCTAAATTTTGAAACCATCAGCTCAAATGCTTATACAAATTCGAAGGAGAAAAAGACTTTGGATAAGTTGACCAATTTAGCGATGAATTCCGGAATTAGCAAAGCTCAAATTTGGAAAGCTAAAAAGCAAATAAAATCTAAAGCAAAGGATATTAATGGTCCAGGGACTTCATTTATGCCTGGCTTTACTCGAAATTACATACATTACGATATCAGAGGAAAAAATGTAACAGATGTTCCGGGATTTAATGCTCTTGAGAATCATGGAGTATATCAGCACCTTAGTCCTCAAAGTGCTAGACTCTTGTCGAAAGGGGCAAATGCCTACAAATTTTGTAGCTACTCGTCTCCTTATGTGACGTTAAAACCAGGGCAAATCTATACTGTTGGTGGATTATTTTTCTTAGAGGCATCTTCTGATCTGATGCTTCAGATAAAAAAATGTATTAACTTTGATTTTCATATATTTAGGGACATGGAGAAAGCGAAATCATCATTACACTCCATAGAATCAAATCCTGCATTAAGTCCTAAGTTTATTGTTGATAAGGAGGCGTATCCTAACCTCAAGAGATATATAATTCCACCATTTTTTGGACCTATTGACCTTGTGATCAATAATATTGGGTTTATTACAATTTCTCCAACTGGAAAACGAAATAACAATAAGTTACTATCAGTATACCTTCCGAGACATGTGGAAGCTTTTATTAGACGGCCAATTATTCAATATACTAGTAAGTCTCTCTCTGGTAGAGATAAGAATGGAAATAAACTCAAATCTGAAAATTTGAAATCAAAGAGCACAAAAGTGTTGAAACTATATAATGGTAAGACGCCCTTTTCAAGTTTATTGCTACCATCTCCTGGAATAGATGAGGATTTTGAAGTAGTATCTAATACTATTTCAAAGTTTAGAGGAAATGACTTAATATATGATTCTAGTACTGAGATTAACGATTCCAATAAGCACTCATTTTGGATAGACATCTAATAGGCTGTTTTTACAGCATGTTATGAAAAGACCATCTGTTTGTCTTTTTTGCATTCTTTATGGAATTTACATCTAGAGCCATCTAGCAATAAGAATAGCATAGCGCTATTATTCCAAACTGTATATAGATAATGCAATAAAATTCACCGCATGTTTAATTGCTAAAACCGTGTAGAATACTCGAAGGGATGTCAAAAGCGCGACTATGCACGGTCGCATATCAATGAAAGCTTCTTGACATGATCACAATAAAAAAAATCAAAAATTATCATTCTCCTTTTAAGTTTGATCCATTGAAACTATGCTTCGCAGCCAAAGCTTGTCAAACTTTAGCGATCATAAAAAGGCAAAAGGTGGTTTCTTGCTGGGTCTTATTTCACGTAAGCCATCACAGAATGACTTGAGTGAAAGCAAGAATACTACAAAATCTCTGAATGCTCATAAACAAAGACCCCTTTCACAATCATTTTCTAGTATGAATCTTAAATCAAGAACAAGGGAAAGGAAAGATGTGTGCTTAGATGCTTCCGGTTATGTCTCAACTCAAGCAAAGCAGAGACAGTCCACTTATGAAAACAAGGAGAACATGACGAACATTCTGAATCCTTCGAATACTAACCATAAGTCATCGGAGAGACTGTTAAGGACTCGATCCAGTGTGCCTAATCTTAATTACAAGCATAAGCGAAACTCGATGCTTTTTGGTTCTGGTAACCCAAAAGGAAACAACGTCCAAATATATGAGGATTCATCAGACAGCATCTCAGTAATTCTGAGTGAAAGTAATGCTAAATCCATCTATAACGCATCAGTTTATAACGGAACTAAGCAAGCTAATTATGAAGCATCTGACTTTGAACTTGAATTTGAAGATCTGAAGAACCTTAACTTGGAACCAAAAAAATTGCACAGAACTACGAACATTCATAATATAAGTGAATTCCTAGGGCTCATACAGGTTGAAGAGACCACAGACGGAAACAATATAATACCTATTAACAACCGTAAATCGCTTGATTTCGAGCACGAAGAGAGACATAAATTGAGATTATCATTACAAAATAGACTCAACGAAGAGGAATCTAAATCTGACTTAAACTATCGTATAAATTTGGTGCAAAGTGTTTTGTTTTTTACATTAGAAGGTACCACTTCCTCGCGTCTTAGTGAATATTCAGTAATCTGCAATGATGATGCTGAATACATGCAGAGCTTAACCCAGGAGCCATATCATGACGACATTGATGTTTTTGCCTAGTTTCTAAGGAAAATTATACCCATTTTATTGTCCATATTCATTCTTACCATAATACGTTAGCGAGGTACAATAATTATATTCAGCATTCCTCGAAGTTTTAAATATATAGGCCTACTTCTTTGGTTACCAATTTACCCGATACCAAATATGAAAATAAAATAGTATTGAAAATTTTTTCTCATAAAGAGGTGTACTAATGACGATTAGCTTTCTTTCCTGCTTTAAGCATAGTTTAATTTACAATTTTGCAATGTATAATATGCAGTATTAGAAGCTCTTTTTGAGTAGTTTTGTTCAACTGTGCAGAAGATAACTACTATGATACCCGAGCTCAACATCTCACGTGATTGATATATTTCTCAATCATGGTGATAATGCTGAACTGCTCAAAGATAACTACATGTTACGTTGTATAAGAGTTCCGAGCACTAGAAACATTTGTAGCTATGCTAGATTTGCAAGAAATTTTTCATCTCGTGGATCGAATGCACGTAATGAATTACTGAAAGGGGGTAAGCGAACTAGAGTTAGTCCTTACCTACTCTCAGGTTTATTTCTTGGGTGTTCTATTCTTTCATTTCTGTTAGGCAAGATGTCTTCTGAGTACAGCGTGGCTGGTGATTCGTTTAAAAACGGATCTACAACAGCATTAAGTGATATTTTGCCTCCCAAATATTGTACTGATGAGGAAATGGTGGTTGCAATCAATGAGATCAAGAAAGAGTTGGGAAATGATAGTGTTACTGATTCAAAGACTGTCCTTGACTTCCACTCTGAAAATGGGTTCACCACTCATCCCCCTTCCCCTAATGATAAACCTAAATATGTGATTTACGCCACCACCACGGAAGAGGTATCAAAGATTATGAAAATTCTTTTCAAATATAATGTGCCCGTGGTTCCATTTTCTGGAGGCTCATCCTTAGAGGGACACTTTTTCTCCACCCGCCAGGGTGTCATTTTGAATACTTCTAAAATGAATAAAGTAAAAGATATACATGAGGATGACTTAGATGCTGTTGTTGAGGCAGGTGTGAATTGGCAGGATCTCAACAAAACGTTGAACCCTTACGGGTTAATGTTTGGTACAGATTGTGGACCAAGTGGCTTGATTGGAGGCATGGTAAATACCAATGCTTCGGGTATCAATGCTTCCAAGTATGGTGCGATGATTTCAAATGTGATTTCACTCACTGTTGTTCTTGCAGATGGGACTATTGTGAAAACAAAACAAAGACCTCGTAAATCTAGTTCCGGCTACAACCTTACAGGATTATTTATTGGAAGTGAAGGTACTCTAGGCATCGTTACTGAAATTACCGTAAAACTACACGTGAAGCCTAAACATGAGACTGTGGTTGTAGCCCAATTTCCTTCCATTTTGAATTCTACTAGAGCTGTATCTCAATTGTTTAAACAGGGCATACAACCTAATGCTATGGAGCTCCTTGATTCCGATATGATGCATTGTATCAACTACAGTGGGTATTTTACTAAGGAATGGCTTGAGTGCCCTTCGATATTCTTTAAAATTGGAGGAAGAAGCAAAAATGATTTAGATGAGCAAGTTTCTTTGCTTCGAGATATTTCGATGCAACATCAATGTCAAGACTTTATATTTGCAAGGAATCAAGAAGAAGGAGACGAGTTATTCTCTGCCAGAAAAAATGCATTCTACGCTATGAAAGAATACGCAATAAACGAAATAGACCGTGACTGCGGTATCTGGGTTACAGATATAGCCGTTCCCCTCTCCAAGTTTCCTTACGTTCTTTCGCGAGTGGATGAGTTAATCAAGCTGAGTAATATGTTTAGCATCGTGCTAGCTCATGCGGGAGATGGTAATTTTCATGCTGATATTTTCTACAAGCCTGATGAGAAAGAAAAATGTGCATCCCTTGTAAACAAAATGATGCTTTTAGGATTAGAGAATGAAGGTACTGCAACAGGAGAGCATGGAATTGGAAATGGTAAACGTAAATATTTAGAATTAGAATTAGGTCCAAATGCTGTGAACTTGATGCGAAGAATCAAACTCTCCATGGACCCTAAGAGGATATTGAATCCGGATAAAGTCTTTAAAATAGACCCCTTGGATTCAGCTGACTCCTGAAAGCATATTTTTATTGAATCCATATCATAGATAAAAGTTAGAATTTCGCTCACGTAATTTAGATAAAATGCTTAGTCAGAATGCGTTATCGTCTAAAATTTCACCAAGTGCCGAAAAAAGTAGTGATAAAGCTCCTATATATCTTAAGATTAAAAATTTTTTCATTAGTTAGTTTACTTTGCTTGTACGTTTAAGATTGGAAAAGTTTGCCTTTTGAACATAATTTATAAGAAGTGGTCTGTGGCTTACATACCAATGAATTTAAATACGGAGAAATTAGATTCAGAATTTAATCTGCTTAATATTGATGACCAGTTCGAAACAAGGGACTCACGCAAGGCACAAGATCATCAAAATGATTTAGAAATAAGAGCACAAAATGATCAATTTTCTAGGTATTCAGGTATAATCTTGAATAATGCTGGAGATATCAATCAGGATAGTTTGCGGATGAGGGCAAAAAATACAAAATCCTTATTATCAAGCTCTTTAGCAGTACAAAATGGAGATAAAATCAATGGAATACAAAATACTACGGTTAGCAACCAAAAGGAGTTTAATGCAAAGTATGAATTTGCTAATATATCTGAGGAAGATATTGATAACGATATGCTTAGTGATCACCCTGAACCAGTCTTACTAGCGAGTTCTGTAGGTAAGGAAATAGATGGTAGGCTCGTGCCTTCATCGTCAAACATATCACTCCTTTCTTTGAGCAATCAGTTTCAAGGAAATCCGATAGAACTTTCAGATAGCATTTCGAGTATGGGTAACTTTCAGGGAAATGCTGCTCGAAGCTTAAATTCGGGCATTTTGCCTACCAGTGTAGGCACAAATAATGTATCACAATCACTTCACTCAGCTAACAGCTATAGCAATATTTCTAGCAGGACTTCAATGACGCTTTTGAATCAAAAGAGATACCAACCTTATCATAAATTCAGTTCTCCATCTCCAGGCCAATTATCGAACCAACAACAGGAGAATTACTCCTCTATCCCTATTAGTCAAGGTATACCAATTCAATCTAAATATCCTATGAAAGTACCGGATTCGCCGAATTTGGATCCCACTTCTTTGGGCGGCTCGCCATCAAGATTTTTCTTATCGAACCAGACTCCCCCAAGGTCTATTCCAAACTCACTAGAGAAAAATATTCGTTCGCTTGCGTATCAGCAAGCGAGTCAACAGCCAATGGGCTCACAACTGTATGGGCTAAACACCCTGAGAAATTTTTCTCAAAATGGTAATCAGGATTCGAATTATTTTCCACCTACAACCTATAGAAATTACAAGTTGGATGGGTCTAGTTCCCCAATACTAAATCCAGTAAGGACACCTTCTGAGGATCCTCCTATGACCCCTCTTTATTTAAGCTCATCGAAATTTCCATTAGTCGATACGACCATAAACGGTCAAGAAATTGCATTTGATTTATCTGCAACTCGCAGTCATATTACTGCTGAAGAAAATTCTGATAACTTGATCATCAAAGATGATCTAGAGAATTCTAAGTAGTTTTACATAGCTTTTTCATTGTATAATTAACGATAACTAGTTTTTTACTTTTTAGTGATCCGCACTCCGTTGATACGAAAAAGAACAGATCTTAAATCTGTATTAAGTTGTTGAAATATAACTTAAAATATGGCGAGTTATGAACGTATGTTTCCAAATGTTTCTAAAATTAAGAATTCTTTATTAACGTGACTGCAGAGGACCATAATATAAACTCTAGGGATATAAGCTCATCTTCAGATGACCACCATAGGCAATTTCATTCATTAAGTGAAATGATTGATTTATTCATGACTAGAGATAGCAATACCGAGTCTGTGCCTACGATTCATATTATGGAGCAGGCATTAGCTCGATTAGTTGAGGAAAATGGCTCATCTTTAGTGAATAATCTTATAAGTCGAATGGGCGAAGATGGCGAAACGAGCCAAGAGAGATCTGGTGTTGACGATTCTTATTTAGAAACATTAGAAAGAGTACCGTTGGTAAATTTAACTGGTGAAGATAATTCAGTATGTCCTATATGTACTAACAAGTTTGCTGACAATGAGTACCCACTCCTTGTAAAACTACCATGTCATGTTCAAAATATGAATAAAAAGACAAAAGCTCACATATTTGATCTTGAATGTATAGGGCCATGGTTAAAGGTCAACTCAACATGTCCAATATGTAGGTTTAACATTAAGGATGCAGAGAAAATAAGAAGACAAAAGATTGAAGAGGAGATAAAACTTGCGGAGGACGAATATGATGAAGAAGACGAAGATGATAGAGACTTATATGGTTAGAATATTTATATATATATATAAAAAAATATATGTATATATATATTATCTATGTACAAATTATTATCGTCATTGAGGTTAGTGCTTTTTAGCGTCGAAATGTTGCTTGAATACATCTGATTTTAACAATTCTTGCACTTTCTTTGCAATTGGATCATCCAAGTCACTGTAAGCCTCAGGAAGCTTTAAATCATCAGCTACTATAGAATCTAAGTCCCTGGCAAAATCCACGGATTCTCTCGTATGAAGAGTAATATGATACTTCACACCTTCCAAAGCATATTTATTTATGTATGATAGCCATAAATCAACAATTTCTGTATTTGCGTCAAAAGCCTTGATTGAGATATGATAAGTGGTCCTGTGGAAATTTTCCTTAGATTTAGCTTGAGCAAATGGCGATTTGATCACGGTATACAACCTTTTATTTGTTTTGAGGCTCTCTATGGGTTTACATGGAATTCCCAAATAGTATGCTGCCCTTGCTGCAAATTCTGCTGCCCTTTCAAGATCTTTTTCGTCGTAACCTTTAAATCTTATGCTAGCAACTTGATGTCCGTGTGTTTGGGGTAAATACAATGGTTTGTATTTTAGTAATTCAACATTTAAAGGAAGCGGTCTTTTAGTAATGGAATTAATTTTAGAGTCAGATAAAGTTCTGGGCTTATATTCTATATCTTCCTCTTTCAAAGCATCCTGAAACGCTTGGTTTTCAATCCTCTCAATATTTTTCTTCTCGATATATTCTGTTGGGTTTAAGTATTTTTTTTCTACTTTAGCACCCTGACCGGAATAAGCGATCCTTGATGAACTGCTGATAAACCTAGCTCCCTTGCTAACAGATAAGTACTGTCTCCACATAACCTAACTTGAAGTTCCAGACGAAGTAGAGCTCACGGTATAGTGGACGATAATAATTTTTCACGCAATGAATTTTGGACGCAATATACCGGAACGAGAATTGAAAAACTATTGAAGAGCATCATCATTACATTCGAATCTAGATAAAAAATGGGAAAATCTAGTAAAGATAAAAGAGACTTGTACTATAGGAGGGCAAAAGAAGAAGGGTGGAGAGCTAGATCAGCTTTTAAATTATTACAATTAAATGAAGAGTTCAACTTGTTCGACGGAGTAAAGAGAGTAGTAGATCTTTGTGCTGCACCTGGGTCTTGGTCCCAAGTGCTTTCTAGGGAATTGTTCGAAAAAAACAAAATGGAGGATGCTAAAATTATTTCGGTAGATTTGCAGCCTATGGTTCCTATAGATAATGTTACTACTCTACAAGCGGATATTACACACCCTAAAACTTTAGCAAAGATTCAAGAAATATTTGGCGGTGAACCAGCTGATTTTGTATGTAGTGACGGTGCACCCGATGTCACAGGGATGCATGATATGGACGAGTATATTCAGGCGCAGCTTATTTTATCAGCATTACAATTAGCCACTTGCATATTGAGAACTGGGGGAACATTTGTGGCGAAGATTTTCAGAGGAAGAGATATTGATTTATTATATAGTCAGTTAAGCTATTTGTTCGAAAGGGTGGTATGTGCGAAGCCAAGATCTTCTAGAGGGACCTCTTTGGAGGCTTTTATTGTCTGCATAGGGTATACACCAAGAGATGGATGGAATCCTACTTTAAGTTTAGATAAATCTACAGAAGAGTTTTTCGAAGAAGCGAATATAGGACGGTCTGGGATAGTGGAACACTTCGATTTACCTCAAGAAGAGAGATTAGTAGCAGAATTTATAGCTTGTGGTAACCTTGATGATGTTGACTCCGATGCAACATACCCTGATATAGAGAAAACAAGTAACAAGATTACCTTGGATCCTGTTCAAATGCCAACTGCTCCCCCATATAAAACAGCCCTAGAGAAGAAGAGAAGGGGAGATTTAGTAAGAAATGCGTAAACGCATATAACGTCCAATTATAATTATTTAATAAGTGCTTCAATGTACATATAGTTCATTATAGGCTTAGTTATCACCTCTTTCTTCGCCCTTAGCTAAAGCATCAGGCTTTAAAGTTGGGAACAACAAAACTTCTCTAATAGTGTTGGAGTTAGTCAAGAACATCACTAATCTATCAATACCGCAACCCCAACCACCAGTTGGTGGTAAACCATATTCCAATGCATTACAGAAGGTCTCATCAATGAGTTGAGCTTCATCATCTCCTTGATCTTTCTGTTTTGCTTGTTCCTCAAATCTTTGCCTTTGATCAAATGGATCGTTCAACTCGGTATAAGCATTACAAATTTCTTTTGTAGCCACGAAAACTTCAAATCTTTCACACAATCCATTGTCTCTTCTATCCTTTTTAGCTAATGGTGACATCATTTGTGGGTGTCCAAAGATGAAAGTTGGGCTGATGGAAGCGTCTTCTAATTTGCCAACCAACTTGTCTAACATTCTAGCATTGGTTAATGGTGGTGAGCAATCAATTTTGTTATCTACAAGGACCTGCTTCAAAAATTTACCAGCTTCTTCAGTATGTATATCGTGACCCGATGGGAACTTAACATTGTAGACTCTCTCTAATTCTTCCATCATATTAACTCTCTTCCATGGTCTACTAAAATCTAACTCTAAAGCTTTACCATTAGGACCATCTGGATGATACGTCACCTTGTAATCACCTGTAATTTCCTTGACCATTTCGGAAAACAATAACTCAGTGGTATCCATCAAATCGTAGACATCAGCATAAGCTTGATAGAACTCACAAGTAGTGAATTCTGGGTTGTGGGTCATATCAATACCCTCATTTCTAAATTGACGGCCAATTTCATACACTTTGTCCATCCCACCGACGACCAATTCCTTCAAGAATAATTCAGGAGCTATTCTCATGAACATATCCATATCCAAGTCATTGTGGTGGGTAATAAAAGGGCTAGCAGTGGCACCACCTGCAATAACATTCATCATAGGTGTTTCAACTTCAATAAATCCTCTAGAGTCAAAGAACTTACGAATATAAGAAACGATCTTGGATCTTACAATAAAACGATCTCTAACCGGGTTATTCATAATTAAATCCAAATAACGCTTTCTGTATCTAGCCTCTTGGTCTTTGAATCCAAAATGCTCAGTTGGTAACATATGCAAACATGGAGTTAATAATTGAACAGTTTTAGCGAAAACAGATACTTCACCTTCTCCCCCTTTAGCTGGACTCGTTCTACCTGGATAACCAACAACACCAATTATGTCTCCTCTTCTGAGATATTCGTGCATTTTCTCATACTCTTCGTTGCTAGGAGCATCTTGAGCTTGGGCCATGATTTGTATCTCAACACCTTCACCCTTCAAGATGTAAAACTTCAACTTAGATCCTGATTCTCTCTTACCCATAATTCTACCGGAAACTCTAACTTCAACATCTTCAAGTGTCTCACCCCTTTTGAGGCTTTGGTACTTGTCAGCAAAAGACTTCAAGTCAATAGAAACATTAAATTTATGAGGATAAGGGTCAAAGGCAGTTGGTTCCTTGGCACGCTGTTCTCTTAGTTCATTGATCTGACGTGATCTAATTTCAAAATATTGGTTAGGGTTTAAGTCAGCCAATTGGTCTTTCTTCTTAGCAATCTTTGGAGCTGCTGCTTGAGCGTTGGCTGCCTTAGCTGCCTTCTTAGCTTCATTGGCTCTTTGCTTTTGTCTCTTCTTTAATTCGGTTTTAGAAACTTGTTCCCCTGTTACTTCATCTAAATAAGTTTTTTGCAACTTCTCTGATGCCTCTTCAATAGCTGAATTTACTTTTTCAGACATTTATGATTAGTATTATATTTGACAATAAATAGCTTTATAACTAACCAAGAATATGTCTCAATAACGCACTGAAAAAAATTTTAATAATTTACATGTTGATTACATAAGCTATGCTTGGTGAAAAATCTATCATGAACGATGCCTGAGTGAACGTATACCTTGAAGGACTTATAGATTATGGCTACTAAACAAACGTATGTTATACTTCTTTTAGATTAAGCACGTTAATATAATCTTTTGTATGAATATGTGCTTTGAAAGGGGTTCAAGTACTAACTATTTTAGCAAATCATATGAGGCGCCATCAGCTAAGTCTATTAACATAGAGTCAAGCGTCTTATTGTCTATGATTAGACATACATCCGAAAATTATCCTTCTATATATTCAGGGGCATTTTTTGGATTTGAATCTGATGAAGGATTGTTGGATATCAGCCATGTTTATGCCTACCCATACCCAGACCAATATGAGGGTGGATCATTAAAATCGAGAAACGGTATTAAATACCAGCTGGACATATTGGAATCCTTGAAAGAATTAGGATACGGTGTCGAATTTCAGGGATGGTTTCAATCTACCATTTCAGGAAACTTCGTTACTACGCAACTAGTAGATGCTTTAGTCCAACAACAATTGACTAACAAAAATGCCTTTGTATTGATACACAATATGGCTTCCGCGGGCAAATCGTTAGATTTGAAAGCAGTAAGGTTAACTGAGAACTTTGTGAAAGCATATTTAGATGGCAAATGGAAAACCAAGGTTCTTGAAGCCCATAGATTATCTTATATGAACATTTTCGAGGAAATTCCACTTGTTATCAAAAACCATAGTTTAATTAATTTGTACCTTGCATCTGCAGACCAAACTGCAAAGTCTTCTAATGAGTTTGATGTTTTAAGCTTATCTGTTGACCAAAATGCTACTTCTCAACTTTTGGAATCTTTATATGGTCAAATCGATGCATACAATTATGACCAAACAAATTACAATTACTTCCAAAGGTTACGCCAAAAAGAACACATCAAAATTACCCAGTGGAAACAACAGAGGAAGTTAGAGAATATGGAAAGAGCAAAGACAGGTGAAAAGGAACTTGATACTGAAGAATGGCATAGTTTATTCAAGTTACCAACTGAACCTTCAAGATATAATAATATGTTACACTCTTACGCTATTGATGTCTTAGCAGATGATCTTTTGAAGAAATGTGATGATGAGTTAACTAAAAGCTTTGCTGTAGAAAGGAAGCTTACTTCAAACTATTAGGTATTTTTTTATATTTTAATAAACTCTTAGTCCTATTTGATAATAGTTCAATTGAATTGGCTGATTTTATGTGTATCACGTGAGATATGTAGGAGGGAGCCATCTACTTTGCATCAAGCTGACTTTTCTTGCTTAAATTCTTAAAGATCTTCTATTGTAGATCATGGGAAAGCCAAAGGTAAGTATGTTTTCAAGCATGTTATATTAAGATGCTTATCAGATCGTTTGGCTAACTGTGTAGTACATATTGCTTATTAGACATGGAGAATCGGAAGGAAACTGCGATAAAAGCGTAAACCAGTTTACACCTAACCATATGGTTCCTCTCACTGCAAATGGCATAGCACAAGCACAATACGGAGGAAAGGTCTTGAAAGAATTTCTTCAAGAACTTTGCTTCGATAAGGATGCCAAGGAGGGAGATAAAGCAAGATCTATTCGGTTTTACACTTCACCTTACTTGCGGGCCCGTCAGACATGCGAGCATATAACAAAGGGTATCGAAGGACTTGAAGGTTTGAATTTTCAAGTCTTTGAGGAAGCTCGTATGAGGGAACAAGACTTTGGGAACTTTCAAAGTACTCCAGAAGAGATGGAAAAGATATGGAAGGAAAGAGCACATTATGGTCACTTTTTTTATAGAATACCTCATGGTGAAAGTGCGGCTGATGTTTACGATAGGGTAGCTAGTTTTAACGAAACACTATTCAGGCAGTTTGAGAAGCCTGATTTTCCAAACATATTGGTTCTAGTTACACATGGAATTTGGGCTCGTGTTTTCTTGATGAAATGGTTTCGCTGGTCGTACGAGGAGTTTGAATCTTTGAGAAACATTCCACATTGCCAATATTTAATCATGAAGAGAGATCATGAGAGCCGCCAGTTCAGGTTGAAAACTCCTCTCCGTACATGGGATGATGTCTCGGATGACGAAGATGCAACTAAAGAAATAAGAGAAGAAGTCTGTTTTCATGCAAAAAACAAACTTAGTAGCCCCAAAGACCTTCCTATTGCTAGGATGATACAGGCCCAGAGAAATGCTTTTAGGACCACATCTAATAAAGATAAGAAGATTAGGCAAGCTTTCAACTCAACTTTGAAGGGTCACTCCACAGAAATAGATTAGAATACATGAAAAATGTTTAATTTATATTATTTCCAGCAAATATCCTTATTCAGTATCTGCTTATCTATATAATTATAATTTCTTATACTATTAAAGTTGTGTTTGACTGACTTTCTTCACAAGTTTTTCAATGTGTGGTTATATGCATTTCCGGGGTATGTCGTGAGTTCCTCGGAGGAAGGTCGCCCTATAAAACGAACAATCAAGTTTGGTTAATACATATATAAGTAGCGTTATTCGTATTTTATTAAATTTATTGATTAATAACTTTAAGTCTTATAACTTCAATATCTAATATAGTTTTGGAAATGTCTCGTGTCTTTTTCGTTGGTGGTAATTTTAAAATGAACGGTACCAAGGAGTCCGTTAAGAGCATAGTTGAGAACTTGAACAATGCTGATATCCCATCAAATGTTGAAGTTGTAATTGCTCCACCAGCTCCATACATTGGCTTAGCTGTTGAATTGAACAAGCAAAGCAATGTTGCTATTTCGTCTCAAAATGTTTTTGACAAGGCCTCCGGTGCCTACACTGGTGAGATATCGCCTGATCAAGTCAAGGACTTAGGTGCTGAATGGACTTTAACCGGTCATTCTGAAAGAAGAACCATCATTAAGGAATCTGACGAGTTTATCGCAGAGAAGACCAAGTTTGCTTTAGAACGTGGCTTGAAGGTCATCTTATGTATTGGTGAGACCTTAGAAGAACGTAAGTCCGGTGTCACTTTGGATGTTTGTGCACGTCAATTGGATGCTGTATCAAAGATTGTATCTGATTGGACTAACATTGTCGTTGCGTACGAGCCAGTTTGGGCCATTGGTACTGGTTTAGCTGCCACTCCAGATGACGCTCAAGAGACCCACAAGGGTATCAGAGCCCACTTGGCCAAGACAATCGGTCAATCAGCTTCAGAGAAAACCAGAATCCTTTATGGTGGCTCTGTGAACGGTGCTAACGCAGCTCAGTTCAAGGACAAGCCAGATGTAGATGGGTTTTTAGTCGGTGGTGCTAGTTTGAAACCTGAATTTGTTGACATTATCAGATCCAGGTTGTAAGTGGTTCTTATTATTAAATATATATGTCTAAATAAACTCAGCTAGCTTATGATGTATGCTAATGATTATTCATAATCGATTCATTCCAATTTCTGTACACTGTTTCTTGACCCTTACGTTTGTCCCACTTCTTGAACATGCAAACTTTGTTCAAGATGCTTTCAATATTCTCATAGTAAGACTGATAGCCGCCCTCTTCAAAAAAGAATTTATCTATCGGAAAATCTGTTTCTATAAGAATATTTGTTTCATCAACATTGTTAATTATCAGTTCTAAATTACTCAATTTCTGCTCCGAACCATTAATGACATTTGAAAGAGACACAAAAAATTTTTGATTCCTGGCCAATAATAATTTCCTCCAAAGTCTTATCTGATCAGAGGACCCTGTAAACGAATGAAGCGTGACGCAAGGTATATCCTGAAATTTAGGATCTAAAGTTGTATCGAGCAACGTTCCCTGAGCTTTCACGCAATGCAAAGAAACGGGAAGCCTATATGAGCTTGCAAGCATAAGTAGTTCCTCATATATTTTTTTTTGATGGTTCAAGGTTACTTTTGATTTACTCAAGGTAGCATCGCCGTTCGATTTATAATTTCTATTCCCAAAATAACCTGAGTTCGGAACTCTAAATAACTTATCTAAACCAATTTCGCCAATACCTACCTTAGCATTGAGACACTTGCGTTTCTGAATTATGTTTTTCATCTTAGCTAGATAATCTACGATGTATATAGGATCTGGTAATACCTCTAGTAGACTATTTGGCGCCGGTGGATCCAAAACTGATTGGTAATGCGCTATTTTGTAACTTGATTTATCTTCGTATGATTCAAGATCCTTGAACGAAAATAGATGGCTGTACCAGGGATGTATTCCAAAGTAAGGCACTATCTTTTCTCCTTCAACCTCCTCTACCAAAGAATCAATATACCAAAGATCAATATGGTTTGTAGTCATTAAATGCAACTGGAACTTATCAATATTATGTGCCCATTTTTTATTGATTTGATTTATCAAGGGGTATAAATTTGCCTCGTCGAAATCTGCACTCAAGTGACAATGGCTATCAGCTAAGTAGGCTATCTTTTCTCCCATATGGTCAAGGTAGGGTCGGCCAAGGTAAGATCGGACTTCGCTACTTGTCCCATGCCTGATAACATTAGGATCACGTGATTAAGCAACCATTGCGAAGATTGTGAGATCTGCTCGGATAGAAATAGGCCATTTAATTTCAGACAATCCAGAGCAATACAAATTAAGGCCCTATATTATAGAAATGACTGTTATTATCGCTTCTTTGTATGTATTAGTTACAATTCAGAAATACTCTTGAGTTCTAGGTTGGACCTCTTTACTAACATAATGTAGATTTCTTCCTTACACGGTCAAGTTTGAGATTGAATCTCATGAGGGAGATAACATCTCTGAGCTTTATATGATAGATGACAAAAACGCAACTGAGAGGATTCATCCAAGTTTCAATCAACAAGAAGGTGTTCCAAGCTCAATTATATCTTCGCTAGGAAATTTACAATCTTACTCGGGGTCTCCTGTGATTGATGACAGCATCCTTGGCAGTTCTTCCTATAAGTCCAATATGAATTCCACGGATGATTTGTTTCATCATCGTGCTCAGAAAATGCCATCTGACTACTTGGCTTCTGCTGAAGTGGAAAACTCAGAGCGCTCTAGCTATCACCACCTTGTTCAACCTAAATCTAGGTTTAGCAAGTTAGCAATGAGCGGTCTGGTGGTTGAACCTAAAACAGAACTAGAAGAAGGATTACCTTCCATTAGTGTTAACATGTCTACCAGCAACGTTCTGAGTCTTGCGCAGTCCCCTACGGGTTCTTTAACGCCTTTAAAACATAATGCTTTGAATGCTAGAACCCCAAAAATCAACATGAAAAAGTTGAATGGAGCATTTATTGGATCTAACAGTTATGATGGAAGTGGTAAATCTGCTGTTCTCGGTATGAATAAGTACGGTGGTGATGATTACAGCTCTGGTAGTGTTGAACATTTGCACTTGATGGCTAACGATTCATCCGATGATAAATTGGCACCTTATGGTGGATTTTCTAAACCTAACCTCAAGGAGCAAATATTGAATGAAAGCTCGATATTTGACACTGCTCCTTGGAAAGTAGAAAGAGCTGGTAAGGGGAACGGCTCATTGATCAAGGCAGTTCAAAATAGTGCTGAGGCCGGGATAATTACAAACCGTAAGTGGGTTGGGACCATATCCATGCCCAGTGATGCTATATCCAAAAATGTGCAAACAGATATAGCCAAAACACTCGCAGACGAATATAATAGTGAGGCTGTATTTCCCAGTGATTTGGTATTTAATGGTTTTTACAAGTCATATTGTAAGCAAATCCTTTGGCCTTCATTTCACTATCAAATTCCAGATGATCCAAAATCTAAGGCTTTTGAAGACCATTCTTGGGGTTATTATAAACAAGTTAATCAGATGATTGCAGATAAGGTTGTTGAAACTTATTTAAGCGAGAGCAATCATGAAGATCCTGAAAATCCTGAAAATGTAATATGGGTTCATGACTATCACTTGCTTTTGGTCCCATTAATGATAAGAGAAAAACTACCTAATGCTAAAATTGGCTTTTTCTTGCATATCTCTTTTCCATCGTCTGAGGTATTTCGTTGTTTTGCTCATAGAAAGCAACTTCTTAAAGGTTTATTGGCTGCTAACAGTATTGCTTTCCAGACTGAGGAATATGTGAGGCACTTTCTACAAACGTGTAATGGCTTACTATTGGCAGACGTGAATGAATTTGGAGTCTCTTACAATGATCATGTATCCTTGGTCACAATGATACCAGTTGGTGTAGATTCCAATTCCCTTTTAAGCACTGTAGCCAGTGATAGTGTCATGGGCTGGAGAACTCAAATAAGAGAAAAGTGGAAGAATCAGAAACTTATTGTAAGCAAAGATAACTTAGATAAAATCAGAGGAATCAAGCAAAAATTGTTGGCTTATGAGAAGTTTCTAATTAATAATCCGGAGTATATTGAAGAGACAATTTTAATACAAATTTGTCCTGAAAAGACTGAAGATAAGGTTTACGAAAGTGAGGTCTTAACCATTGTTGACAGAATCAACTCTTTGACTAGTGAAATCTCATTTTCTCAACCTGTCGTTTTGCTTCAACAGGATATCGAGTTCGAGCAGTATATAGCATTACAATCTGAAGCAGATTTATTTGTTGTTTCATCAATGAGAGAAGGCTTGAATTTATCTTGCCATGAATATATTATAGCAACAACGGAGAAAAAATCACCTTTGATGCTTTCAGAATTTGCGGGCTCATCGACTTTATTAAATTGTCATGGAAAAGGTGCATTACTAATAAATCCTTGGGACCTTAACAAGTTTGCAAATTTTTATAAAATTCTGTTGGAGATGACGGCCAATGAAAGGTTGTCCAGGTGGAGGAATTGCTATGAAAAAATTGTACACAATGATTCAAAAAATTGGCTTCTGAAATGTTTAAAATCTATACATGAAGCTTGGAACCATGATAGACTTAGGAGTCACAATAGTTCCATGCTCTTTACAAAAAGTGTTTTTAAAAGATTTTATTCTTCTAGCAATGGCAAGAGGATATTTTTATTGAACTTGGAAACGCCTTCTGCAGTCCAAAATGTCACTGATTCAGGAAATCTCCAACAGAAAGATAAAACTAGCTACATAGTATCGCCTTCGAAGCTAAATCTTTTATTAGGTGAATTAATGTGTGACCCAAACAATGATGTTTACATTATTTCATTAATGAAAAGATCAGAAATGGATGTTATTTTCAAGAGAATTCCTAACATAGGACTTATTTCAGAGAATGGCGGCTATATCAAACTTGTTGGAACCAATAAATGGATTTCGATAGTTGACGAACTGGAATTACATTCCTGGATGCCTCAAGTGTCCAAACTTGTGCAAAGTAAAGCGGATCGCTTGTCCGATCTGCATATGGAAGTTGGTGATTGTACCATCAGGCTCTACGCACATGAATCAAATGATGAAGAAAAGGAAAAGGTTTTTGATGTTATTGGCGGTCTTGTACAACATATAAACATTTTGTTTCAAGATCAACTTGGCGTACATGCAACATTAATAAAGAATGTTGTCATCCTTCAGCAAGATAAGCTAGCATTGAAAGCACTTAAATTTCTTATATCATATTATAATAGGGGCAAAGACGGTATTGAACGTGAAGCACTAGCTGAGCAATTTCAGGTAAAACCAGTATCGAACTCAGCCCCAACTACGCCTCTGTCAATATCATTCAGTGATATTTCATCGCCAAAGTACCTGAGTGAAGTGGAAATTGGTGAACGCAGGGTTGGATCTTTATTTTTAGCTGGCGGTGCAACACCTATCGATGAACCAGTATATGAGTATGCTAAGCTGTTGAAGGAGCTGGGTGTATTGGATGATGTTTTGACCGTGTCTGCAATGGATGATATTTCTAGCACTTCTGCTAATTATATCTGTTTTGGTAGATATGAGCTATTGGTCACGATATCTGAAATTTCTAAGGAGCACACATAGTATTAGTTTACATAGTATTCATTACCTAACTATATAGGAAATTGAATACAATAATTTTAAAACTGTTTGTCTTTGTAACTATTCAAGACTATCTTGTTTAGTTCATTCACGTTTTCCCGGTATATCTTTTCTTCTACTTCGTTCATGGTTCCAATTTTATTCCAATAGTGCACCAAAAACTCCTCCTCTGCTATATAATTTAATTCTTTTGGCCTATTGACAAGCCAGCTATTTTCTTTAGATCTCTTATGGGTCTCCCTATCATCTTCCATGCGAGACAATATTTGTGCCCTTGATAATAAATCATGAGAATTTTCTGTCAGATTTTTAGGTTTAAGGGAAAACATATCTTCTTCACCCACAGAAGTGTCTACAATCTTCAGGTGCTTTAGCAATCTAATTCTTTCATATTGACTTTGCTTCTTTTTCTTGAGTAATATCTCCCAGGTTACGTAGAGAGAATCTTTGGCTTGCATTTCTGGTGTTATTTGAATGGCTGGAAAAGGAATGTTTGCCTCTATTCTTTGATAGTCCTCAGTATTAAAAAGCTTCGAGATAGAATTATATTTCATTTCAAAATCATCATAGTTAAACTTACATATCTTAGATATCTCCTTCAAACATTTGAATGTATTATGAAGACCAATATTATTTGACCCAGGTAAGACCTTTAACAATATTCCCGGTAATGCATTTTTTATATTGTGAACATAAGGATATGAGTAACTAGTCTTCGGCTGTTGTGAAATCACAAAAGACTCGTGCATTAAAACTTCAATGAAGTTAAAGATGGTAGCCTTAGTATTGAGCTCTGTACTGGAGTCATCCAAGATTTCCAATATAATCGGAAACAAATAATCCTCACTTTCGGAATTTTTCAATGCATAATAAGCAGCTTCCGTTAAACTCTGTAATGAAGGTGCTAGATTCTTTAATATCTTAGCAAATTGAGTGCTAGCTTCAAACGAATCCATTATGAACTTATTGATATTATCGATAGGATTTTACAAATATCCAGTTATTATGTAATATATTATCTAATCTCATTTCTTACAAATTTTTCATACTACGAAATTTAATTGTTTCGATAAAAGAAACTCCATTATGGGTAAATCAGGTAAAGGTAAAGGAGGAAAGAATAGAAGAAGAGGAAAGAACGACAATGGTGGTCAAAAGAGAGAATTGATCATGAAAGAGGACGGTCAAGAATATGCTCAAATCACTAAAATGCTTGGTAATGCTAGACTAGAAGTAGTCTGTTTTGATGGAGAGAAAAGAATGGGTCACATTAGAGGTAAATTAAGAAAGAAAGTCTGGATGGGGCAAGGTGATATAATTCTTGTTGCCTTGAGAGATTTCCAAGATGACCAATGTGATGTTATACACAAATACAATTCAGATGAAGCCAGAACATTAAAGAACATAGGTGAGTTGCCAGAAAATGCAAAAATCAACGAAACAGATACCTTTGGTGCTGACGATGATGATGACGTTAACTTCGAATTCGGCGATGACGATGATGAAGAAGAGGAAGAAGACGACTTGGATATTGATGATATTTAAATTGTCGTAACTTTTATTGTGGCACAATTCTTTCATATATTTATGAGCTTTAATTTACTTTTATTTTAATAAATTTATTTTATTTTTATTGTTTTACTTATTTAAAAAGTCTATTTTTGCCTACTGGTGTAGTCCGTTATTTCATCATTACTGTTGATTTCGAAACTGTCAACTCTTCTCAAACCAATAGTCTCTTCGTCTTCGAAACTAACTCTGTTGACTTGCATTGATCTTCTCATAGAGGAAAACCCTCCTACTCCATTATCCATTGGTGCTAAATCACCATCCTTGTACGTGCCAAAAAGTTGCTTGTCATCTTTGGTTTTATGTTTTCTAGATATGTTAAGCAAATACACTCCACTGAAAATAATTAAAAATCCTAAGAGCAACGATATTACATTGACTGGAGAGGCAGTATTGAATCCTCTGAACAAAATAAAAGATGCAATCAAAGTAAATGTAGTGAATGTGACGTAGTATAAAGGATTCACAATTGAAGTATCAAATTGATCCAAAGCTTTATTGAAGTAATTCATTTGTGTTAATATACAAACAGCAACCACGATGATAAAGAGATATGTTGACAAGTGAGTAAACTGGTTGTGACCTCCCAATGTTAGCTTTAAAGCGATCCCAAAGGCCTTTATTGACATGACAGAAATAGATCCAACAGCTGAACAGATAGATATGTAGATCATTGGATTAGAATTCCCATATCGTGGTACAATCTTATAAATTGTAAACAAAGAGTATGCAGTAACCAAGAAACAATAGAATAAAAATCCTGGTTTCATAGCATATCCCAATATTTCGTCAACCGTTGTAATTTCTTTGTCTGGGGGTGCATGGAGAACGATTATAACAGATCCCATTAGGCAGATCGCGCAACCCATTTTGCCCAATGTGCCCAACTCCTCCTTCAAAAATATAGATGCCAATACGGCGCCAATCAATACAGACAAAGCGCCCAAAGGTGTAACCAATATGGCGGGCGCAAATGTATAGGCAGCAAAATTGGCTACTTCTCCTATTATCATAAGTATCATACCAGCCCACCATATCGGATTGTGCAAATATTCATGACCTTGGACCTGAGAAGACCCGTTCCTCGCGGATGCATCCATGAGCCCTAATTTCGTTATGATAAACGAAGTCCCTATAGCCAATGAGGAAGACATTGCTAATGCCAAACCAATATATTTATCATCTACCATGTTCACAAACGATCAGTTTCTGTTTTATTT
The DNA here is from genome assembly GCA_031081795.1 of Debaryomyces singareniensis. NCBI lineage: Eukaryota > Fungi > Ascomycota > Pichiomycetes > Serinales > Debaryomycetaceae > Debaryomyces > Debaryomyces singareniensis. Next base: position 1,477,883 of record JARYSX010000002.1, read on the forward strand.
ATATGTGTTATTTCAATCAAGAAGATTTCGTTTCTGCAAAAGAAACAATTGGACGATATTAGAATACAATTCTACGGGGAATGAAAAATAATAGGTAATATTCTGATTCTCAGTAGACTTAGCATTCCATGTTAACAGGTAAGCGACAAAAAGGTCGTGTACAAAAAGATACATTGTCCAAGAATCACATCGATATAATTATGCCATAAATAGATACGTAGAGATAATGCCAAATTCAGAAGCTTTCGATCAAAGCAAGTCTTCCTTCAACAGCTTTAACAGCTCCCATCCCTCTGAATCTTCCCATGCGACTTTCCCTTTAGACATTAAAGATCGTATTGAGGATTTTGCTTTGTATTTCCAATCAGAGCACACTACATCACCTGCACCATGCTTACCGGGGAGTTCACCGAGAGATTCATAAGCATTCACTAAATTAGTACAAACTTCTATAGCTTCGGTCCATATTTTTTCATCGTGATCCAAATTTGGATTTTGTAATAGAGTTCTAAATGCTCTTTCGTAACAGTCCAAGGCATCCCAAGGTCTCTTCCTCCAAATATGAACTTTAGCCACAATATTCCAACAATCGGTAGATCTAGTGATGACCTTAGGTAATTGGTTACAAATAAAGTCTATACAACTGGATTGGAAATAAGTCAATCTATCATCTTCGGACATTGGATAGTCTGAAGAAACAAGGATTTGAGCTAATTTCTCGATGACACGTATATCGATTGAATTTTCACCATTCTTAGCGACCTTTGTATTGAGTAAATGTTTTGCTGCAAAGAGAACTTCGTTCCACTCACTTAACTTAGCCGCAACGGTAAGATAATTATCATAAACTCTCCATGAAGCATCCGATTCCGCAGATCCCCTTATCGCTTTCTTCAAAGCACTAAACGCTGCCTTTGTCTTATCTAGTTTCAAAAGAGCAGCAGCTAAATTAGACCATGCATGAGCGTTGGTGTCATCTAGCGCAATGCATCTTGAAAATGCCTCCGATGCAAGTTCGCAGTTTCCAGATTCAAGACCACAACAGCCGTAGAAGTACCAGTTTTCGTAACTTAGTGGATTTGCTGTTAAGCAATCTCTCATGTGATCGAGGGCCAACCCTATTTGTTTGGTGAGCCCTGATGTTTTGGGAGGAGCATAGAAATATCGAGCTAATGAAGCTTTGGCGTTTGCATACCTAGAGATCTCCCAAGCTTTTTCCCACAAAGTTGGGTCTTGTCTGATATCTCCTAAAATCGATATCGCTCTTGCGTCATATGGGTGTGATTTTATTCTATTGGAAAGTATTTTCTCTGCTTCCGGTTCATTATCTACTGCTGCATAACATAATGCGGTCTCACAGGGCATTTGCAAACGTTCATATATCTCTACTGCAGATTTTAAAACGCCAATTGATAGATATTTCTCAGCTAATTTAACATCTAAAGCCCATTGTGGTATTAGTGGAAGTTGATGTATATATCTGATTCTGCTAGCGACATCCAGATCATTATTTTCTTGGCTTATTTCTGCGGCTTGGGGTATAATTCGAGATTTAACTTTTATTCCAATTTCTTCGATCAAAGATGTCATCTGAAGTATTGCTCTTTCTAAAGTTCTGGCCCTACCTGTCTCCAATACAGATCTTTCCCATAAGGCTCTTGAAAACAACGACCAATTCTGCTTATTGGTACTAGCATAGAGAATCCTACCCACCAAGGCCATTAACTCTTCTTCAACAAGGGAATTTCCAGACGGAGAAGTTTTCCTGATTATTTCAAGTCTTAATAGTAACAGAATGCTATCTAGATTTCGTAATGGGGGCTGAGAATTCGGGTCTAAAAGTTTTAAACTAAGTGGTAAGTGCTCAGTTTTAGATACTACAGGTAGTAAATCGAAGCTCTTATCCGAAAAATTTTGAGTTGGTTCTGTAGCTACTTTGAGTCGTTTCAGCTCATTGGTTTCTTGGTCTTCAATATCTTCTAACGTTTCATATTCTGGTTTTTCAAGTAAAACATCAGAGTTTAATTCGAGAGCCTCGGGTGTTTGTTGATCGCCTTGGTACTCATCTGTACCTGAACTTTTTGCCAAAACGATTAACGAAGTAGTATAGAACGTTTGGAATTTGGTACGCTTCGTCTTAGCTCCGGTGACAACCAATTCTAATCCTGATATTTCCTGAGCCTTTTTCAAAAATGGTATAGCCAAATTTTCTGTATTTGTAGAAATTTGAGCCCTGGCAGATTCAAGGTAAAACAACTGTCTTAATGTGTCATCAATATCTTTACAATTTTCAGAATCAACTAATAATGCATCCAATGTCATAGGGTTCAACAAGGTAGTGGCAACGGATATTAAAGTAACTGAAGACTCAGCAAAGATAGAATTCTGAATCCACAATGCTCTACTTCTCCACCAGCAAATAGATGCAATAATAGGATCATTTGGGACCATTTGTAAATTATTCTGTGTCACGCTCATTATCAGATCAAGTGAAATGTCTCTTTTTTTGTTGATCAATGATGAATTTTCATCTAGGTTGAAAAATGATTCGAATATCATCAATGATATCAATAAATATAAAGGTTCAGTTACAAGCTCATATGCTTGTTGACCGTCAATATTCAAAAGTTCCGTAGCATCTCTTTGAAGTATATCATCACTAGTGTTAATGTAAAATAGATCTTTTCCTTTGAAGCTAACTGGGGGTCCTGTAAAATTGAGTTGTATAAATAATTGAAGAAAAGAAATCGCAAGTGATTGCAAAACTAATGAAGCGATTTCTGCATTTGCATATTTTTCTTCCACCCTGGCTCTCAACGAGCTCACAAATTCCCTTAAAGCAGTTTCCAAAGATATCTCATGTTCATATGTGTCAAATATTTCTTTCCTTACAGGTTCTGGAACTACATCGAACAAAAATTTTAATATGACATCATCATTCTTACCTTCGAGGATATTTCTTATTAAAGCTAAATGTTCAAAACCTTCATTTAATGGTAAGCACAGAAACCCCTCAGCCGGAATTGAACATAGTAGCTGTGATAGAATGTATGTTAATAGATCCTTATCCGTCATATTATCTTTTTCTTTATATACTTTACCAATGAAGTTTTTTTTTTCAGCTTAGTGCGATGCTGCATAATAAAAAAACCTAGAAAATCAAGGGAATGTTCTTATAATTGGGTATATATATGTCTATTTAGGAAACAACTGGTAACCTAACTCTTCTGTGAAGACGTTCCAAAGAAGCCTATCCTCTTTTTGCGTTCCGGAGTATCAGACCTCCTATGTTCAGTCCTTTTGTACTCGCCAGACTTTCTAGACTTGCTTTTCTTCAAAGAATCTCTAATGGAGATTCTATTCATCTCCGAGTTGTGATGAGGATCTTCGTCATCTGATTCAAAATCAATAACCTCCTCTCGGAAATCCAAATGAGCTGGATTATGTGTAGATGGAATTCTCTTTTTTGGGTGTATTTCTTGAAGCTTTTTGATCGTATCCAAATCAATTAACGATTCTTCTGTCTGTAGTTCATTTATGGATTGAGTACTCTCATTAGAAATATTCTTAAAAGCATTAATCGAGTTAGCGCCTACTTCGAGATCAATTAAGTCTGGATCCTTCAAAACATCATTGCTATTATATAAGATGCTGTTATTGATAGTAAGTTTCGCGAGACTCTCTGGTAACAATCTTTGCGCATTTTTATTTTTGAGCGTTGTTCTTGAAAGCTTGTTGGAATTTACATTTGCATCTTTATCTACCCCTTGGGGATTCCTCGTATACAGGGCCCAGGGATTAGCCCCAGCAGTCTTGGTGTTAAAGTAAGCTGAATTTTCCGTATTTCTCCCATCGACCAAAACTGGATTATTCGTGTTATTATAGCCGGTACTGTAATGCGACGTATGGTTATTCAGTTCTAAATCTTCCTTGGTCCTAGATTCTACGGAAAAATCATTTGGCTTGTGAGTATAAGCCAAATCGTAATTTTGAACATTTGATGCTGCGTTGCTTGATTTTGAGTCAGTGGGTACATTCATGGCATCTATCGAAGAAATTGGGTAATCATTCACATTGAATTTACTGCTCATACCATTTGATTCAAATACAGTATCTTTCTGTAATTCATTCTTCTTGCTATTGGATTTTTCTTGACTTTCGCTATATTTCTTTGTGTTTGAATCATTATTCAATTTATCAGCTTTGCTTCCATTGGTATCCTCATATGCACTCGTAGTGTTGTCATTTGGTTTCGAGCTGGCGTAAAATATATCATCGGCTAATTTTTCAGCAGATTTATCGATGCGGGAAGCTTGGCCCATCCATGCTTCTTTTTTATTTAAATGGGAACCAGTAGAGTGTGATTTAGTAATTTCCTGAGCATTCAAATTGGAATCTTCTATATCAACGGCAGCCATTTCAGCATCTCTGGCATAATCGCTGTGTAGTTCACTAAAACTTTTTTGGCTTACTAATGACAGCGTCTGCAATCCAGTATTATTACTCAGCCTTTTACCTACTCTCCTAGAATCTTCTTTATTAAGCTCGCTCAAGTTTTGTGCCAATTGACCACCAATTTTTGTCTTATCAATTAATTCCTGGTTACCTGCATCTCTAATTCCGATTATATCTAAAGAAGGGTATCTTTCTTCGACATTCTCAAGCTCCCCTAGCTCGTCTGAATAATCATCTTCTAGAGAAAACCTATCTTTAGCTTCTGATTCTTGATCACTTATATACTCGTTTGATGTTTCTTTAACTATATATTCATCCTCTTCACTCTTGGAGCCTTGGCTTTTAGATCTTGTTGGCAAAAGCAAAGAGGAATCAGGTAAATCTTCAGTCTTCTCATTATTGTTAATCAACTTAGCAGATGTTGCATGCTGGGAATTAGCGATGTAAGATCGTGCATACTGGAACTGTTGAAAATAAAGCTGTTGCCAATTCATTAGTTCTTTCTTTCTTTGAGTCTGATATTCGTGCAAAGCCTGGAAGTTATATGGACCAAGCATATAAAAATCCTCCACCCCAATATCCCTGAAAGGAATTTTTAACATTGAAGACAATAACATCAATATTTGAACTATATTCGGCCTCCAATAAGGAGATTCCTGAAGCATGATAAGAATCAAATTCTTCAAGTCATCTGAAAATACTGGTGTTGGTAGAAACTGAAATGATGCATGAAGAATAGCAATATCACCAGATGCTTCAAAAGGGGTTGTAAAGTAACATAATTTGTACAAAAAACATCCCAATGCCCATATATCTGCCTTTTCATCAATTGGAAACCCTCTGTATAAGTCTATCATATCAGGTGATCTATATTGGGGGGTAGTCTGATATAATAGGTCGTGGCTAAGGATCCGAAATTCATTCAGGTCTTTCGGTGGCATAATCGGACTGGACGTTGAACCGAAGTCACATAGCTTGAATCTGGATTTTGCATCAATTAGTACGTTTTCAATCTTGATATCTCTATGTATCATCCCACATTTATGCATCTCATAAACACCAATGCAGATGTCAAATAAGACCTTTAAAACCTCATTTTCTGTGAGCTTCGTACTGATTTTGGTATTCATATAATCCAATAAAGAATTATTAGGGCACAATTCCATCAATACGAGCACCTGATACGTACCATTTTCAAGTCTTTCAGCATTAGAATCATAATACCGAACAATCAGCCTAGCGTTTCTTAATGATTTCATAACTTCTACTTCCTTTCTCATCTGACTGAGACCATATTTATCTTTTAGAATCACCCTTTTCAAACATGCAATCTCCGAATCTTCCACCTTTGGTTCAACATTAACTTTATATATTTGAGCGAAGCCGCCTTCAGAAAAAAAGTTTAATATTCTTACCTCATGAGTACCTACGGAAAGAAGTGCTCCGGTCTCTAACTTTGGCAAGCTTGCCATTGTCCACTGTTACTTATGATGTTAATTGATATTAAAAGAAAGAAAGAAAGATATGCTATAAAATACTAGTGCTAGTCCTTAAAATAAGTTGATAGCCTCCTTCTGATCAATCACGTGATTAGAGAATGGGACATAATCATCAAGACAACTCTTCGTTAACCAACGATTCTAGTTCATGATAAGCAAAATTTACATATAGTATTTCAGTTCCTGTACTATCCTTAGCTATTTTACACATTTCGTGCTCAATAAATTCACCAAGTAGAGTTCTGAAATTAGTCTCATTGGAAGTTATAAATTCTTCTAGACAGGCATTGTATAAATCTTTCAAAGCCACGCCCATCTTTAGATTACCTCTTAAAGTTTGAAGTTTTGCCTTATTTTTACATGAGTTCTCTATTTTCCTCAACTGAAGCTGTAGCAATACCTTATAGAGTTTTCTTGCATTGCTAGTCAAAGATGAAAGAACATATTGGGCACCCTTGTTACCCACAAATTTCTTTGATACTCCAACATTCAAGATGTCTTTCGATTGCATCTCAGCGACATATAGATTATAAGTTGGGATGTTATGCCAAATAAAATTAAAATTTTTTAACTTGGACAGATCCCAGAGTAAGGATACATTTATGTGATCCGTTGAGGATATCAACCACACTTCAGGTACTGAGCTTATCATTGACAAAAGGCCCTGGATTTTATCGCTCCTAAACGACTGACCATCTATATTGTTTATGACTAAAACTATTTTCGGTGCCACTATTCCACGCTCCGGGGTCCTTTGCCTTCTTAAGTACTCAATAACGTAAGGTACTGATTCAGAAATTAATTTGGGAATTTTTAAGTTCTCCAGTTTCTGTTCTTCGATTGGTACTAAGACTGAAATAACCTCATTAAGAATGTTTTTGAATTTTACGGCAGAATTGTATCCATTTACCACTAATATTTCAGGAACTTGCTCCTCATGCATGTGGTTCTCGTACCATTCCGGTAAAAAGCTTTCTACTAGATCTGATAAAACGCTAATTTTTGAACCGATGCCATAGAAGTTAATGTTGAAGCCTGATGCTAATTCATAGCACCATTGTCCGTATGAGGCCCTGTATAATGATTGTAGTATTTCTCTTTCCTCGACCATGAATTGGTCAGCTAACTCGGTAAGTGGTCCAATTGCGTCAGAGGTCAAATTTGGTGCTAGCAGAGATATAGAGTTGTAGCTAAACTTCGGCCTACCGGCATGTTGTTCAAAATAGCCTTCTGCTCCTTCTAAAAATAAAACCCTGTCATCTATTAACCTTCCCCTGGAAGCGTTCCTCGGGTCCCTTCCGTTGAGATATTTCTCAATAAATTGCTTATCATTAACCTCCCCATCTTGGTCAAAGGATGGAATCTCTAATGGTCTAAAACTTACATCAACGTTCTTCTCCTGATTTTTGACCTGCTTATTTTTAATCCCAGATATAATTGGTACCTTGCGATTTTTATCTTTTGAATCTTTGGAAACGAAGGCATTGAGGCGATCCAGCTCTCTTAAAGGACTCTCCTGAGAAATAGATCTTCGACCGGTCTTTTTAGGAGAAAGCTCGGTGTCATCGTCAAATTGGAATATATTCTTTATCCTTCCGATTACTTTCTCTGCTTTACTTGGGCGACCTACCTTCCTTTTTGGAGTCACTTCTATGTCACCTGAAGCTGGAATATTCTGATCACGAACTTCAATGAAAGAGTCCTCATCCGAAGATAAATCATGCTCAACTTTAGATAATTCCTTATTCTTCAGCTTCTTTGTATTATTACTCTCTTTATATTCTTCATCATCTTCAAATGCATCTATGAGATCATCCGTTTCAGCCTCACTGCTCAGAAATGAGGATGATGAAATACTTTCAAAATTGTTTCTTTCCTCATCAGATAAATTCATATTTTCTTTCTTAGATAGTGCCGTCGAAATGCGCTTTTTTCTACTGTATCTTCTAGTAGGCATTTCAGAAACGTCTTCCTCCATTTGAATATGATTAGCATAAAACGTTTCATAATTTTCATCTGATGTCTTGGATTTTACACTTTGCTTAGATTCTCTTATAATTTTTTCTGCTATGTAAAGTTCTTGCTTTTCTAGAGGATCGTCTATTTCGTCATCTGAATACGCATTATTCTTCAAGAGATTAGAATAATCTGATCGTTTTCTAAGGGCACGCTTTTTAGCTGACCTGTCTAAATCATCAAGGGCCCTCTTTTCAGGGGAACGGAGTCCCGATCTTCCCTTTCTGGCTGGAGAAACTATTCTAAATTTATTTTTAATCGAGGGGCTAGTGGATTTAATAAGACCTCTTTTTGCAATGTTATTATTTGTGTGAAATATCTCCAACATGTTCGATTCTGACTTAGATGGTGACCGAATGACAACGTTAGAACCATCATTATTCCGTTTATGCGAACATTCGTTTTCCATCTTTTTCCCAATGAAGAGGTCTCCTTTGGGATAAGATGCGATTGAACGGTTGTCAATAGGCATGAACTATCCCAAGAGGAGTGAGTAGGTAGATCGGTGTGCTCTTGTATATTCGTTATATTCCTGTATATAACAAAGCTATTCTTATTTAGCTCATCATCAGTTTACTCTTTTAAGCATAGAGAAGATGTTGACGTTTTGCCCCAGTTGTGGTAATATGTTAATGGTATCGCTGGAACTGGGAGATGAAAATAAATTTTACTGCCTGACTTGTCCATATGAGTTCAGAATTAATGGTTTTCAGATGTACGATAGAAAAACTTTACCGAGAAAAGAAGTTGATGATGTGCTTGGAGGTGATGGAGCTTGGGATAATGTAGATCAAACCGCTGCACAGTGTCCTACTGAATGTGGTAGTGATAAAGCTTATTTCTTCCAGTTGCAAATTAGATCTGCAGATGAACCAATGACCACATTTTACAAATGTGTCAAATGCTCTCATCAGTGGAGAGAGAACTAAGTGTATTTGCTATTTTTAGTTGATCCCATTTCTCTTATGTCTGGATTGAAATAATCTTTCTATAAAATTTTGCATGCTTATTCATATCTATTAGTTAAATATAGAATAAAATAATTTAATTTTTCACTGACTTCCTAAACTATATAGATAGATTTTCCAAATCCAGCACCATGCTACTGCAGTTACTTTTCATATTTCATAAATTATATGCTTTTCCTTATGCCAATTTCAAATTAATATTCCATAGTACTCCGCTCTTCTGTATTTGTCTAATAGAGGTTCCCATTGAACAATAAATCTGTCTGCTATAGGTAAAAGTAGAAATCCAGTTAAACTCAACTTATTCACTCTTGCAAGACTTTCTATGTATATAATCCTAGTATTTGCCAACCCAAATACCTTGAATGTGAAAAGAATATATGCTAATGGAACACATGTACCTGGACCATTTAATAAGAGAACGTCCGGGAGGGGTTTGAATGTGATCAATTTACAAAACGTATCAACAAATGATATGAGTGTGTTGATTATTGACAGAAATAGCTTTTCCTGTACGTTTCTAGCCCTGTGTAGCTTTAGGTATTTAGGTTTAATTTTCTTTGAGAACTGAGATGCAGACCATTTAATTTCTAGATCTTTGCTTTTAAGCATTGACCTTGAATCATTGGATGATACCACCCAAGTCTTTGGCACTTCCTTGATATTGGAATTTTCTATTATCCTTATCATTTCACCAGTGTGACCACCAGATCCTAAAAATATCATAATGCTTTTTCGATCAAACTTTGTAAAATCCAAACTTGGTTGCGGCCTAACTGAATGATCATGCCCCCAGAATACAGGCATAATACATATTATCCTTATCAATAGTGAGATGATACAAATATAAATAATTATACTCCATATGAAAAGCATTTATAGTATAGCTAAAGTAACACGATGTAACCTACGCAATAATCAATATAATAGTACTGCATAGGAACTTCAAATCTCAAAATTAGGATCAAGAACCTTGTACTTTGGGGATTCAGAACTCTTCGAATCAGAAAATTTTTCTTTGGACTTTTTCTGTTTATCTACACTATTGTATGGTTCCTTTATTTTCCCCTTAGTATTCGTACTCTCCTTTTCAGCAAGTTGTTTCATGACTTTTAGTATAACTAATCCTAATTTGCGTTGTTCTTCAGTAGACAAGTTAAGCGATATTACCTTTCCCCAACTTACTCTCATAACATATTTATCTTCTAAAATTAATACTCCCGGCATATCAACCTTACAATCCGGATTTTTGTCAATAATACTTTGAGCAAAAGATTCTGCGTCCTTGCGGCGTAAGAAACTCACAAATCCACATCTTGCATTATGGATTACGGTAGTTGACTTAATAGGTCCGAAACTCTTGCAATAATCGGTCAAGCAGTACTGAGGCATACTGGGGTCGAACCCAAAAATAAAAAAAGAAGAAATCGCTAAATTATCCTTAGGAAGAGAAATAGGTCCACTCAATGGGAACTTTTTCAAATACTTTGAAATATTCACCACATTCGAAGCTTTTGAATGCGTGTTGACTTTTGTCGCCAAAGAATCATCTCTCTGCGAGACACTTGTATCCAATTTTTGAGCTAATTTAGAGAGCAACTCATCTGCCTCGCTCTTCAAATGAGGCACTCGAGCTCTAGCTTCGCTTATTTTTCCATTTCTTTCTTGCTTGTCAGCAAATATGGCCTTAACCTCACTGTTGGTAGTAGATGGGCCAGCCGATAAACCTACAACTTCATCCAATCCGGCCATCTTCAAGGCCGTATCTCTAATATCTATTGGGATTCCATAAATCATATCCAACATACATGATTGACAGCAATTACGAATAGTTGCACAGGTGGAGCAAATAATTGTCTTCTTGATACGGCCTGCATTTCTTGAAGATTTCCACCTAAACACCGTGAAGGGTCTCGTACATAATTTACACTGCTCGCCCCCTTCTTGTCTCATCATTTTAATGTGCTCTTTGTCCCCATAGCACCTTTCACATATTGTAGGAAAATCATCTTCTTGCATGGCTAGGTCTTAGTGCCAAATACATGGTAAATATTTTAGAGAAGACCATCTCTATGTTGATCACGTGATTTGATGATACCCACACGAATTAATAGTGAAAGAGTTTTATCAAAAATTAATGGAGTCTAAAACGATAGTATAGTATTCATTGATAATATTATCATTCCAAGCTTTCCATGATCTACTTATAAATATGTACATTAATAGATGGATTTACGTCAACGCGCTTGCTATTTACAATCAAAGTAAGGGTGAGTACTGATGGTTAAGGATATAGCAACATCCTAAAATTGCTAAGTATTACTTTAGTCACAGAATTCTCTATTCATGTTAGTGCCAATCCTAGTAATTTATGATATTTAGGTATTCGATTTTCAGTGTTAAAAAGCTCTGATATATTTAATCCACATGTAGATTCGGTCGAAGAAATTCAACGTTGTAATCATTCATCAGTTAATCGAATACTAAATTATAATAAAGATATAACATACCTTAAAAGCATAAAGGAGTTCGAATAAAGAAATCTTTTAAACGAAAAAAAAAATTCTCTCTTTATAAAGATGTTCATCAGGTTACCCGCCACTAGTGATCTTGAATGTTGATTAGATCAGGTTGCAAGTTGAATTTACACATTAGCTCATGAACTATTTTAACCTTCGAACTTAAAATGCTACTACGTTCAAGACAAATTATAGTGTTGCAGCATATTAATACTTGGTGAAGGCATGTATAAATGAAGTTCTCTCTAGACCATCCCATTTGACCATCATAACCATGCTTTGTCAAGATTTCTCTCGTACCCTCTGCCAAATGAATTGCTTGCCCAGTAACATTGAGCGAATCATCGCCATTGTTGTTAGCTGAATCCTTCAAGATATCTGACAATTGCGATGTACGTAAGATATCACTGACATATGTATTTTCCGTGTCTAAATCGAACAATGCATCCTCATCAACTTCTAATATTAAAGATATTTTATTCTGTATCGAGCTTAAAAGCGTCTTGTAATGAAGCCCACAAATTTTAAATATTTCATTTCTTCCAAATAGATCAAAAATGCAAAGCTCAAAAGTTTTTCTTATGAATGCGGATGCTAGCGATTCTTTGCCAAAAAATCTTAAAATACCCAGAGTTGCAGAATCTCTAATACCCTCGTTCAGATCATTAACAAAGTCGTTTAAAAAGAATATAATTTTGAGCTTCAAATTATTATTCGTATTATTACTGCACAGTAATAATGAACCCAATTCTATGACAACCTTTTGCTTAGTTTTAGCATCATCCGTTGATCTGACACAAGAGATGCACTTATCATAAAGGGATTCCGAAAAATAAGCTTCTAATTCTTTCAGATAAGATGAACTCAAGATAGAAATAAAAGCAAGTAATGCATCACTGTGTATTTCATAGTATGATCCAGATACTAAAAGTAGAGTATTTAGAACCTCTTTGGTTTCACCGATGCTATGGGGATGTACTTTTATCTTCAGTATCAAATGTAATGCAGAGCTTTTGACATGACTCCATGTCGAACAATCTTTTAAAAGATCTATTAACTCCTTTCTGATACATGCAAGTTCTAGGTATGCGGTGTTAATGCTGTTTGTTAGTATATCATCTACAATATTTATTGCAGATATCTGTACTTTGAAATTTGAGCTATCTCTCAATGATATATAGAGCACTGAATGAAATTCCTCGGCACTTTGAGTCACATGGTAATACTTCAATAAAGCTTCTTGGAGAGAACAAAGGAAAAGTTGTTTAGTTCCATCTAAAGAATATTTTTGCTTCAAGGTTTCTAAAAATATGTTTCCCAAGAAGTTAATAGTATTCGCTGGAATATTGAACCTACTATTCGAGTTCATTATTAGAATGTTGTTCAAATAATAGTAGCAAATGAGATTGTGGAATGGTCCTCTTTGAGCCAATTGATGAGTCGCCTTGCTTAAAAGAAGAGAAAACACTTCCTCGTCAACAAAAGAGGCAGAAGATTTTCCCTGAAATCTTTTCAAACTCTCCAAAATAAAAAGGAGCCTACCATGGAGGAAATTTCTTTTCCCTGATATGTTACAGTCTTCTAAGATTTTCATAGTTTTTTGCTTGAAATTTCTTGGACTTGATATGTATGCAAGCGTACTTGATGATAGTTCCCTTACTTTCCAAATTTTACTGGACATAAGTACAGAAAGAGCTTCTTGGTATGAGCTCAGGATGCAATCATCTTCCATGAACGTTTCAAGCCTTGATAAGATGGAAAGCACAGCAAATACAGAATTGAAACTGTGAGGCTTTTCATTGTATCTATTTATTTCCCGAAGAAGAATTTCATTCATACCTTCATATTTCGACAAGAACATTTTTATGGATATACGCGGTGCTTCTTCATTAACCTTGTTAGTACCAAACATTCTCACCTGCATTTCACTAAAAAGCATAAAAGCACAATTCCTTATCGACCATGAAGGGCTATTCAAATCACGTAAGACTAGCTCTAAAATTCCAACGAAAGTCAGCTCATTAACATATGCTAATTTGGAATTTCCAATTATCAGCCTCAAACAATTGTAAGCATGCACTTGTGGTATATCCATCCTTTCATCATCGCGAACCTCATACGGTATTATAATAATAGACATAAGGTCACGAATTATATCTGAAAATTTATTTTCGAAATCCAAGTCTACTCTTTTCATTGATGTTAAAAGTGAACTTAGAATATATGGAAGTCCCCCTGATCTTCTGCTAATGTATTGAACTTTCAGAACAATTAAATCTAAAGTTTCTTTGAGCAAAATATCAGGAAAAGCATTCAAACCTTGATAATCCGATTTCCTGCAAATCCATGAAACAGTCTCTAAACTTTCACTAATAGCACTTAAAGACCCTCTGTGTTTTATTGATGCAAGCTGCTCGACCAATAGCCTATTTAATTTAAAAATAGAATCTGCTTCAACGACTTCTAAAATTTCAACTTCGAAGGTAATAAAAATACTTGTTAATAATAAAGCTGCTTCCCTGATAGTTTTCCAATAATAGCTGGAAATATAACTGCTGTGCGTGTTATTTTCCGGATTACCTTCCAAAACATCTACAATGTTCAGTTTTATAGCATCCCATATTTTAAATATACTATTAAAGATCCGAGAAAATTGTACCCTCCATATACTGTTTGCTTTTATCATATCTAAAGAAATTTTAGGAACAATATTTTTTAAAGCACATAATAAACCATGTGCTTTCCTCGTTGAAGTATCGTGCAGTATCTCTACTTCTAAATTTTGTAGAATCTCATTAAGTAAATCCATAAAATTACTGAAGTTCTCGGATTTGATCCATATTTCTGATATAAATCCAATTGCCAACGCACCACTTTCAAATTTTCTACCTTTCAAATCACTTAATAATGTAAATGCGTTGCTTAGTGCTGATTTAATATCTTTATCTGAAAGGTTCAATAATTTATAATCTAGAAATTTCAATAGAAGAGACTTTGATCCACTTCTTACATCTTCGTAATTATTTCTCAAATTATCGAACAATAGCATGACAGATTTTTTATCCGCAAACTCAACCTTAAAAGGAAGGAATGTCTGATTGTTATTTCTACTCTGCTTGCTAGATTTAGGTTGAGCTTTGTTTCCAAAGTGATCTTGCATAGACATTTCAGTAAATATTTGCAAGATGGTTAATCCGAGTAATAATTGAGCATAAGAGCAACAAGGTCTTAAACATGAGTTCAGCAATTGAACTAGATAATTCAAAAAGCTCTCCGAATGTGTTAAATAATCCTTCATGAGAAGAAGCTCCTCTGTGTTGCATTTTTTTCTCATTTTACTAGCCGTTGCATGTGTTGAACGCTGTATACGAAACATAAAATTTCGCAACAACGAGAAAAATTCATTTCTGTATTCAACAACAGTAAATTCAGTTGATAATATTTCGAGGTTTTCCGAAATCTGCTCATACACAGCCGCATCCACCTTCTCTGAACCCTTAGAAGCAATTGTGAACAAAGAAAATGCAGTTAGTCGAACTTTTGAGTCTTGATGCCTTAAAAAAGGAATCAATTGTGACCACTGAAACAGCCCTCGCAAACATTTTTGCTCTGAAAATGAACTCAATGTTAAATCTATCTTTAGAAACCCTAAATGTAACATTATGTCATTTGTTGTAAGTAGCTTCCTAACTGCAAAGTGTCTTTTCATGAACTCTGCTCTTGCTATTGGAGACCTTCTTAATAAACTTTCAACCAAGTATGTCTGTATATTATTTGAGGCTTTGGTGATTGATAGTCCCTCTACAACAAAAGGCTCCCAAATATCTAGCCAATCTGTATCACTTTCTTGTTCATATCTCGCATTAAAAATTGAATACAAAGCATGGCCTATAATGTTTGCAAGCGGATCATACTGCATATTTTTTAGAAAGATCCTGATCTCCTCTGGATGTGATCTAATGATATAATCTGATTCGAGCTCCTTTGCTAACTTTCCTATCACTAGGTACGGACCCCTCGAGGTATTTGAAACATCGAAAGTTACATCGACCCATTTCTCTATAATCTTGTCTAAACTGGCCCTCTTAAAGCTCCGTATGTATGCAATAATTTTCGATAAAAGCTTCATTAGACTGTTCTCAGACGCACCTCTCGCAGAATCCAAATGTTCAATGATCATCTTGAAAAGAGCATCCAAATCATTCAACGCCAAATAATCGCCTATCAGGCCATTCGATACGTCATTGATATTATTCTCTTGATCGTACCTGCTTTTATATTGACAGCACCTTGTAATCCATATACAGAGAGTATCAGAGCAGAGCACACGACAATTTTGAGATATCAGATTTGAAAATTCTACTTCCAATAATGATGCTAAATACACATCGAAATTAGTTAAATTATTATCCTTATTACTTATAAGTTCGTATTTTATTGTCTGAATCTCATCTTCATTAATCATGCTTGTCAGATACGCCGATACTTCAATCTAACGTCTGCTCTGTTCTAGATGTCTTCAGTTACTCCTAATGCGAAATTTTTTCGCGACATTTTTGTGAATTCTGCTATAGGAAACTCTATCTAGTACTCCTATTCACACTTTAACAGGTTATCAAGTTTTAATTTTTTTTGACCTTTCAAGCACTAGAAAGTTTGATTGCTTAGTATAAGCTCGTTTTATATTTCAGTCGCTAGTCATTAAATGGTTTCGCCAGTATCAAAAGCATACCAATGGTATTACTATTCTTTACCTCACTACATGTTGAGTGGTACCGAGAGCATGTTTCTTCGTAAGTATCTAATTATAAGTAAATTTAAAGGGTGAATCTAATCAATATAGACTTTATCGTTGCCACTATAGTCTTCTTTCTTGGATTAGGATTATTAGGGGTAATTAATATAATGAATTTTAGCATTGATAATACCAATGCTAAGCTCTCTGCACCATTTTGAAGTGCTTAGGATTCGAAGGTATAAATTGGAAATTATGTCTACAAGGTTTTTTTTATTCAGGAGCTATGAATTTCTAAATGAGAAATTAGCTATTAATCCGATCTTCTGTAATTATGTATTGCATCTAGGACTTTAATAAATAATAATAAGTTGGAATAGCTCAGTCTTGGATGAAAACTCTCACGCGATCTTTGTTTACAACATGAATAGTTAACCGCGATTAAACTCAGAACCAGCTTTTAAATGTTTAGAGGAGGTGTTCGTGCTCCCTTCAGACCCCCAAGGCGAATAGGAACCAATGATATATCTGCACGGAGCAGTTCAGGTGGCGATACTGGTGATGAGGATGCGTCTAAGAGTAAAGTAAAGCGGAATATCAAGCTTAACGAAGAGGTCTCACCCAAAAAGCCAAGACTTGATACCACAAGCAATGAGGAATCTAAGGCTTATAATCGTTCAGAAGCCCTGAATGGTATTTCGGGGACGTACATTGTACAGTGGAGAATGAAGTCCAATAAAAAAAACAAAACTTGGGCGGGAGATGGTTTGTTGCGAATCAATGCTCTGAAAATGGTTCTAAGCATACAAGGAAAGACAGAAAAAAGCATGAAAGAGGTAGCCAGTTCAACACGCATTCAGATTGAAGGTATAATATCAATTGGAATGTATGAAATCATTGTTGATTGTAAGGATGATGTTTGCAAGGAAGAGATGTTAGTTCAAAATTCAAGCTCTGGCATTGTAAGAAGAAAGTTTAAACAACATCGGACGCATAACGCTAGTTCAGGCTATCTAGAGCCTTCTAGTATCAGAACCCCCCTATATGAACCTACATCACCTGGTTCGTTGGTCATGCCTCCGCCACCTAACAAAGGTATTGGAGAATATGTGGATGTAGTTATAGATCCAAAATTAGCTCAAGTGCTCAGACCACACCAGAAAGAAGCTGTTGAGTTTCTCTATTCCTGTGTAATGGGGTACAAAGATCCTTCTTTCAACGGTGCATTGCTTGCCGATGATATGGGTCTTGGGAAAACCTTGACCACGATTGCATTAATATGGACGCTCTTAAAACAAAGCCCTTACCTATCAGATAATAATCCGATATGTAAAAAGGTACTAGTTGTATGTCCTGTCACATTAATAGGTAATTGGCTAAAAGAGTTCAAGAAATGGCTTGACTTGAACAGAATAGGAGTTTTAGCTTTAAATAGTAAGCAGAACTCAGTACAAGACAAGAAAGACATAACGAGTTTTGGAAAAACAAAGATTTATCAAGTTCTTATAATGGGTTATGAGAAGGTGCTTAGTTGTAGAGAAGAGCTTTTGACCCTTGGCTTCGATTTACTTGTCTGTGATGAAGGACATAGGTTAAAAAACAGTTCGAACAAGGTTATGCGGGTATTAAATGAACTTGACATTCATCGTAAGGTTCTACTCACTGGTACTCCAATTCAGAATGACTTGAGCGAATATTTTACCATTATCAATTTTGTCAATCCGAATTCATTGGGAACGTTTGCATCATTTCAGAAAAATTTTATGAAACCGATATTGAGAGGAAGGGATGTAAATTGTAAAAATAAACAAATCATTGCAACTGGAGAAGAAAAATCGAATGAGCTTATACTGCTAACAAAAGGATTTATTATGCGCAGAACTAGCGATATTCTTTCACATTATCTACCTCCGAGGACGGAGGTTATCCTCTTTTGCCCCCCTACAGATACTCAAAAGAAGTTCTATGATATGATTTTGAAATCATTGGGCCTACTCACAAGCTGCGATCTTACATCCTATAGCAATTCTTTGCCATTAATAACTTTATTGCGCAAGGTATCGAACTCTCCAAGTCTAATCATTGATGATCCAGATTTCCAGCGCGTAAGAGATAATATGGAGTTAAGTAAAGACGACAAAACCTTAAGTGGTAAAGTCAAGCTCCTCATACCGTTGCTATTGGAAATCCGAAAATTAGACGAAAAAGTTGTCTTAGTTTCAAATTTTACACAAACTTTAGATCTTTTACAGAGCATCGTTACAAAATTGAATTTGAAATATTTGCGTCTAGATGGTACCACGCCAGTCATCAAAAGAGATAAAATCATCAACGACTTTAACCGCCTTGGATGTGCAGAAGCATCCATTTTTTTGTTGTCTGCAAAAACGGGCGGCGTGGGCCTAAACTTAGTTGGTGCCTCAAGGCTAATTTTATTTGACAATGACTGGAATCCATCAGTAGATTTGCAAGCAATGGCTAGGATACACCGCTATGGACAAACTAAGCCGGTTTTCATTTACAGGTTCCTCACAACAGGTACAATTGATGAGAAAATATTTCAAAGACAAGCAATGAAAAATAACTTAAGTGATAAATTTCTAGGGGATAGTGACGATTCAGTATCAAATATTTTCAAATTAGGAGATTTGAAGGATTTATTTAGAGTGCATGATTGTACTACATGTAACACACATGATCTCTTATCTTGTGCATGCAAAGGAGAGGGAGGAAATCTGATCACGAACGTTGATCCAGTATCTGATGATGAAAGTGATGAAAGTGATGAAAGTAATGTGAGTTCAGATTGGGTATCTGCTCTTGATTTTAAAATCCTGATTCAATCAGAAAAAAAAGAAGTTAAAACGATTAAGCATGCCTTACAAGGCTACAAGCATTATGATCCTAGACTTGGGGTATCACGATTAAACATAGACGACTTTGCAACAAAAGAAATACTACATAATTTTCAAAAAGAAGGTGAAACAGCGCCTATTAGTTATATTTTCATCAAAGTTACGAACAAAAAAACTTAAGTATTATCTAATATCTACTTCCCCTGCATTTTTTTAATTCTCGCCTCCGCTGCCCTTGCTCTTTCTTCTCTGCTTAGCCTAATTTTCTGCTCTTCTGTTAGGCCACTCAATTGCACATGCTTGTTGAAGTCGGCACCTAAGAGTTTCCCCGAAGAAGAAACAGAAGGTTTCTTGAGTTCTAGTTCCGTTTTGCTATTTAAAGCGTCCTGTATTGTCTTTTTATTTATGGAATCCACTCTTTGCTTTTCTTGTTCATCCTCAGCTTCAAATGCAGCCTTTGATTTTGGTTTTCCGACTTTGGCCATTCCCCAATCACAGTACTCTTCTCCCAAAGTATATCTTGCAATTTGAAATGTTCGCTTAGTCTGTTTGTCAGAAGCAAGCTCAAAGGCAGTTTGATTGGCATTATTTTTAAAGGTTGGATCAGCCTGGAGATGGTTAAGAAGAACCTCCACAATATGAGCGCAGCCATGTGAAGATGCATAATGAAGCAATGTAGGGCTTGATGGATATAACTCCTTAGGCACAAGTTGAAAGTTAGAAGATATTCCATTTTTCCTCAAGTATGTTACCAATAATGGGGCTTTGGATCTTTTAATGAACATGGCTAGTTTCTCTGAATGAATAACATCTGCGTTATTTTCTTTTGCCGGTTTTACTGGTTCTTTCTGCACCTTGGATAACTCTAATAGCTTCTTCTGTCTTTGAGCCTTGTCATTTTCTTCCTGTAACGAGTTGGGTGGGTCTAGCACATGCAAATAAGCCAATAAAGTCCAAGATCTTTTAATTTCGACAACTGTTGGCCTTTTAGTAGTAAAAGAAAGGTTCTTAATTCTCTGGTCTTCTCTGGACAATATGCACCCATCATAGCCTATTAAAATATTTCTCATACTTCCATTTGCTCTGACGTATATGTTAACACAGTTATTCAAGAGATCCTTCCATTCGTTTAGAAGTTCTCTCACTTCTTTTATCAAAACTTGCTCATTGTATCGTCTAATAGATGAGCCTGCAGAGTTCGCTTTACCTTTAGAATTATCATTAGCATTTTGGGCCCCACCTTGCTTCCTTCTTGTGGTATATCTATGAAATGTCTTAGAAACAATAATTTCAATAAGATCTTCGGGCTTTATGATCTTAGAGTTGGAAGTAATACTTTTGGGATTTTTAGGGATATGTGAAATAACTGCACCAGCAAAATGTCCGCTTCCAAGCATCAATATTGCTGACATGGGTTTTGATCTATTATGTTGGTTCCAGGATTTTATCGTTCCTAAAGGATCATTCAATTCATCATTATTGAATAGTGATTTATAGGCACCTAAAACCTTATCCTTAGGTATTTCAGGCGAAGCAAAATAAATATATGGCGATCTAGTATTTGTGAAGCTAACAACACTTCCTTCATTTGAGCCGAAATTTAAAGCTTCCATTTTCTCGTAGATAGGATCCAACTTCAAAGACAGATTCTTAATATCATTATCTTCGTCTGAGGTGTATTCGTCACTAGATTCAACGCCACTTTCCTCCTCCAGTTCATCCTTATATGCCCGTTTTTCAAAGTCAGAGAGAGAGAGAGGTGCCAAAGATTTAATCGACCTTCTCAAATTTTGAATGTGCCATTCAGACTTATAATGCTTAGACAAAGTGTCCCTAGTTGTTGAATCAATCAGAATAGCGCATATTAAACATGTCAGTGCTGTGGATTTAAAATTCTCTCTCTGCTCTTTAACCTGATCTGAAGAAAGACATATTTTGTCCTCATGCTTAGGCGGATCCCGAATATTAAGACTACTATCAAAATAAAGCAAATTCATAGAATCTAACACCTTCACATTTAAACTGAAAACATTAAAATCATATGCTTGGTAGGACATCTTAGACTAACCAGTTTCAAATATATGATAAATAATGACTATGAGTACAAAATGCTAACGTAATTATGGTTTCTCGCGATGCAGCGCATTGCCGTTAAACGAACGCATGGAATAATAAAGTATTGATTTCTAACAAATTATTTTTAAAAAATTGCTATTTACAAGGATCCAAATCTATGACATTCCTTCAAAAAATGTTCAATTTTTTCTGGCTTCATAAATGGATGGGTACCATGACCAAAATTGATGATATAATTTTTCTTGCCATTTCCGAAGCCTCTAATCATTTTGCTCACTTTTTCAGTGATAATCTCATCAGAACCGTACATTACGCCTGGATCAAGATTTCCCTGTAAAGTAATTCTTCTACCGTTGACTACCTTAACAGCACTTGCAGGGTCATATAACCAATCTAATGATACAACATCATATCCAGATTCACACAAGCTCTCTAAAGCATACCATGCACCCTTCGCGAATACAGTAAGCGGAATCCTATCTTTAATACCTAATTCTACTAATCTTTGTGGAAGTTTTTTCGAAATATACCTGAGGTACGGTAATGAAAATTCATTGAATTCGGCAGGACCTAATTCGCCTGCCCAAGAATCAAAAACTTGCAACATCTGGGCACCTGCCTTTACTTGCTGGGCCAAAAATTCAACGCATGTGTCCGCAATTGCTTGCAAAAGTTGATGACTTTCTTTACTGTACTCATAAATCCATTGCTTGGCAAATCTGAACATCTTTGACCCTTGGCCTTCGGTCATATATACAAGCAATGTCCATGGAGCGCCGCAAAATCCAAGAAGTGGTACTCTTCCTTGAAGTCTCTTCCTTGTCAATGTGATTGCCTTGTATGCCCAATCCAACTCTTTTAATACATCAGGCTTCATCACAACTCTGTCTAAATCAGTAATTTCTCTTAACGGAGAAACAAAGACAGGACCTTTGCCTTCAATCATCTCGATTTCGAAGCCCATAGCCTGAGGAATAACCAAAATATCACTGAAAATTATAGCAGCATCGATTAAACCATCAAAGTGATCGATTGGTTGGATTGTTATCTCTGATGCAATCTCTGGATCTCTGCACGTTTCAAAAAAATCACGTTTGCCTTTCGCTTTATGATATTCAGGAAGATATCTTCCAGCTTGCCTCTAAAATAAGGTCAGTAAGTACTAAAGATAATATATTTAAAAGCATCACATACCATAATCCAAATTGGAGGTCTCTCAACATCTTCCCCTAGAGCTGCTCTAAGTATTAAATCGTTCTTCAACGGCTTGAAATCTTGTTCGGCCATTATTGCTATTACAACTATACAACAAAATTCAGCATTATATTCACAGGTCACGTGCTTGACTGTTTTCATATTTATCCATTTGGTCATATCAATTAGCTAGAAAATGGTATCTACAGTTGAAAACACCATTGCTATGTCTCAGTGTTCAAGTGATATAGCAGAGTGTGACTCTGTGAAATCTCATGATTCTAATTCAAAAAGGGATGGCTTTTTGAAAATTCCTAAGGAGATATTTAGA
This sequence comes from Debaryomyces singareniensis, assembly GCA_031081795.1. Taxonomy (NCBI): domain Eukaryota; kingdom Fungi; phylum Ascomycota; class Pichiomycetes; order Serinales; family Debaryomycetaceae; genus Debaryomyces; species Debaryomyces singareniensis. The sequence continues at coordinate 1,500,531 of JARYSX010000002.1, forward strand.
TATAGAAAAACAACATTATCATTTCTTACTTTCATCGCTGTTTTGTTATCTATTTCCCTCAATTATCTCAACACAAATCTTGACATTTCTGTTCAATTACCAAGTAATCAATTGGAGGCCTCTATCCTTGAATCCGCTTGGAACAGCTTAGAAGTAATTGGTTTTGCCGACCATCCTTACTCATCGCACTCGAACGATAAGCTAAGGGATTACCTCGAGGATACTATTAAGAAAATTATTCATGGCAAGGACTATATTGAATTTGACAATGATATGAACTGTACCAATAACATTATGTTTATGCAAAACTACTTGAAAAACAAGGCTGTGAGTTACTATGAAAGTAATAATCTATTAGTCAGAGTCCATGGAACTGATAAATCACTTCCTTCTATATTGGTTAGTGCTCACTTTGATTCTGTCCCTGGAAGCTATGGCATAACAGATGATGGTATTGGTGTTGCTTCTATTTTGGGTTTGTTATCTTACTATTCTAATGAGACTGTTTCCAGACCCAAGAGAACAATCATTTTTAACATCAACAATAATGAAGAGTTCGGGCTTTCTGGTGCAACTGCTTTAGTCTATCATCCCTGGTTTAAACAAATCAACTACTTTTTGAATTTGGAAGGAGTTGGTGCAGGAGGAAAAGCAATCCTTTTCAGATGTACCGATTATGGAATTGCTAAGTTTTTTAAGAACGTTCGCTACCCATTCGGTACCTCAATTTTTCAACAAGGTTTTAATAGTAAACTTCTTCCTAGTGAGACTGATTACAAAGTGTATAAAGAAAATGGCTCTTTGAGAGGTTTAGACTTAGCTTTCTATCGTCCAAGGGGCTTTTATCATACGAAACGAGATAATATTAATTCGGTGGATAAGAAATCAGTTTGGCACATGCTTTCTACATCTCTAGACTTTGTGAATACTATATCTAGTGCAAAGATTGACCTTGATGATGAAGGAAAGGGGGGGTCTACAAATAATTTGGAAGCAGCTATGTATGGTAGCTTCTTGAATAAATTTTTTGTTGTACCTTTATCCAGTATTCTCCTTTTGAATATCTTGATGCTTTTTTTGGTTCCATTGATTTCACTTCCTTTCTTTTTTATTGACACAAATAGAAAGACATGGTCGTTAGGATTTTTTAATTTTATGAAATATCCATTTTCTCTCATCTTGTCAGTTCAAATGTTGAAAGCTTTTGTATCGGCTGTTGTGGTTCCTGCTAATGAATTTTTACCAAACTCTTCTTCGATTTCATTAGTGTGGTTGTTAATTAGTTTTTTTTTAATTTCCAATTATTTTATATTGAATGGTTTGAACTATCTTTTTGGCCAATATAAGGGTGTCAATCACGATGAAAAACTTATTGTTTTAATTCAGAACTCTGCTGTATTTTGGTGTCTTTTGCTTTACTCGACAATAAGGTTATGCAATAAAACGGAGGATCATTCTGGAGAATATGTAATTTCACTCTTATTTATGTTGCAATCAGTTGGAAGCTTTTATGGTTTGATTGGTTGGCTTTTCAAAGGTTCAAAGCATAAAAAAAAACGCCCCCAAGAAGTGGAAGCGCAATCCTTACTTGGTGGTGCCTCGTTTAATAGTTACGGCAATAATAGCAGCATAATGGTAGAAGAAAATTATGAGACAGATACTGATATTTTTCAAGGCACAACTATTCAAGAAATAAAAGCCGAAAAAAAGATAAACAAATATTTTAGTTACGACTGGTCTATTCAGTTTCTAATTGTTGTTCCCCTCTCTCTATCTCTTATTTACACTAGTGGAAGCTTAATCTTGGAAGGATTGGATAAGACATTGTTGGAGTCTAAGATAGCTGAGAGGTTTATATATATTACAATTGAGGTTTTTGCTATAGCTTATCTGTTGCCTCTATTGCCTTTCATTTTCAAGTTCAATCGCTTTAATGCTTTGCTTTTGATATCTATATTTACATTCTTTGTCTTTAATTTGTTCTTAATGAAACCATTTGATGAACAACATCCTTTCAAGTTGAGATTTTTACAAATAGCAGATTTAAAATCATCAAACACTTCAAGCACAGTTACCTTATATGGTAGAGAGTCGCCTGTGGTAAAAGAGGCAATTCAGTATTCTTTTTGGGCAGATCCTAACGAAAGTGAAAGTAGAGAAGTTTCATGCAACCCCATGCCAGATGGGACTCAGACTTGTTTTTATAATGTCACCACATTCCCCTCTAGCGAGAAGTCAAATATCACTGGTTTCAATGATATGCTTCAAGTTAGTGTCATTAAAAGTTCTAATTCTAAGTATCCCTTCGGGCTTTTATCAGGTGTGGTGGAAATAAATGCTCTTGACAGCAGAGTATGTCATATTGAGTTCCTTGACACAATTTCATCGCACCGGAAACCTGTTAAATCTGTAACTGTGTATAACAAAAACTACATAAGTGAACAGAAGGTAGATGAATCATCTACAGAAGGGTTTTCAAGAGATGCAAATGGTAACTATGTTTACAAAGATTTCGGGGGTATAGATCGTCTTTACCTAAGAAAATTATCTTGGGATAGTCCTATGCGAGTTGGATTCCTGTGGATGCCCGACATCACTGAAGCGTCTGATTCGGCTTCACGCCAAAGCAAACTTACGCTTTCAATGAAGGTGGATTGCTTTTGGGATGAGTTACCATATTCCGGAAAGAAATCACCGGTTTATGAACTGCTTTTGTTTGGTATTCCAAACTGGTTTATTATTTCTAACAACGGTGAGGGCTTATTTGATGTTTCAACTACAATCGAAGTTTAATAAATCCAACTGTTCAATTCCTTGCACTTATGATATCATAGGTTTCTTTGATATGTAATCACGTGCTTTGATCGGAATTCAAAATTTTTCATTCTTACAAGTTAGCAGCTATAGTTATAACATTGGAAGCACTAGTATACACATTATGTCACAGAGAAAGCTTCAGAAGTATGTATTTTAATAAATTTCTTATGATATCTAGAATCTTATTCTTGCTAATATTATTCCAGCTTACTAACTTAAGCAGAGAGGTTGAATCGATTTTCAAGAAGATACATGAAGGCATTGACCTATTTAACTATTATTATACAAGGCACCAAAGTTCTAGTAACGACTCACAGAAGGAGAAGCTAGAGAGTGATTTGAAGAAGGAAATTAAAAAATTGCAAAAATACAGGGAGCAGATAAAAGCATGGCAGCTGAATGATTCTATGGAAGCAGCAATACATCCAGCAAAGTTGCAAGAGCATCGAAAGATGGTCGAAGAGGCAATGGAGTGCTATAAAGATGTAGAAAAAAATTCGAAGATGAAGTCTTTCTCTAATCAATCCATAATGTTGGCTGCTATGAAACTGATGACGGCTTTGACACCTAGGGCAGAAGATGCTGTGAGATTTTTAGAATCATCTATCGAAGAACTTGAAACTCAGAATCTGGACCTCGAAATGGAATATGATAAACTTTCCCAAAAGAAGACACGGAAGAGTGCATCAACTGCTATTGAAGAGAGAAAGCAAGAATTCGAATCTTTCATCAACAGAAATAAGTTTCACATCGAAAAACTTAAATTGTTAATTGAATTTATAAAGAGAGGAAGGATAAGCCCTGATTCTATTGAACCTGTGGAGGATCATATAAGCTTTTATTTAGAAGCAAACCAAGAACCAGATTTTATAGACGATGAATCTCTATACGATGAAATAATGAAAGAGGCATCAGATTCTGCTAGTAAGGCGAATACGATGAAACTAGAGGACGAAAGCACCATGGAGGAATCATTTTACAACTTGTCTAAAGACTTTGATTCTGAGCTTGAAGATAATACTTCAAAGGATGTGACGTCTCCTATCAAGCAACATATTAGTGACGATTCAAATAATGATTTGCCGGAAACACCAATAAAGGACAGTGCATCAAGAGTTGCAGTTGAATCTGCTAATGAGCAAGTAAGTCCTGCAATACTTCGAAATCTTAAACCGGCTACTGCACCATCAAACCCATTAGGTGGTATGAAATGGGCAGTTGCAGCAGCAGGCGTTAAGAATTCAAAAGCTACTGTTTCCTCTCCTATTCTACCCCTTAATACCATGCAAGGTGAAATATCTCCCGAGTCTGAAAACACTCCTATGGACTCAAAACTTGACAAAATACAGCAAGATGAGGAACATGGCAATTCTAATATTTATTCGAGATTTTTGGATGTTTTGAGGTCGTCAGATCTATCTGAAAATGAATTAGATCTTTTCACTGATACCAATTTAATAAAGCTACCTCCTGGGATACAAGACTTGGTGATTTCTTACAAGGCCTTTGAAGAAGACCCTCTTTCAGATCCAAAACTATTAATAAAGTCAAAATTATACAATGCATTTTCAACGCCATTGAGAAGGCCATTTCTTTCTGTTCAAATTCAAGCATCTTTTAATCATTATTTATCAGGATCAAATAAAGACCAGAAAATACATCTTCCGTTACATATGTTAAAATTTCAGGGCATTTGGAATAGAATCCGCTCATCAGATCAATTTGCCCCATTTTTAAAGCGATATCAGTTGTTGTCCCAGCAAAGATCTCTGGAAAATGCTCAGATTTTGAAGGAATTATCTATGGTTCTTTTCTACGGTTATTATTTAGGTGAAGTACCGTTAGAAAATTTAATGGCCGAAGCATGTTTGTTCGAATTAAACTGGAGGCCCTTTCATAGTGATACAAACTTATCCAATGTTGAATCATTACCTGGTAAACAGATTATAGGCACACAAAAGTATACAACTACACTGTATTATTGGATTAAATGTATCAATTTGATACACTCTCCCCAACAAGATGGAACCGACCTTGTAGAATACGGCGATTATGAGATATTTGATCTACTCGCTTGGGATATTCATGTAAAAAGTGGATTCAGGCTAGAGCACAAATTTTGCCAGATGGAACCATCTAAAAGTTTATTCTAATATCAACATTAATCATAGGTTACATAGTAATTTCATATTAAACTTCATATAATCTTATGATATCAATATGTGTTAGGTTCAGAGTTAAGATCAACCTCGGATAAAATTTCAGTTGGATCTGAGATATTTTGCGAAAAATCACAAAATTTGTAATGATCCAAGCTATCTGTACTCTTCGAAGAAGCGCTTTCATGCAAAATGTAGGGCTGCTCCTCTTCCAAAGATTCCAGAATAATCTCAGTATTATTAATAGATTTTAGTGAAAGGGTATCATCCCAATAACTGTTCTCCATAATGCTAGATTCCTGTCCGTTAGTAACTACTTCCAACTTGTCTTTATTTTGGTAATTGTAGTCAGATTCATATTCGTTATTTGTATTGTAACAAGGTTTAGCTCTATATTCTTTCACATTATGAGCTCTTTTAAAACATAATATTTCAAACCCTGCATCAATTTTAGGAGCACCCTTGAACATCCTTGGGCTAGGCATCAGAGAAATAGTGTGAAAATCGTCCAAATTTCTATAATCTCCCTGATTTAGTAGCTCAGGAGAAAATAAGTTCAAAACTTTGACTGGAACCAGGTTCTTTCTTAGTAACTCTGTCAAGCTTATAAAGGAATCCATAATATATATTTCTATGGATTGTGCTGCAAAATACTTTTCATTTTTGGACTGCGCACGCTCTGAGATTAATGGAGAACAGTTTACTCCAGGTTCTATTAATCATTCAGCAAGCATAGAATAAAATGGAGTATTATTCATCTTTGGATGCTTCTCAATTGGATTCGGACACTCCTACCATATTTGAATTAATATCGTCTAAGCAGTTGGATGGTTTGCTATCACCATCATTGAGATATATACTAGTTTACTATGCCAGCAGGTATCCTTATTATCTACTCAAAGTTGTTAACAATTTCGATGAGTTGAATTTGGTGGTAAAAGGCTTCGTTGAATGGTACTTCTTAAAATATTGGCAGGGGTCTTTCACTGAAAGTTTTTATGGTTTGAAACGTGTTAGAAGAACTGCTCTTGACCGTAATAAATTCGAAAGCACTAAGTTAATACATATAGCACCTTCATTGACTGAGAGTACTCGTCTGTTAAGTCGAATTCAAGTCCTTGCTTCGGTATTTGAAATAGCTGGCTCAGCATATGCATCTGACAAACTAAATTATTGGTATGAAATATGGTATCCGAAATATATTGTTAACGGGCTAGCGCCTACGAACCCTGATTCCAAGAGAGAGAAGCTTATATGCCAGCTGAAGGTAATCTTCCTTAAAGTTTTTCCATTTTTGCAAAGTAGTATAAAAGCTCTTAACTTGATTATCACTTTATTATATTTAAGTGGCCAGACTAAATCATCATCTATAATCATGACTCTATTTAAAATGAATTATTCTAGGCTAAATCAGTACGATTATGACAAGTATGAGCAGAAACTTACAAGCCTGAAGAAAAAGTTAAACTATGTTACTCCCGAAACTTCATCTACATTGCTAACATATATCTTACGGAGATTTATTTTAAGGCCCTCTTGGAGGGGCTCCAAATATTTTCTCGGTACATTGTTCCCAGCAGCTATTTTTTCCTTAAAATTCATTGAATGGTATAATAGTACAAACTTTGCCCAAAAGTTAGCAAAATCTAGTGGGAGTACATTGGATTCAATACTTCCAGCTCCCTCATTATTACAAAAGATAGTTAATCAGAAGAGTCTTCATCATATCCTGCCTCGAATGTATAAGTCTACTGACTTATGTCCACTCTGTGAAGAAAAAATTGAGAATCCAGCAGCGATAGAAACAGGGTATGTTTTTTGCTACACTTGTATATATAATTTCCTTGCTGATTCTCATAAGATCATTGGGAAAAAAGAAGAGAAAGTGGAGGAAACTGAATCGTCCGACGATGAAGATGAGGATTCAGAAGCTGTTTTATCAGGAAAAAACAAAGAAAAAACTTATGATATCGTTAAAGGTGGTAGGTGTCCTATTACTGGTAGAAAATTGCTAGGCTGTAAATGGAATAGTTTGAAGGAAGCCTGGGATATAGATGGAATAAGACGATTAATACTTTAGCTTTGATACTCACGTGATAACATATCTATCATATATTTAGTAGCTAGTTCAAGCAGGATAGTTCTGTAGGTCAACAAATGAATTCCGATAAGCTTCAAGCGATCAAGTTCGACGAGACAAAGAACTCATTAGCGATTCTCGATCAATTATTAATCCCGTATTTTACATACTATATTGATATTCATGGTATAAGCGATGCATATGATGCCATCAAATCAATGCAAGTCAGGGGAGCCCCAGCTATTGCTATAGTTGGTATATTTTCTGTAGTTGTGGAATTATCAGAAGGATATGTGAAGCAGGATAAAGACCTCAGCACTGGAAGGCTTTTATCCCTACTTGACTATTTGGAAAGTTCCAGACCAACTGCCATAAATCTTCACAATGCTTGCTCCGACATTAGAAGCATGTTGGATAATTTAGACCCCAAGGAAGAGATCCAGAAACCTAAATTCGAGGAAATAAAGAGATATGCGATGGATTTGTACTCTAATGATTTAAGTAATAATTACAAGTTGGGGGAGAATGGTTTTGACTATATTGAAAAAACATTGAAAGAACAGAATTTCAAAGGACCATTTTCCATATGTACAATCTGTAACACCGGATCATTGGCTACCTCTGGTTACGGCACAGCTTTAGGTATTATTAGAAAAGTATCAGAAAAACTTAACAAAGAGCTGGGTAACGAATTCTGGTTAGAACATGTGTATCCTTGTGAAACTAGGCCGTACAATCAAGGTGCCAGACTAACAACTTTCGAATTAAAATACGACGGAATTCCTTTTACTCTTATCTGTGATAATATGTTTTCCTCTTTGGTCAACAGGAACAGAAAAGCTGAAAATAAATTTCCGCCTGTCAAGTTTGTTATTGTTGGCGCTGACAGAATTGTAGCTAATGGAGATACCGCAAATAAAATCGGAACATTTCAATTAGCTACCATAACAAAATACTTTAATTCTTTATCTGATAATGCATTGACCACAATTAAATTTATCGTTGCCGCTCCACGTACAACTCTTCATCTAAATGCGAAGTCTGGAGATGATATTAAGATTGAAGAGAGACCAGCTGAAGAATTGACTACAATCAGAGGTCCAGTGATTGAAAACAATGAAATAGGCGAAAAAAAAACCATAGGAATTGCTACGCCTGGTATAAACGTATGGAATCCAGCTTTTGACGTTACTCCTCATCATCTAATTGATGCTATTGTGACCGAAAATGCAGTCCACGAAAAAGATGCTCGAAATAATATAAACTTACAATGATTGGAAATAGTCCAAATAGAAATATATAGGTTTTATGTCTCTATTTTTTTATTGCCCTTCAATAGATTCAGAGAGGTACACAAGTGCGCTTATTTCTTTTTCTTCAGCTTCAGTTTTTTCAGTTTTTTCTTATTTGGCTTTGAATTTTTGCTGGTCTTACTCTTCAAAGAACTAGTTGATTCTTCTATATTCAGGCCATCTACGTCTCCTTTACTATCTTTCTCAGTATTGTTTAAGGATACATCTTTTGGGGTACTGCTTTGTTCAAGATCTGTTTTTTCGTTCTCCATTTTATGATTGTGCTCTGGATTGGATTCTTTCACTTCGATTTTACTATGTAAGCTTTCATTCCCATCTCTTTCAACGTTTCCGAATTCTGTGTTTTGGATACTTTCATCAGCAGTAGCACTGATAATAGAAGACACAGGAAGAAGCTCACCCATATTAACTGCTAACGGTTTGTCGATATCTACAGAATCATTGAGTGATACCTCGTGTAAAAGTGACTTATCGGCTTCAAGTTCTTCACGCTGTTTAGGTTCCAAAGCTTTATTGTTTCCCGACTTTTCATTTTCAAGCGCATTAACCTCTGGCGCAGAAGGTAATATCCCCTTTTCTGGCGAAGCATTTTCTGAAACATTAGTGGAACTAGCTACAGAATCTATGTCATTTTCTTCCTTCAGTACTTTAGATGCATGTTCCTTCGAGCCATCCTCAGGTAATTTAGAAGATACGGCTTCTTGAACTATCAGAGATTCGCCAGTGCCACCATCTAATTTAGTTTCGTGATCACCTTTACTGGAACTTCGATTTGATTGAATAAAAGATTCAGATGTTTCTAATTGAGGTATTTCTGATTCTTCTTTCGAACTGGGAATGGTTTCATCCAAACTATCTTCAGCGTCTTCCTGTTTTACACCATGAGCTATATTGGTTTCACAAACATTAACTTCAGGATCTTCCAAATTTTCCGAAGACACAACATCTGGGTCAGCTGCAATAACATCTGGAGTTCCTGACTTTTGAGGTGAAAAACTAACATCAACTCCTAGTTCAGAGCTTGCTGGGGAAATATTTGAAACTGATTCAGAAGTTGAAGATTCTAATACTATATTATCAATTTGGGATCCTTGGTTTAAGCATTTCTCTTCTGAAACCTTGGAATCTCCATCTGAAGTATCTGCTTCGTTTGTATGAATATTAGCAGTAGAGTCTTTGGCAGCTTGTGCATCAGTATTTACGCCATTATTTATAGATGTTTCATTCTGTATATTCGTACGCATTATCTCCTCCATTTTCTCATCCTCTAAAGTAGGCAAGGAATTAACATTTTCCCAAATTATCTGACCAGAAGCTCCATAACCTGGCAATTCAGATAAATTAACACGAAAATAGTCTATGTCTTTTAATAAGGTATATTTTTCATTAAAATCCTTGAAACGTGGCAAATTAACACAGAAACATTCTATGAGCAATTTTTTGTATGAATCAAATATCTGCAGCATCACTAAGGCGCACTTTGCTTGTGGCAAATACTTTGTTAGAACTTTAGTTACTGTCGTTGTTTCTTTGACTAAAACCTCCATATACTGATGACACTGTTCACTGGAGTTGAGAGGAATTGAAAAATTGACTTTCAACACATTTGAACAATGAATTAAAGTCCTATCATACATGATTGATATAATCTTAGAGAACAACTCATTTTCATAATCTTTAAATATCCCAACAACTTTAGAAAACGTTAGTTCATCTGTATTCCCTTCCTGCAACTCTTTCTCCAGGTCACCAAACAAAGGTTGCATAGTTTGCAAAAACGCGATATAAAATTCTACCAACTGAATACATAAAGCAATATGCTTTGTTGTTATATGCTTCAAACCAGCGGTTCTCGTTGCTCCAGCATTTAGAATCGCCTGAGAAATGCGAAGACATGTCAACCTATAATATCCTAATATGTTCATTTTTATTGAGCTGCTCTTATTTGGAAATACTTGAGAGATGATTAAATAATCTTTAGTAGTTCTGAGCGAATAAAAAGCAAGTTTAGGGACTAGAAATGACTCCGAACCAACAGTTAACCTACCGTTATGCAAAACCTTAGATTCTGTAGGATAAGTGGCATCTTGCAAGAGTCCTGGAATAAAAAGCTGGTTGTGCAAAATACTTTCCTTCATTTTATCGCTAGAATAAAAAGCTGCGTAATCACCTATTTCAATCAAGATTTGCTGATATTTTTCTAGATCCTCGTTATTGTTCACCTCTTTCCAAATTTCTTTTTCACATTCTTTAGTTATTGACAATAGAGAGTTCAGGTGAAACCTATGAATATAATAACTTATCTGGTTCTTGAGCCAGGTATTCAATGAAGTACGGGAGTTATCCGTAGAAGAACCTGGATTAATTAATTCGCATTCTTGAATGTACGCTGAAGTTAAAGCATAAAACTTATAGTATTGAGATATAGGTAAATCTCCTAACTGCTCCAGCCTCACATTTACTACTTTAGTAATTCTTACTTGAGTAAGAATGATAGATTTTTCTATTGCAGGGGATATATCTAGTGTCATAACGTCCAAGGTCTGGTCTTGTTTGGTGCCTTCCGTGGAAGCAGTTAAACATAAATCTAGAATTAGTTTTTGATGGGATGTAAGGCGTCTCAAACATTCAGATAAAGTGGTGTAAATATCTATCATCATATCTTCAAATTCTTTTGGTGTCATCCCTTTTATAGCATTCGTCAAAGAAACCTGGGGCTTTAATTCATTTACAGATATGCTTGGATGTAATTCTGGAGCCGCCGAAGATGAACGCGAGGAAGAGTTAGATAAATCAATGGTAGATATATCTTGATTTTGCACTTTAGGCAAATATAACTTTATGATATTTTTGACCTCAACAACTATTCTTTCCTGATAAGCATATAAGGCGCTAATCAAATTTTCTGAATTAAATAGATCCTTTACATATGATTTTAATTGGGATCTTTTTTCATCTGAGATTAGCTGGTATGAATTATTTAGGTTAGAATGCTTGACATCTCTTACAATAAAGCCATCTAGCCTTTTAATAGTATCAATATTATCCACAGAATTATAATAATCTTTCAAGTCATCAACAAGTGTCTCTACAAATAAATTAACATACCTCTGACCACAAGAATACTTTAGGCTTTTTATACTTTCGGGTATTTGTGACAAGGAGTTGAGAGAGCTTAAATCAACAGGAGGAAAAGGGAGTTTAGGATATAAACCTGGTATCGATGTAGGTTTTCGTCCCAATATAAGAGATTCTGCTATGTCAATTTCACTCAAACACTTTGAAAGATTTTCATTTCTCAAAGATAAACCTGCTAAATTAAGAATCGATTGGGCATATTTTATTTGTAATACCGCAGATTCTAAAGCGGCCACTGATCTTCTCTTCTCTATTAAATGCAAAATTTCTAACCCTTTTTGAGCATTGTCGGTTTCGATTAGCTTTAACGAGTCTAATATAGCTTGAACGCTAACTGTACATGCTTCAGAATCTTTTTGCAAATCCTTGATGTCGTATATTGCGTCAAAAAATGAATCAGACCTATCTGAAATCTCTTCAATTAAAGAGTTTTCAATAACAGCAAGGTATTCAGAAAAAAGCTCCTGCAAACGCATGTTTTCTGTCAACGGTTCATCTTCATTTATAATGTGTTCATCATCATTCAGTGGGAAAAGTTTTGCTCTTCCAAAGACTTTTTCAAATGTTCTAGGATTGTCTAACCTAAAGTTAGGATCTTTGAATATGCTGGGTATTAATTCTTGTTTTGTGCTTACTACCTTAGTGAGCAGATCAGAGTTCACTTGGTCAAGTTTTTGCAAAGATAAGGTAGTTAGCTTATCGTTAGTTCTTTCAAACCTTTTATAATCGTCTTCTATGTTGTAAAATATATTGTTTTCTATGTCTTGTTTTGAAGTTTTATGCTTCAATTTCAGTAAATGAACTTGAGGGATATCTTTGGTTGTAGGTCTCTTTAAATTATCAATGACTAAGGTACCATCATTCAACAAGACGTTATTCCTCAACTGCTTTCCTTTCTTCGCTCTCGAAATATCAGATGAGATAGTTAGCTCATAGATTGAGTTAGGGCCCAAAGGTGAGAACAGAGAAATCTTTGAGTCTGATTTATTCACACTCTCAGCAAAGCCCTGCAAAAACGTAGAATTCAAAAATGAACCATCTGAATCAATACTATTTCTGAATGAAATCACAGATTCACTTCCCCTGCGAGACATATCTGGAGTAATTTGCAAAGTCGAATCATTAGCTATGTCGTCATTCAATTTCATATCATCATCTGCTGAATGGTTTGTCATTCGATCCAGTTGCAGATTCGACGCTACACTGGATGCAGAAGAGTCCTCTGGCATCTCTGGCATAATAGCTAATGTTTACAACAATAGATTGGAAGCTACTACAACTCAATTTCAAGAACTAGGTAGTGCGTCCACCAATAAACTGTATTACTAAGTATAATGCCAGATGACAGACATCTCCAGTATAAACTTTTAATAGATGGTAGAAGAAACAAAAAGTCAACAACAAAAAGTAAAGCCTTGCTGTGTCTGCTTGGATCAAAAGAAGGCCAGAGATGAATGCTTGCTTTTAAATGGCGAGGAGAGTGGAAAATGTAAACAACTTATTCAGAAGTACAAAGATTGTATGAAATCATATGGATTCGATATTTAGACTAGAAAAGAACTTTAAGTTCCCTGAATAGTTTTCAATTAAAATGTAATTATGCGAAATGAAGGCTATAGCAATAACCTGTTGTAAATAGTAAATAAATAATTGTTTTGAGATTTCAAAGTCATGAACTATCGACTGAATTGTAGGTTATTTTATGGAAGAGTGTGTCTGGCTGGTTCTCCTTTAAAACAGTCGTATTGTTGGATATCCTTTCAAAACCTGGAGGTACTGCGTCAATGTTTTCGAGATCGCCGATACCGAGGTGCCTATGATTCACTTCACCAAGAACTTTATTCTGGATAATATTATCAATAAGAATAAGCTGGATGCAATTCATTACCACAGGTACGATGAAAATTACAACAAATATTTCAAAATTGCTCGTATAATCATTCAACCAAACAAGGAGAACATTACTAGTGATCCATAGTAAAGGTTCTTGGAAGCAAATCACGAAAACGTATAATACGAGTTTTGTCAACATCAATGAACCAAAGTAAATAGAAAGCTGCTTGAAGTAAGCCTTGAATGATGGGGAGCTTGATCCATTTCCGTAATAACCACTTTCTATTCCAGTCACTTTGAAATACCTTTTCAAGATGTAATTAAATGCGATGAAAATGTAGTTTAGTATCAAAACACCAATAGTACAGTCCAATACAATATTAAGGAAGTACCAGTCACAGGCTGCATCGTTATTATCATCATTTGGAGTATCGTCCAAATTAATTGTGAAATCGCCATCATGAGAATCAGCCCCCTTAGCTTTTAGTATGGACAATGCAAGGTTAAAAAAATGAACACCTAGAGCTCCAATTAGTTGTTTAGAAACATCAAATCCCCATACTTTCCAGGTTCTTCTTAATGGATATTCATATAAACGTTTAATTATCAATGATGAAACACAGAGTAATCCAAGAGAAGCTTGAGTGATCAAGGAAAACGTGCCAATGAGTTCACATTTTGGCTCCTCTTCTTTCTTATCCAAGAAAAGCAGATCATTAAAATAAAATGAGCCTATTATATTCGAAATAAAGGATACTATTGTATCTTTCAACATAGTGTTAGTTGCAAGTGTGTTTCATACTGACTTCAGGAAACTTTTGTTTGTAGCAACTATATTCAGGACAGATAATACTTCTAAACTATTACTATACTTTTTGACATTTTTCATAGATTAAGTACGCTAAACTATAAAATTGTATAAAGAATTTTTCAATTATTCGAAAGAGAATATCTATCTACCCCTTCGAAGCATGTAATTTTAAAATGTAAATAAAGTAGTCATCATCTTGCTCATCATGTAATCTTTTACCAGCTGGAAACGTTCTAGTATTTAATAATATACATTAGTAACACTCCAGTTATGCCATAGAAAGCCCTTATTGCTAATCAGTTCTTTCCCAAGAGTTCTTAAGGTTACTGGGAACCCCTTTGCATGTACCATCAGATTTGTTGGTAAGGGAATTTTGTCCAGATACCAACCCCTCTTGGCTTTGGTCTAAAGAAGAGACATCAGGGGACGGCGTCCTTATTCCATTCTTATCAGCAACTTGAAACAAAGCCGCATAACTAGTGCTATCGGTTCTTGTAGCTTTTGGTTTGTCTAACAGTAAAAAATCATCTTCACTTTCTGAATCAGAATCAAATTGGAATGTGTTGGATTTCACTTGGGTCTTATGTAATCGATTCATGGAGGAGTCGTCCAGGAATGCATTTGCAGAAGTAGTCTGCGGTGGCAAAGGAGACGCTTTGGGATTTGCCGTGAATGAACTCAGAGTTTTTAAGCCATCCGCAGCTTGAATACCCGTACTATCACCATCGAGGTTATCACCACTAGCATTTCCAAAAAATGAGTCAGTCAATTCTTTTGTCTCAGCGGACGTCACGGTATCAGCCTCACCAGTAAAAAACTGCAGAGACAAAGAATTTGTAGACTTGGGCTGCTTTGAAACTAAGGTGGAGGAATGCCTTGAATTTATCTCGGAAATGTGCCTAGGCTGTATGTTCGGCGATACTTGCGGATAATGAGGCAATGATTCATTAGTCTCAGGCGTAACGGCTGCAGAACCTGAAAATACGTTTTGTGCTACCACATGACTAGATGTTCTGGTAAGTATCGAAAGACCAGAATCATCAGAATCTGTGTCAGAATCACTTGAAAGATTCACATCTTCTTTGTAAGAATATTCGACGCCTGTAGAATTAATTGGTTCATTGATCCCATGAGCATTTCTTTCTGTATAATTTGCAGGGGCTAAATTTGAAGAAGAAACCTTAGAAGACAAAGTCTGCTGCGTTCCATGTGTGATAGAGGGAGGACTACTAACTTCAGAGTTGGAATCCTGGCTTATATCTCCATAATTGTAACCCGAACCTAATTCAATATTTTCGGGAACATCGACGAGATCAAAACTATCATTATTTCCTTCAGACTTTCCAAATATAACGTGGTTGGGGTCACATGTATATACCGAATTATAATCATAGTAGTAGTCATATCCTCTATTTTCGGCGTTGTGAGATAAGCTTGAAGAATATGCATGGTCTGTATCACTTTCTTCATCCGAAGTTCCTTGATTTAAAGTAGTGGGTGGCAACAAGTGGATCGTCTTGTATACCTTAGGCTTATCTAGCAGAATACACGACTTATCTGAAGCCTCAAATTGTTCTTTCAGATCAACTGGGCTCACCTTGCTCGAAGTTGATGCAATATTAGGGTAGTTCTGCCCAGCAGGCGAAGGGGTTCGGACATTAAGGAAAAACCCACCCTCGTCTTCATCATCATCATATTCATCATCTATGTCATCATCATTGTCAACATCATAATTATCAATATGTGAACTTTCACCCAATCCATAGTCATCATATCCATAATTCTCAGTATTATAATAATCTTCATCAGAGCTATACTCAGTGTCATCATCAGAAAAAGTGTCTAAAGCTATGCATTGTTGAACTTCACGATTGAAATGGATATGGCGGTCCTCGCCAGAAGAAGGAGATTCAGACCTTTCTATTGTAGAATTTTCGGCCGATTTTTCGATTCCATCGGGGGGTTCCTCAGACTCATCTTTATTTTTGTTCTCTGCAATTTTTTGAAGACTCAAGTTAGAGTACTGTGAATTGAGTTTAGCTGAAATAACATCATAGTCGTAATATTCTGGAACTTTCTCAGCAACCGGATGATCCTTTTGTGCTGCAACCTTCTCTTCTAGCTTTTGCTGATGTTTTTCATTCAATCTGTTTGTTGCAAGCTCAAGCTTGTAGAGATTTGCATGACTAATTAACTTATCTTCAACTGTACGTCTTTTTAAAATAGGTTTCAATCCCTTTTGTTGCTTGTTTGGTAAGGAAAGATCACCTGCAACTGCACTGGTCCCAACTTGGTTTTTATGAATATCATAATTATCATCACTATCCATATGCTCATCTTCATTTAAAATCGGTCCATACAACCATGTAACGTCATTATCTTTCGACCAATTAACCTCTTTTGGACTAATAGTTTTAAGGTTTCCACGCCTTTGGGCCCAAGTTCTCCAACTAGCATTTTCTAACCTTGAAGCATTCGCTACATCTTTACGCTTACTAATGACATACCTCCAACTTTTTGAAATGTCGAATACATCCCATTGATGTGAAAGATAATCAACATGTCTTCTTGGTTCTTCGTGCAAGTCAGAATCGTCTAGAGGAACGATGTCAGGACTCAGAACATGCGAGATAGAAGCAGACCGTTCCTTTTCACGAGAAACTATGCTATTTCTGGCACTTTGGTCATTATTAGTTGTAACTGGAACATTTTCATCGCCTTTCGTAGGAGCCCCTCCTGAGTTAGTATCAGATATTTCCATTAAAGCCGCACCCTTCTCACCCTGTTTTTCGTTTTCCTGGCTTTCTTCAGGTGTTACAATGAAATCATCTAATAATCCCATAGATCTGGTACGTTTGAGCTTGAATGTAGTATTTTGAAAGTGGTCTTCATCATCTGCTTCAACGTGCTGAGACGTTGTTGCACCTCCTGCAAAAACTTCACTCAAATTTGCACTGGATGACATATCTAATAATGTCTTCTAATAGTTCAGCTTGATGGATGTTTAGGTATTAGAATTTATTATAATATGTCAAGATTAAAATGCTTCAAACTTGGAATAATAGATATTAGTTATGGGGAAACTTTTGTGTAACCTGACGAGAGACTTCGGAATAATTCGCTTGACCTCTTTACGTACAGGATTAGTTTAAACTCAGAAAACGGAGGGAAAGAGTCAACCCGGTACGAAGTCCCTGTAATCTAATTTGAGGTGTATACATAGATATATTAATGAAATCTGTAATTAATGGAGCTGGTTAATTCAAGTGATTAAAATTAGAAGATTTATGTGCTGTTCTTTTCTAAATCGATTTTTAAGGAGAAATCGCCTGGGCAGACAAATATTTTATATGGCACCTTAAAAATGTGGAGCAATGAGTATTAATAAAAACGTCTGTAACTAGTACGAATTTATAGTGTTAAGACACAGCAGGTGGCTGTTCAAGTATTTCTCAAGATGATGTAATAATTCGGAAGAATGCGACCTTTAGGGAAAGTTTAAATTACGGAGGATAAGACAAAAAAGGTGCAATAGACTAACATAAAAGAGAAAGAAGCTTGAATTGATATATATCTTGCCTACTTATGGGTTCAAGGAAAACAATCAAGCATATATAAGCCTACAGTAGAGTAAAAGTAATATCGTATAGAATGTAGCTTTATAGGTCCATTCATAAGTTCTGTTTCACTTTCATAACATAAATAATGATACTGTCAGTCAGAAGATCTAATTTGCAGCAATATCAAATTTACACGAGTTGGACAATAGCAAGACTGGTGAACCAGAATATGATCAAATACTTTGAATGAATATAAAGCAGTTGCAGCTTAGATTATATTGGTATTGGCCTCTTCTAATGTTTATTGAGATATTATGCGCACGTCGTCGTATTTTCAATAATGGCTCTGTGGCCGAGTGGTTAAGGCGGTAGACTCAAGTTCTACTATCGTAAAGATGCACGCGTTCGAACCGCGTCGGAGTCACTATTATCTTTACACTTTTTTTTGCTATAATGGCAAATATAGTTAAGCTATAAGACTTTAATGTAATGTATATTTGATTCCATTCAATGCGATACACGAGTTTTAACTACTCTATAAATTTAAATATAATGGTCCGTTGGATTCGACCCTGCATTCTTCTTTCGTATTCACATCTAAATTATTCATATCGTTCACCATTTTGCTTTTCTCTTCTTCTGTCGCTATCTTGGGATACATAGAAATCAATTTTTTACTTGAAAAGGTTGATACGTCAATTAAGGTGTCGCTTAATTCTTTTGTAATTGTATTGAGTTCATTCTGTCTCTGTTGTTGTTTAACCAACTCTTCTTGATAGTTTTCATTAGAATATAGACCATGATTAATTAAAGAGGTTCTTTCATCTATTTCATTATCATCATAAGTCAGACCTAGACATGATAAGCATACTCCCATGATTCGAATTAAAGGTGATGCTCCTCTAAATGATTAACTTTCCACTATTTGTATATTGATATGGACACGACTTGGTTGCATAGTATATAAGTTAGTAATTAAACCCTTCCTTATACCAGACTCATATTTCGAAGATAAGTGAAGCTTTGAATTTGATTTAAAGTATTATATATATAAACATATAATTGATCTCAATTAGACGCATATTTATGCTAAGGTTTTAAGATGTCCAAGTCGTTATGTTATCTAGCATTTGAGACCTTACAGAACAGACTATGTGGTAGCAGCTTTAATAATTATGATCTCATGAAGAAAATTTTGCGTGAGAAGGATGAAATACCTTTGAAAACCCCATTATTTATAACATGGAATAAAAATGGTGATTTGAGAGGTTGCATTGGAACATTCGAGGATTTGGAGGTTGTTAAAGGTACTAAAAGATTCGCTATAGTTTCCGCAATGGAGGATCCTAGATTCCCACCTGTCTCTAAGTCAGAACTCAAGGAACTTTCTGTATCGGTCACGTTATTATGTAACTTTGAGCTGATATATGCATGGGATAACTGGGAGGTTGGCAAGCATGGGCTCAAAATTAATATGAAAGTAAATGGGAGATATTACCTGGGAACTTTCTTACCAAGTGTTGCCGAAGAGCAGCACTGGGATAAGGAAACAACTCTCTCGTATCTTTTGAGAAAGGCAGGATATAATGGGGTACCTCAACAAAGTACGGTTAAGTTTTTTTCGGAGGGTCTTGTGGACAAGAGCGTTAACTTAATCAGGTACAAAGGCATTAAGGAAGAGATGAGTTTTGAAGATTTTATAGAATTATCGTCAAGTTTGCAGTAGAGAAAAGGATTCGATCGTTCAGCTGGCTTATTGATTATTCAGTTCATGCGGGTCTTGAATATGGGATTTATAAGTAATAAATAATATATTGTAATAACAAGATAGATACCTATCTATATACATGAATATAACGAAGTATAAAAATATCACAACTTGAACAAGCTAGCAAAGATGAAAAGGAAGAAACCACTTAATACAGGTATGGTAAAATTGTCATCAAGACCCCAAATATCAATAAGTTCTGACAAACTAGCTATCAAACCAGAAGAAATTGCATATGTAAACAAGCTCAATCTGCTACTTTCGGGGGTCCAGAGGATATCATCTTCTGAATTCACGGCATAGTTAGGAATAAAGTATGCATACAATATATAGGTTGCAAGCACTCCAACAACAAAGCTCGCTATAGAACCTGCCAACGACTTTCCAGATTGAAGCTTAGGGGTATATTTTCCAAACTGCCTTCCAAAAGTAGATGCTGCCGTATCAGCCCAACTCAAAAGTAGGACACTCATAACAGCAATATCTTTTGGAACAGCAACAAAAACCAAAATCAAACCAGCCAAAAAGTAAAGAGTCCCATTGTATGTATTTTTTTCTTTCTCTCTAATGATAAACCACCAATTCTTGAGAACTTTCTTGTTGAATTCGTCGTTGTGCAAACGGAGGTAATCGTTAATAAAAATCACAGAAAACAAAACCAGCAAAGGAAAAATCAACAGTCTATGATTCACCCCTAACGTGTAAAGCCACAAAGTAAAGACTCCTATAGAAGAATGCAATACTTTGCGAGGTATTTCATGCTTCATTAAAAATTGACGGAACTTCGAAGGATTGGCGCCATTTGACATAGAATTGACTTGAATCTCTACCAAATCCTCCTTATTTTCTATAAGAATATCGTTTTCTTCTACGGAAATATCTTCCAGGAAGTCTTCATCACTGCTTACAGCGCTTACTGTCTCATCATATGCATAGGTAGCATCATCTTCTTCTAAATAAGAATCTGCATCATAATCTAAAATTGTTCTCTTCTTCAAAGATATCAGGGTAGTTGATAAATCACCAGTACCTGTAGCTTTTAAAGGCATACTGATATCTGATAAATCTGCCATATTTATACCAATCTTAACACTTCTACACCCAAATATGAAAACGTTTCTAAACACTGTTTTTTTTTTTTTTGTGATAAATGCGCATGGATTCTTTTACTATTAGAAATAGACTTAATGTAAGAAAGGAAGATCAAAAGTAAACTTTTTATTTAAAGTTGGACTGTGTACTGTTTTTTCAAATTTAAGAGTGTTTGTAGTTATAATATAGTGTTTATAGGAGATGAAGTACGTTTTTGAAAGCGATATCTCCATCAGATAATTTTAGCTTTAGGTGACAAGTTTTGAGAGATGAAAACTTAGGTAATGCCATAGCTAGTATTATTTCAGATGGGTGCATAAATGATACCAGGTATGGTTTACATGATTCAGTTAGAGATACAACACAGCGCAGCTAAAACTAGGTTTGCATGAAAGCATTCATCAGAAACATGTAGAAAAAAATGCATACTTATACTTGCAGCGCCAATTTCGAATCCACCAGGACCGCTATGTCTTTGAATATATGAGATATTTTACTTTCCGGATTCGCTATGGTTATAGGTTTCCCCTGGTCAGAAGAGGTACAAATTTTCTCATTTAATGGAACAGACCCCAAAAGATCTATATGTCTTCTCTTAGCTTCCCGAGAGGCACCCTCTGTACCAAAAATATGAGATTCGTGATTGCAATTGGGACATAGATAATAGCTCATGTTTTGAACAAGCCCAAGGATTGGAATGTTTACTTTTTCAAACATAGCGATTCCCTTCACAGCATCAATAAGCGCTATATCTTGGGGAGTCGTAACGATTATTGAGCCTGAGACCTTTAGTTGCTGGCTGATAGTAAGCTGCGTATCACCTGTGCCAGGTGGCATGTCAATCACCAAGTAGTCTAAGTTTCCCCATTCAACTTCGAATAACAATTGTTGCAAACCCTTCATAACCATTAAACCTCTCCAAACCACGGCATTTTCCGGAGGAACTAAGTACCCCATCGACATTGTCTTCACTCCATAATTTTCTAATGGGAGTAACTTTCCATCTGGTGAAATGCGTGGTTCTCCGCTCAACTTAAGTAGACGAGGAATCGAAGGCCCAAAAATATCCGCATCTAAAACTCCCACCTTCCTACCTAAATTCAGTAGTGCTAATGCAAGGTTGACAGATACTGTAGACTTACCTACTCCACCCTTTCCTGATGCCACTAAAATAACAGACTTGACATTTGGTATTTTTTGTTTAATTGGCAAATTACCTCTCATTTGGGGAATCTTGGGTGGGGAGTTTTTAAGCCTTGGGAGGCCCAAGGGATTTTCATGGTAGTTCAACCTGCCATTGTGAAGCCATTTGACCCTTATAGTTGATAATCTCACAAATTTATTGAAGACTGGTGTGGAACAGTTCATCTCAACTATAAAATTTCGAGAACAACTTCTGACTGCGAATAAAATATTGTCCAAGATATATTCTTATCTGGATAGAATATGTTTAAGGTATTTAATACTCAGCTAAGAGAGCTTTATTTTATCCCAAGACATATCAAGCTTGGTACGAGACAGTACACAGCTAAGACGGTAAATTCTAGCTCACAACCTACTATTTATGCACTTTCTACAAAACCTGGAAGATCAGCTATCGGTGTGATACGAATCTCTGGGACGGGGGCTAAATTTGTATATAGGTCGTTGGCAAAGACCACAGAGGAACCTAAAAAGCGAACTGCTTCGTTAAGAAGACTATTTGCCCCTGATGGGATGTTACTTGACAACGCTATTACATTATTTTTCAATTCCCCAAACACATATACAGGTGAAGATATCCTAGAGCTACACCTACATGGTGGAACTGCAGTTTGTAACGCAGTTCTACATGCAATAAAAAAGCTTCACAACCCTGAAAATGGTCACTTTATTCGTTACGCTGAAAACGGGGAATTTTCCCGAAGAGGATTCATGAATGGCAGATATGACTTAACACAGATAGAAGGTGTACGGGAGATGATCGATGCTGAAACAGAAACACAACGTATATCTGCACTTTCCTCAATGAATGGTGATACAAAAAACTATTTCATGGAGTGGAGACGGGAAATTTTAAATAATGTTGCTCTTCTCACAACTTTGATCGATTTTGGAGAGGATCATGACGTCGATGAGGCACACAAAATATTTGATAATGTGGCCCAAAGTATTAGTGCTTTAAGTGCTAATATGAAGGAATTCTTGAGAAGAAGTGAGAAGCTGGCTGTTTTATTGAATGGTATCAAGTTGACTCTCCTTGGGCCTCCCAATGTAGGAAAGTCTTCTATTTTGAACTATCTTGCGGCTAAGGATGCAGCAATTGTAAGTGATATCCCTGGAACAACAAGGGATGTTATAGACATCCCCTTAGATATTGGTGGTTACAAAGTTGTTGTTGGAGACACAGCTGGGATACGATCATTAGAGGACGCAGATAGTATTGAAAGTGAAGGTATTAAGAGAGCGAAAAGTAAGTCTTTTGCAAGTGACTTGGCATTGGCCGTTTTACCACTAGATAAACTTCATACAGAAATCACGGAAGAATTCTTGAATCATTTGAAAGATCTCCGAGAAGCTGATGTTGACGTTGTCTTAATCTTAAATAAGGTAGATCTTCTCAAGGAAAATGAGGAACGAGGTAATATTATTTTAAAATATTCAAAATTGCTTAATATCAAGCAAGAGAATATATTTGTGGTGTCTTGTCTTAACGGATATGGTATGAATGAGCTTTCGGATATACTCGTGGATAGGTTTAAAGCACTTTCCATGAGCGACAACAACCAATTACCCTTGGCACTATCTGATAGAGTAAAGGACATAATAGAGAACGACGTTTTATATGGTTTTGAGCAGTTTGATAACTTCAGAAAACAGGATGATGTTGTGCTCGCAACAGAGAGTTTAAGAGGTTCGATTGAAGGCATTGGAAAAATAACCGGAGAAGCTATAGGAATAGAAGAAATATTAGGTATTGTGTTCTCAAGCTTCTGCATCGGGAAATAATGGTATTAAAATATTGTACATAAGATCTATAAAAGCTCCAGGTTGAAAAATCACATGCTATTATAAGTAACTATCAAATTAACCTTTTCCACTTCCCAATTCATTTTAAACTGTTGTAATTGATGTCTTGTATGTCTTCCAGCAATACCTTCTATCTCATGATGTGGGATGTCTTTTTTAATCAACTTACTAACGTTAGGAGCGACCTTACACTCGAAAGAAATGAAGTTTAGTACATTGCATAATTTAACTTCAAATTTTATGCATAAAAACTTAAGATTGTTTACTTCTTGCTCCGAAATATCAGAAGTATTAATGAGTTCATCTCCGTTTAAAAATAATTTATACTGAAAGTCTTCACTTGAAGCCAGTGTGGCTAAAGATTGTCCGCTCATGATTCCTTTTTTTTTAATGTCAAGTAGTTCCTTATGCAAGTAAATCATTAAAGTTGTAGATGGCGCGGAATCTGGAGGAACATTTAACGAATATGAATGGGTCGCATATCCTGTAGCAGGAAATCTATATTCATATACAGAGCTTACTCTCCCAATGTTGTGGCTCGGGAAAAGATCATGCATAACAACTTGATGCTTGTTCGCAGAAGGGAAAGATGAATTCTTCGCTGATTGAATGACTTGAGTGATGCTACTTTGTGATGATGACAATGTAACTTCTTGAATGTATGCTTCCTCTGGTGAAAATTTTGGAGCACATTTGCCCATCATGTTTACATCTGTAAGAATTTCTTGTGCTAAAGAATCATCTTTCTTTTCAGATAACTCTTCCTCTAGATTCGAACGAGTTTCCTTTTCACCGTCTTCTTGTTGTTCCCTATCTTCCTCTATTCCTAAAAGAGTGTCTTCTTCTGTCTTCAAAGGGGACAGCTGTTTTTGGATTTTCTTCTTTCGTCCACGTTTCTTCGGCTGGTTTTCTAAGACAGGCTCTTGAGTCTGAGGTTTAGTTTTCAAACTTATTTTGACTTTAGGAGATTCTTTTGGTGTTTTTAACTTCAACTTCAATTTTGATGGCGAAGAAAGTTCGAAAGATTCAAGCTCATTTCTCAATTCATCATACTTTTCATTAAAATATTCACTGAGTTTTATGGAATCTTGATGAATCAAAGAACTGGGATCATTGTAAAGTAAGGCATTGGAAAAAATCAAAGAAACTTCATCATGAAAAAGCTGTAGAGCATCAGAAACAGAAGAAAAAGACAGGAACATTCCGTTGTTTAATTTTTTTATAACATTATTGAACGAAGTTGGATTTTCAACAATTTTAAAATAATCAGGGTATTCTTTCTTGTCGATATCTTCTATGAATGGGCCACTGATAACACCAATTTCAGGAAACTCTTTACCTATAACGTCGTCAAGTAATTCTTTACACATCTGTACTAAGTTGTCAACTGATATCGACTTCAGCTTCACTTCCGAGGTAGAGATGGAGTTTGGCTTCCGAGGTTTCTTAATTTTGATTTTCGGAATCTTAGTTGGCTTTGAGTCATCCATCTGCTTCAAAAATTGCTCTACTTCCTCTTTGACAAAATCGTATATCTTTCTGGAGTCTTGTGCGATCCAAGAATCTGGGTCGTTATACGCAACAGCATTGGCGTGTAACAACTTGAAATCAGCCAAGAATTCTTCAGCACTATCTTCAGAATATTTCCCACTGGATAGTGACTTTTGTATATCATTTATTGATATAGGAGATGTGATGATGGTATAATAATCTGGATATTGCTTTTTGGATGGTAGTTTAACAAAAGGTGTTATTAGATTCCGCTCGTCATTCTCATCCCTCAAATCACCAATAAGCTTCAAGGTCGAACCATAGAACTCTTTTAAACTAGTTGAAGGAATGTTCAGTGCGTTTCTTTTGGATGATATTACATCACCTGATGAATTGCTGTTCTTAGGAGGCATTATATGTTCAATTGATTATTGTAAACAATCCAACTAATGAAAAAGCGTTTACCAATAGTAATATTACATGTTAAATATTTACAGTTTGCGATCACGTGAGCATGACTAGGATGCTTACTAGATATATCTCTTTGAAAGTAGACTAAGTACCAAGCAGCAAAGCAGGTTTATATGATCGATAATACTGGAATAACTATTTTATATGGCTCTGAGACTGGTAATGCACAAGAATATTCTTTGTTTTTGTTTAAAAAGCTTTTTTATTTAGGCTTGCAATGCAATTATTCAAGTTTGGATGATTTTGAACTAAAAGAATTAGTGACAAAGACTAAATATTTGATTATTTTTTGTTCAACAACAGGGCAAGGTGAGATTCCACGAAATGGAAAAAAGTTTTTGAATTTCATATTGAAGAAGAACTTGCCCCCAGATCTTTTAAATCATATCAAAATAACATCATTTGGAATTGGCGATTCATCGTACCCTAAGTTCAATTATGCAATTAAAAAGTTGCACACTAGGCTTATGCAAATCGGCTGCGTAGCACTTTGCGATAGATGCGAGGCGGATGAAATGTCACCAGATGGTGTAGACGGATATTATACAGAATGGGAAGGTACACTAGTAAAAGCTCTATGCGACCAGTTCAAACTTACCAACGAAACAAAAGAGGAAAACCATATTTCACCCAGATGGAACATTGGCGTACAAAATGATTGTAGAGATATACAAATACCTGCTGATGACATGGATATTTCGCTAAGTCGGACAGAAGACGCTGAACAAATGAAGATTGGAAGATTAGTACAGAATCTTAGGATAACCTCAGACACTCATTTTCAAGATGTAAGACATATTATAATTGAATCAGAGGATCTCGAATATATGCCTGGTGATACGATATGTTTATATCCTTCTAACGACCCTTTAGATGTCCAGCGCTTATTAGAGCTGCAAAAACATTGGTTGCCTATTGCAGACAAGCCACTTAAAAATAATGGCACATTTCCAAATATCAATGGAGGAATCATAAATAGAGAATATCTTACACTAAGAAATTTGTTGATTCATCACATTGATATTATGTCTGTTCCAAGACGTTCATTTTTCATGACACTCTATCATTTTGTTGATCCATCCACTAAGAACGGTGATAGAAATAGGAAAAAACTAAAGCAATTTGGTGATATTGAATTTAGCGAGGACCTTTACGATTACGCTAATAGACCTCGCCGACTGATTTTAGAGACTTTAATTGAGTTTGAAGAAGATTTGGAAATACCTGTCGAGTACATTTTTGATCTTTTCCCTTTGATTAAGCCTCGCATGTTTCTGATAGCTTCAAAGCCTACAAAAAATAGGGTTGAATTAATAGTTGCAATCGTTGAATATAAGACAATTTTACGACGTCTTAGAAAGGGATTATGTACGAAGTGGCTCAAAAATAAGCCCACTGGTTTCCAGCTTCCTTTTTGCATTCAAAAGTCAAACCTAAAATTTTCCACAAAAAAATCAGAAAGCCCTCCCATAATAATGGTTGCAACAGGAACTGGTATTGCGCCAATGAAATCTCTAATTGAAAATGTTGTTGCGAATAATATTAGCCAAGAACTATATCTTTACACTGGGTGTAGATATAAGGAAAAGGACTTTTTATTAAAAGATAATTGGCTTGAGTTAGAGAACTTAAACAAGCTTCTGCTTTACCCCAGCTTTTCTAGAGATGAAGGTTACAAATTTAAGTATGTTCAAGATGCCCTTTATGCCTATGGAAAAAAGGTATCTGATTTGTTATTAAAAGAAGATGGTATCTTTTTCATTAGTGGATCCAGCGGAGCTATGCCAAGACAAGTAAGAATAACAATCTTAGAAATATTAAAAAAATTTGGTGGACTTCTGGAGAACGATGCGGGAGATTACGTTTATAATATGGAGAAGGAAAGACGCTACCTACAAGAAACATGGTAGTAGGAAAAGATATATATGCTTAATAATAAACTTTATTTTCACTTCCTACTGTAGTGCATACTCTTTGTGCTTTGAAGAAATTATGCCTAAACCTATTTAATTCTATTACTTAGCTAACTTTGCTAAAGAGATTTCATGGCACCAGCTATATTTACATTATTGTCTAATTAGAAATTAAATCTTTCTAGTTTTCTTTTAGCGGATTGATGTTCAGCTCTCCCACGATTTCATAAAACACAGGAATAATTCTCAAATAGATCAAATATTCAAGTCGAAAGATTAAATGATACGAAACATTTTCAGACCAAGATGTCTGGCCAGTATATTGGGTATTAGAAAGATCAGACAATCTCTTCTCTCTACTTCTGCTGAACCTAGATATTCAAATCAACTTGAAATCGCAGGGAAAATTTACGAAACGGATCTGTGGACTAACATTCCACCATTCATTTCAGAATTAACAAAGAGAGAATTACATCAAAATCCAGATCACCCAATTGGGATTTTAAAAGACTTGGTTGAACATAACTTCAATGGCTTGGGCTATACATATTATAACAAGTTTAAACCTGTAGTTTCTACATTTGAAAATTTTGATGTTTTGGGTTTTCCAGATGATCATCCCGGTAGATCTAGATCTGATACATATTACCTAAATAAAGGACATGTCTTGCGTACACATACTTCAGCACATGAATATGAGTGCTTCCAAAATTGTGAAACACCGGGGTACTTGATTACAGCTGATGTTTATAGGAAAGATGAGATTGATAGAACTCATTATCCTGCATTCCACCAAATGGAAGGAGCTAGAATTTGGTCAAAAGATGATCATAACATAATTGAGCGTTTGAAGCATGATATTGAAAGCATTCCGAAGACAAACTTAATAATAGAAGATCCTTTCCGCGTGAATTTCTGCAACGAGAACAACCCCAAGCAAGGATATATGGAGTTAGAAGAGGCCAGATTGGTGAGCGTACACTTGAAGCGTACATTGGAGTTTTTGTTCAACCAGGTTTTTGAAAGAGCCAGAGAATCTGCTAAGCTTGCTGGATCTAAAGAAGAATATTTGAATGAACCATTAAGAGGAAGATGGGTCGAGGCTTACTTTCCTTGGACAAGTCCTTCATGGGAATTTGAGGTTTGGTGGAAAGGAGAATGGCTAGAATGCTGTGGTTGTGGCTTAGTTCAGCAAAGTGTGTTAACCAACGCCGGACTTTCGGAGGATAAACTAGGGTGGGCATTCGGTGTTGGGCTAGATAGAATTGCAATGTTGTTATTCGGTATTCCTGATATCAGATTATTTTGGACTCAGGATGAAAGATTTTTAACACAGTTTCACAGGGGTGCTATAAACACCTTCAAGCCGTATTCTAAATTTCCAGGAATTAAAAGAGATGTTTCATTCTGGCTTCCTGATCTGACAAAGGTTCATGATAATGAGGTCATGGAAATAGTGCGGAGCCATTCAGAAGATTTGGTAGAGAGTGTTTCCTTGGTTGATGTCTTTGTTCATCCTAAAACGG
The DNA here is from genome assembly GCA_031081795.1 of Debaryomyces singareniensis. NCBI lineage: Eukaryota > Fungi > Ascomycota > Pichiomycetes > Serinales > Debaryomycetaceae > Debaryomyces > Debaryomyces singareniensis. The sequence continues at coordinate 1,529,512 of JARYSX010000002.1, forward strand.
GTAGAACTTCCCAGTGCTATAGGATAAATTACCAGTCTATGGATAGAAACCTTAAGAATGAAGAAATAAACTCCATTCATAAAAAAGTGGAGGATGACTTGATTAATTTCTATAATGTCACTATTCGTTGATAGAGAATCTCAATATATATTCCTGTATATAATATACTAAAAATGAACGAATTATTTTTCACTTTCTCAAGCACATCTTTGTCCATATTATTAAAGATAGATGCTTGGCTTCGGTAATTTGATAAAGTCAGCATCCCGCTACTCCAGTTCTCCTTTCCAGTCCTTTGGGATTTTGAAGTCACTGCCTTTCGGATCATGCATGTCTTTAACTGGAGCCAGATTCAAGCATGAGTACGCTCCCAGATACAAGCGTATAAGAAAGGCATTTAAAGGGAGGGTTCCAGTGAGGACTGGTGGTTCTATTAAAGGGAATGTTTTGAATTTTGGAGATTATGGCTTGCGTTTAAAGTCTGAGGGTATCCGTATGACGGCAACTCAACTTCAAGAAGCTGATAAAGTCATCAAAAGAGAAATAAGACCTTATGGAGGGCAGTTGATCACAAGATTTATATGTAATATCCCTGTTTGTGTCAAAGGTAATCAAACAAGAATGGGTAAAGGTAAAGGTGCATTTTCTCATTGGGCATGCCGTGTAACCACAGGTAAGATTTTGTTTGAGGTAAAAGGAAATCTCCACGCTAAGGTGGCAAGAGAAGCACTCAGAAAAGCATCAGACAAGCTTCCAGGACAGTTTGAAATTATCAATAAAGACTCGAAAATTAGAGTTAGTTTAACTCATACTATTGATGCGCCTGAAAAAGTAGACTATTTGGAGAAAATGAAACAATCCCCCTCGAAGAAATGGATGAATATACAAGCTTCAAAAGAACCACTATACAAGTTGTACAGAGGACGTTGAAATTCTTTCAAATATATTATATTTTTCGTGTATATAAAATTTATTTAAACGTTTTCAGTTAACAGTAGTATTCGCAAAACATGTGAAGGTTAGAGTAAATTAGCATGTCACTGAAGGATTCAGGTAAAATAATACATAATTCGTTGAATATATTAACTAAACTTATTGATTCAGATACAGATGTTTCAATTCTTGATTTAAATTTGTTAGAGAATTTAAATACTAATCAGTCATTGAATTATATTAAACTTGAGCAAAAACTAGACACTATAGGAAAAGATATCACTATAATGGAGGAGCTTAGTAAGTATTCATTTCTTAAAAGTTGATAAAAGTTTTATTATTAACACTTAAGATAATGAGTTTAGAAGGTATATTGCTTATGTGGATGACATAGGTAAGCAGGTGGAGAAAATGGAAGCCATAGTAGAAGAGTTGGATTGTTGGACATTGGAAGCATTAGAAAGCATGCTGAAAAAGTGAACCATTGGGAAAAGTCTACTTTGCATTTTAGTAATTATGAAATCTAACTTATAAAAATACACGAATTAAATAGCAAATGATTTGCAGTCTACTCTTGTAATGCCTTGAGTCTCTCTCTCATTTCATCCAATGCTTCTGTTTCTTCCTCATCTTCAATTGTAGTTTCCTCCATTGGCGTTTCAATATCTTCCTTGACTTTTGTTGTTGGAATGTCATTCACCTTCGAAAATTTACTCTCCGATAATGACTGTATTATCTTATCCACTTCATCTTGTGACTCAGATTCAAGCTCATCATCGGCTTCGATATCTACCATATCATCTACCATTTCGCTTAATATACCTGCCTTCATTAATTCCTTCTGTAACTCTTGCATTGTTCCCAGAACAACACCTAAATTGATAAGCTGATTGACATCTTTCATAACGCTTGTCAGCGATCTCATAGAGTTAGTGAGCTTATCCATGGACCATTGTTCATTTATAGACATTGTTATAGAATCGATCCTGGTCTTAGATAAATGTAATTTGTTATACTGTTTGTTAATATTGATCAATTCTTTAGCATACACCTTAGCTGATTTTAAATCATTACTCTTAACTGACTTCTTGATCAATGCTTCAGTCTTCTTTTTTAAAGGAGTCAACTGGTTCATTGATCTGTCAATATCTCTTTTATTCTTGCGTAATAATCTATTGATATTTCTCATCTAATATGTTGTTAGCACTAGTTCATAGTTTAAAAATTTTGAGTCAATCCTCTTCAATAAATTAAACATACCTGTTCCTTCGGGTCGGGTCCCCAAATTGCCTTCTTTATAGCTTCCATGATGCAATTTTTCGAGTATAAATTAGAAATTCTACAAGTATGATATGGGGGAGGACTATGTGCGAATTTAACTAACAAAAAAATGTATCTAGGAAGTTTTCTCTATCGCTACCATCAGTTTAGCTATAAAACCTTCTAAATGAAATATACTTTTCAGGCCCAAACTTAGCCTTTCGTCATAAATTGCACCAATTTCAGTAAGGTTTCTTGCTAAATCTGTGTTATAACCTGTAAGCTCTATAAGATTGAAAAGAATTTTCTTCAAGATTATTCTTGATGGAATACAATGGGCTAATAATTCGTACAAGATGACTCTGATTTTAGCCAAATTTGCAACAGATCTGTTTGTAAATATCGACTTTGTTATGTTTTGTAGCATCGCATCCCAGTCTAACGTTATTGAATCAAAGTTAAACACATGGGGATCAATCAGTGCACACTGCATCAGTATAGTCTCGAAAGATAAAATGGCCTTTCTTAGATTTCTATCAGAATGACCTGCAACTTTTTTAAGAAAGCTAATTCTTTCATTTTCTGTGCCCTTGAATTCGACCTTCTCAATGGTAGCTATGTTATTCAACACCGAAGCAACTTCATCTTCCGTTGGAGCAGGGACTCTAATGAGCAATGTACGTGACTTTATAGGTGATATTATATTAGAAGTAGTATTACAAAGCATGATTAGTCTGATATTAGCAGAATACTTTTCCATGGTTCTTCTTAGAGCGGCTTGAGCATCTCTGCTCAAGGAATCGGCTTCGTTTATGACCACCACCTTGAACCTATGCCTTGCTGCTGACTTGCTAGAGTTTGTAAAATCGACCTGCTCTGTTGAAGCTACTTCCTTGAGCAATTCCTGAATGACTATTCGATCGTTGTTTCCCATATCGGACGGTGTGATTTCCAAATGGTGTGGGGAACTTAATACATTGAATTCGAGCTTTCTGCTAGAAGATAAGGTAAATGAGTTGACATCTATCTTGAGTTTTTCGACATTTGGACCAAATAATTCGTGAAGGGTGGCATATACTCGAGTTTTCTTACCACTGCCTGATGGTCCATAGATCAACAAATGTGGGAAATCGCCTGTTCGAGCCAAAGATTTCAAGCTGTCTCTAATCTTATCGTTGAACGAAAGCTCATCCAATTGCTTGGGTCTATACTTATCAATCCACAATGACATTATCAATATTTATTAATCCTCAAGATCTTAAGTATCTTAAGTAGACGCGCCACATCAGAAAATTTCAAATCTCTTTTTTTAATCTTAAGTTTTTAAGTATATTTTATTCACAAATGTATACACTAGGATGTCCAAGAAATAATATATAGAAATCAATTAACTTAACAGCGAATTGCTATTTGCTGTCCTATACTAAAAAATGAAGCTAAGTATCCGAATATACAAGATACAGCAGTGCTTATGAACTTAAATGAGAGGCTTTGTTCTCAAGAAATGAGTAGGACATTCATACCCCCCAGGGTTCTTATCCAAATACTTTTGATGGTATTCTTCAGCATCATACCAAATTTTTATTTCCTCAATTTGAGTGACGATCAGCTTCTTAGGATACCACTCTTTTTGCATCCTATCTTTAACAGCCAAGGCAATTTTTTCTTCTTCAGATGAGTTAGTAAATATTGCTGATCTGTATTGAGTTCCAACATCTGGACCTTGTGAATTGATAGTTGTTGGATCATGAATCCTAAAGAAAATATCCAATATATTTTCAAGGCTGAGCTCGGAAGGTTCATAGGAGAGCTGTACACTCTCCACAAAGTTGGTATTTCCGGTGCACACTAATTCATAAGTAACATTATTGTAAGATGAGAGTCCATTAGCATAACCTACTTTAATATCAATAAGACCTTTTCCGGCGAAATACCTTTGCATGACTCTTTCCACGCCCCAAAAGCAGCCTGCTGCCAATGTAATAATTGAAGCAGTAGGTGTAGTCTTTAATTTAGATGAAATCTGTACTGTCATTGACTCTGTATGCCGTGTATAACTCTATTAAAATATGATTTTTTGTATTACGAATTCAATTTGGATTGCGAAATAATGTATACATTCACGTGATAAAGTCGAAATACTTAACTACCTTTCCTTTTAAAACCAAATATTGATTTTCTCCTCTCTTTCTCATTACCAAGAACTTTGCTTCCAGGATTACTAGATGATGATTTCATACTGCTATTCGACACTTTCCTTTCTGTGTGCGTGGATAGGCTATGGGATTTTGTGTCTCTTTTCATTAAACCACCAACCCAAGTCTTCTTATCAGATTTGCCCTCATCTTTTTCAGTCGATTCACTTGGGTTCTTATTAGAAAAACGATAGGATAAATTCAATTCCGGCTTAGTGCTTTTTATAGTTTTTGCATTATTTGAACTAAGCTCAGTAGATCCAAATGAAGCAAGGTTAGATTCACCTGATATCTCTACCGAAATAGAAGGCTGATCATTGGGCCTTCCATTGTCTGGTACTGAGATATCAGGAATTTCTTTAGCAAGTGTTTGCATTTTCTTACTTGATCTCAGCTCATAGTTTTTGTTCTCTTGAGCAGTAGGAATATCAGAATTATGATTAAATTCATAGTCGTTTCCATTATATATATCATTAAGTTCAAAACCAAAATCAATGTCGGACGTAGTTGTATTTTTTTTTTGATAAAATAAAATATACGAAGACGCTAATCCTGGTCCGTCTCCAAAAAACCTTAGAACGTAGTTTTCATCGACCAATTCTACTGTTTCATCGTCAAAAAGAAACCACAAACCAGCTGAGTTTTTGCACAAAGAAACATAGTGCCCGTGCAGTAGACCACCGCCTATATGAACAACAAGAGCATAAAGATCGTACAAGTATAAATCACAATTTTCATTTTCATCTTCGGAAGAAGTCAAATTGAATAATCGTAACAGAAGTGGATAAGAGACTGAATTAAAAAGCTTCACCATCTTATCAACATTTTCATCATATTTAAATCTTTTAAAGTTAATGACAAGTACCTCTGGTAAGCGCTTTAGTTTAATCGTTTTTGTCGCCTCTTGAAGAGAGCAACAAGTGTTACAGTAAAATTTGTTCTGCTGTCTCAATGTTTCCAGTTTGGAAAAATTATTCAAAGAATTTGTCAAAGAGTTTGCTTTATTTCCGCTTAGTATATCTACTGGCAAATCCAAAAAGCACTCCTCCATTGATGTCACTGTCTCACAAGTTAAACATTTGGTTTCATTGGTGATCAATCCTTGGAACAATTTATTACACCAATTATTCGCTGGTCCTAGTTCTTTATCTAGACACTCTATTATATCATTAATCAAATAATTGAAAAACTCGTGTGCATCCTGATGCATTGTGTCCTGTCGAAATAAGAAATTCTTATTTTTTACTTGATTTATGAAGTATGAAGGCGATACAACCCCTATTTGAGATTTATTCTCTATTGTGCTCTCAAATATATCTTTCAACGCATACAATAAAGAGGCATTTTCAGGTTTCTGAGATTTTGTTCTTAAAGAATGGTCCAAGTTGATTATGGGCCCGCTTACTAAGGCAGATCTTTTTCTTTGATCTATATTTGGATTTGTATTGAAGACAAATCCGGAAAGGAAATCTACATGTGGGATACCAACAACTACTATACTATGCATATTTTTAGATTCCTTATCTTCTCTAACATGGCTTGAAGCATTCCCCCCACCATTCAATGCACTAAGTGAATTTCCATTTGTACCGTTTTTCGTTCCTGCTTCGGTCTCAGAAGATTTTATTGATTCTGAGGGATGGTATGAATTGGTCACCATTAGCTCCAAACTTTTAAATGCGGGACTTCTATCAAACAAGAGCCCTTGTTCGTTTGTCAAGTATTCACAATTTTTTGCATACGTCACCACCATTTTTCTAACTAGAAGTGCATCTGCAGCGGCTTCATTACCTACTACACTGTTAGTTGAATTTCCATTGCCTGAGCTAAACTTGAGTCCAAATAAAGACCCTTTCTTAGTTCTGTTTCTCTCCAGTTCGTTATTGGCTAGATGCTGACGTAAAAGTTTCGGGTCTTCTCTCAATTTCCTTGCAAGAAGCTGTTCATACTTGAGAGTAAAAGAATGTGGACTCAGACCTCTCATTTGTAATTTAGGCTCATGTTCTGTATGCTGATGCTTGGCTAGTTCTTTCCGGAAACTCTCTGTGTGATACAAGCATTGAAGAATCGAATTCGAATAGCAAGTATTACCAAAATTTTCCATTCCGAATATCTTATCTGAGCCATCTCCAAATTTTAGCATGCCTGAGGAACCTTGTACATTGGAAGGCATTTCTCACTGTAGCTTCATAACGAATTCTCTGAATGTACTACTAACTAGTGTGCACGTGATTAAGTATGCAAAATGGTTTCTAGGTGTTTTAACTCACCACTTTTCAACTTCCGGAAGCCATATAAGAATACTTTTGTCTTTTCTTTTTCTCAATAGATTGTTATATATATAATCCTTTAAATAGTAAGACAGAAAAAAAATATTTTTCTTCGAGTCAAAAGGTATAAGGAAGAGAAAATTTTAGACCAAGAATTATTTCTCGTTCTCCTTTAAGAACCTTTTAAACTCAGAAAAGAGTTGCTGCTTGCTTTCATATTCTTCGATCAATTACATGTTCATTGGAATCGCTTTTCTTCAATTAATATAATCGACCTAACATCGGACCAACGGCGGGCAATAGAATAAGACGTTCCAAATACTGATAGTGTTCTATGATGGGTAATAATAGCATTTTGAAACAGTTCAATAATGCAAATTTAACTAATCCATGGTAGTATCAGGTATATCATGATGCTCTTCATTGATAGCCATAGCAATAGGCTCAATATAATTATAGCTTGTATATAGCCTCAGACAAGTGAAGGCAATATCATATTGGTTTTAAACCACTTAAAATGATTTTATGTCAAACCTTAGTGTATGAGGATGCTCTCATATGTATAATTTCTTTACTTCCTAGAACAGTTTTTAATAAACCAAACATTAAAATCAATTAATAGCCTATACTTACAGATTTTTATATATGCTACTTCAAAAATAACTAAAGAGCTATGACTAAGAAACTTTAACCCTCTAATGAAAAGCCCAAATCTTGTCCTTCATATTCCTTTGTTAAATTCTCCAACCTCAACTTTAACCCTTTAAGGTTAGAATTCTCAGTTCTAAATTTTGGCAACCATTCCGCGACGCCATGTTGAAGTACTCCCTTCGCTCTAGTCGCACCATGATCAGCATGGCCGTAAGATCCATGCAAAGTAATTCGCTCTGACTTTGAAGAGTAAGTTGCTCGATGCAAAATGTTACTGTTATAAAATACTACATCACCAGGTTTCAATTCAACTGTTATCTGACCGGATATGTATTCTTTCCTGTTTTCATTCGTTGTTTTACTACGTTCTTCCTCAGTTCGAATTCTTTTGTGGGATCCAGGAACAACTATCAAGCATCTATCCTCTGTTAGTGGGAGATTGAATTGGGTTCCTGCGTATGGGTCAAGGAGTAGTTGCTCGCTTTCTTCTTGTGCGGTAACCAGTGGTTTGATATAGTCCCTGTGCCAGTCCAATCCGAAGTCGGTAAGCGGATTAATCAACATGTTGAAAAGCTCCATAGATAAACCTTCCTTGTTCACCTGCAAAATATCACCTGCTACCTCTAGTAACTTATCTGATGCATAAAGATCATGGAAAGGGATAGATAACTCTCCAAGTTCAGGATGAAGTAGACCACTTATTCCCCATATATCAGCATTGAAATTTTTTGGCCAAGGTGGAAATTGCTTCCCTCTTGTTCTGACATGATCCCATTTTCCATCTCTAGCTAGTTGAATCACTTTTAATGATACATCCTTATAAGTTTTAATCTCTTCATCACTTAAAAAATTTCTAATAATTGTAAAGCCATGCTCTGCAATCTCATTGTGGTGATACTTAGGGATATCTGAAGGCATAATTACACTCGCGGCTCAATGAATTACGTACGCATCTCTCACTAATAAATACCCTGCTCACTAGAATCCTATCTAGATGTAATCATGGGGTATTACCAAGCGCGCCAGTGCAACACATATACAATTAGTCCATGTAATGTACGATTACGTGATATTCGTTTCTTGCGAAAATTATAAAGTCGAGGTAATAATATTTCTGCTGATAGCAATTAGTAATGACTACGAAACTTAATTGGGGAATCTTAGGTGCTGGAAATATATCAGCACAATTTGTTCATGATCTTTGCTTGAATAATAGTAGAGACGAAAAGGAATTTATTCATGTTGTAAGAGCTATAGGGTCTTCTTCGACGTCGAAAGCAGACGAATTCATTAAGAGCAATGATATTCATTTGGAGAATAACGGTGGAATCCTTCCAATCAGCCAAAGTTATGATGATTTGTACGCAAACCCTGAAGTAGATATCATTTATATAGGCACACCACATAATTTTCACAAGGAGCAGCTGATTGCTTCCTTGGAGCACGGAAAGCACGTCCTTTGCGAGAAGCCATTTACTGTAAACGGCAAAGAAAGCAGAGAAGTTATGGATGTTGCAAAGAAAAATAACAAATTTTTGATGGAAGCTGTTTGGACTAGATTTTTTCCTTCAATCTTGACTCTTCAAAAGTACATTTTTGAGGATAAGATTCTAGGAGACGTAAGTCGTTTGATGATGGATTTTGCATATTATGCGGGCGTTGATAAGCTTTCTTCCACTTCCAGGGTTAGAAATGTCGAACTAGCAGGAGGAGCTTTATTAGATATAGGAATTTATACACTTACGTATGCTAGGTCCTTATTAGACAACAAGGTGGGTGCGAATTCTGAGAATTTTGAGCTCAAAGCATTCCAAACTATTGATCAGAAAGACAAGGTTGATTATGTTACTTCTATCATAATGAGATACGAAAATGGGAAACAAGCCATTTTGACCTCTACCAACTTAGGCAAACCTAAACTGCCATATCTAAGACTCGATGGCTCTAAGGGTTCTTTGGAAATGTGGTCCGACAATCCTGCCGCCCCTAGGAATTACAAAATAACGTTTAATGATCACAGAGATGATATTATATATGAAGACAAGACTGGTTACTTTGGCTTCATTTATGAGGCAAATGCTGCAGCTCGTGATATTCAAAAAGGTAATATTCAGAATGATATAATTCCATGGGATGAAACTTTGTTAATCATGGATACGATGGACACGATAAGAAAAGAAAATGGCTTAGTTTATCCTCAAGATTAGTTTCACTGACCCAGTTCCTTGTTATTATGGTCTAGATAAGAGTTTTATGAAATTATTCCTTGTGAAACCATATAAAGTAGCTTTTTAGTTTAAATGATTTTCATTATATTCTAACTATATGAATAGTTTAAGCTGTTAAATACAGGTCCATATTAGAATCTAAAGCTGCTATTCTTTTATTATTATACATATTTCAGGCTCATCTTTCAGACATAGTTGACATATCCAAGGGAGTAAAAATGTTCGCTCTAAGTCGCCATATTTATTCCCCTTCGCTAGAGTCAAGAAAAGGAAGCACAAAGCTTTTATTTTTGTAATAATAATAAATAACTCTTAATTATTAAAATTGCAGGTATTCGGAGGGAATTCCATTCATCAGTATCTCGAAACTACAAACTTCATTCTTAGACTTATTGTTACGTATTTCGTATCGAAAGCCAGGCACGTTGGATCGCCTTAAAATCTGGCGGTTCGTGTTACCCATTCTTGCTTTTTGGCTTAGTTCTCACAACTAAGCCGCAACATGTAGTGAGTTCTTCACTGCTTTGTTTATAACTGCTCTTTATTGTTTTGTTGCTTGAGCTAGATAATTTATGTGGACACCACTTCATTATTTGATATCTATTATATCTTAACTTTAAAATACCTGCTATTCAGAGACATGCGGATAGCTTACCCGCTAACGAAGGAATGGCAAAATTCTGCCTAAGTCAATAAAAGCTCTTTTCATACTGCCAGCCATACACCCTTCTTCTATCAACAACGCGGATTGCAAAATGCTAGTCTATTATGTTGACTTATTTTCGTGCAACTTTACGCTGTCTTAATCGTAAGTTTATACTTGAGGTCTTTTAGTACTTTCCTTCGATCAGATGCCCGGTTTTTATGAAGGTTTTGAATTGACAAGGAAAATTATAAGCAACATCTCATAAGCTTAGAAGTTCTGCGAAGCTGTTAGATACTAAGTGTTGCAAGTATTGCAGATATAATATGTTTACCATGATTAATAGGGCATTTGATGTACGAAATAATAGACAGAATTATAATTTTATACAAAAATTTAGTGGATAAGTAATATCGTTTTGATAGATTCCATACCTATTTGTATTTCGTTTATGTCAAGTTTATATACACCTGGTCAAACAGATAAAAAATACAAAACCTAAACTATGGTTTTGATTAAATATAACTATCAATGGTATGCACTATACTGGGCGATTATGAAGAAGGTAAATTAAATCTACAAACTGGTATAATATATTTAAACCCGCACCTTCGATGTATCTTTCTAATTAGGCTATTTGTTTTCATGTGAGCCTCCGCAAAATTCTAATCTTCATAAAAAATATTTGGAGCAGGTTGCGTTCAAGATCATAATTCATATTGAATGAGTATCAGCACCAATAATGATAGCATAGATGAATATGGGGCAAGGTCTTTAGATCTGGAGAGCTCTAGTTCTTCGACGCAAGAATTACGACCCGAGGCCCTCTTGGCAGATGATTCTGGAATGAGAAAAACTTTGACAAACGCTACAGGAAGGTCTCTTACGCAACAACTCTTCTTAAGAAAGACTGCTACTAATTTTGAGAAGGAAATAACTAAAAGGAGATTACTTCAAGAAACTCAGGACCTTGAACCAGAGCAATCAGCATTAAAACTCTTTTTAGGGCATATAGGTGGAGTACTCTATCCAAGTTTTATCTTTGACAAGATAAAAAGCTATGATTCTTTTAAGATAATTTCAAGGACTTTTGTTTGTGCTTGGATATGCCTTTTATTTATGATTATTCCAGCATGCCGAATATGGTTAGGAACAGCGCCTTATCTACCTATTATCCTCATTTTTATTGTAGCGCCTGGAGGGCGCTCTTCAGTTGACTGTTTTTACAATGGGTTATATATATTGTTGGTAGCATTATTCTCTTGGCTATTTAGTGTTGTGTCACAAGTAATATCGATGAGAGTCCGAAAAATATCATTCGATTCTTCTGCAAATTTTGTCTCGTATCTCATCGAGAATAGGATATGTTCAGATGATCCAACTCAAATCCAAAAGTGCATAGTTGAGGTTTGCTTTGGAGGAATGTTCTTGGAAGCTAAATCTTCTGTAATTAATGTGATAGCTACTGCTATATGTATCATCATTCTTTTTATTATCAGGTTGCATAATCCACTATTGACACCCGTGGCCATCATGGGTACAATAAGCATTCTTATTATGAATACTTACGCCAACTTTTTTCCTTATTTGAGCGAAGTGGTTGTTTTAGGTAATACTTTTTTCAAGTCTTATGGTGTCGCAATTGCCAGTATGTTTGTCACTTCGTTCTTTCTATTCCCTGTGACCTCCCAATCTAAAATATTGGATCTATCTTTGAAGCAAATGGATCTCATATTAAAATACAATAATCTTCATACTACCATGCTTCAAACCCAAAGGCCATCTGATGAAAAGTTTGCTGATTTTAGCGAACAGAATGAGATAATGAAGAAAGTAAGACTATTAAGAATTCCTATATTTATTGAGTCTCGTTTTACTCATCGAGAAATTCTTTATCTGCGCTTAACTCCTAGTGACGTCGATACCTGGATGAGTGCAGTCAGTCTACTTGCTCAGTCGACAGCAGGCATGGAGTATTTTTATATGAATATCAAGGAATGCAAGAAGCGTCTACAGTATTTCGAGAATACTGATTTGGCAAGCGTTGGAATAAAAAAGAACTTTAACGAGGAAGACTACTCTTTAATCGAATATAAGGAGTTGGAGGATAGATACAAATCTTACAAATTATTTTTGCGTGAAGAGGCAGATCTCATTGAGACTGTGCAAAAGATCGAAGATTTGGATTTTTTGCTAAACGTGATAGACAAGCATTTTCTGCCTATACTTTTACAGCTTAACAGTATATTAATTCTCAGCCGCCAATGGATGGAATTGACGAATAAATTACGGTTCTTTTCGCTCTTTCCTCCTTATAGAAGACGAATACTAAAAAAGTTGGATACTGTTCGTGGAAAAATCATCGAAGAAAGTGCTATTTTTGATAGTAATGTAGATTTGACCAAAGAAAATTGGTTACTGATTTCTCAGGTTGAGGTGGATAGAAATTTGGTATTACCAATGGTTGGACAAGCCTCATTGTTTTCATTTATCGTGAAGTTGCATGCAAAATCTCTCAGAAGAATAAAAACCTTGATAGCCACATGGGACGAGGAAACACCTAATCCAAAGCTATTTTTTCCGTTTTTGGATTTCTTGGTAGCTTTCTGGAGAAATCCCCTCGAGACCATAAGTTCTTTCATAAGCCATTCGTCATACCTTAATATTAATATACCTACGAAGGAACGAGACGCGGATAGCTTGTCTCCTAAGGGAAATATAGGGAAATGGATTGCAAGGTTATCAAGAGCATATGTTTATGTTGTGAAAGATACATGCTTTCTTCTTGCGGTAAAAATGAGCATAGCAACATGTTTGTCTAATTCATTTGCGTACTTTCCGTCCACAGCTAAGTTTTATTATACCCACAGAGTTGTTTGGGTGCCCATCATGCTTTCCATTTCTGTAAGTTCTGATTCTTTTGACTCGGTTTACCAATTTATTGTCAAGGTTTTCTCAACCATTATTGGCTCTTTCTTTGGAACAGTAGCTTGGTACATATCTTCAGGTAGTTCTAAGGGGAGCTACTATGGTCAAGGCGCTGTTGGAGCAGTATTTCTTTTTGCTATGGCTTATTATAGACATTTCAGTATCCACTTGACACCAATGCCTGCTATAGTGCCATGTGTTTCTGTGGTTCTCGTTTTTGGAACATCTCTACAGGATGCAAAGTCTGGTTTAGAATCATTACATTGGGGTCTTGAGACTGGTATTGCTCGTTGCATAGCTGTAATAGTTGGGTGTTCCCTAGCATTTCTCATATCGGTTTTCCCTTCGATAACTCCAGGCTCAAAAAAAGTTAGAGTCATGTTGTCGAATATCGTAAAGCAAATAGCACAACTTCATTGTGAAGTCAACAATGAGGCCATTAAATTGGCGAACGGTACTAATTCTGAAAATCTGCATTCAATGGTTGCAAGTGGAGCAATGAAAATTTTGTTGGCAACTTCTTCCACCTTATCTATAATTAAAAGAATGAAGTATGATTTGCAATTAAAAGGAAAGTGGCCAAAAGGAAGATATACGGCCATTGTACAAGCAGAAGTGGAAGTTGTTAGGCTTTATCATTTCTTGAGTGAGTCAATTTCCAGTTTAGAAGATCCTGAAAAATGGGTCCCCCATATCTTCAAGAGGTTAGGGTGGTCTCATGATGAATTTTCTGGTCTCTTATTTTCTTCATTTTACTTAATGTCACTGTCATTAAAGGATGCTAGTGCATTGCCATGGGCCATATCTGGTAACCTCTCGCTGAAACATTTAGAGCTATTGATGGAAGAAGGACTAGGAGATCCTTTTTTTGGATCAGATGATTTATATATAATGAAGGGCCTCCTGTGTGATGGTAAATCGATAGCTGGATCTCAGAAATCTAGGTTTTCTAAAGAAGGCGTTCATTACAATTTTGATATTTTGTTATCCCACGATGGTAGACAAAATATGGTCAATATAATTCTTGCACATTTGATCTATGAAAAGATAGACAATATTATGATTATTATAAAGAGTTTAGTGGGTGAAGAATACCGTTATGATAAATTTCTCGCTGATTTCTAATCTATTTACATCATTTGTCATAGCTCTAACTGGACTTTTAATGGATCCAATTTAATAGGTAAATTGTCAAGTGTATTCTTGATTCAACTAAGCTATCAAAACTTATTGAAATATACACTCTATTGTAGGAATTATAAATAAAAGAAAAATTAACTTAATAAGCAGAATTGTTATGTTCTAGCTTTTCTGCTTCTTTTGAAGCATAAACCTCTAAGGCATGTTCATCGGCAGAACCGATTGTTTCCAAAACGACTTCATTGATTTCTTCAACGTCGTCATGAACTTGTGGCAACAAGAGATTTAAAATAACTGCAAGGAAACCAGTAACAGAGAAACCAGTTTCCATAACAAGAACAATAGCGTTTAAGAACCCTTGGAGACTCTTGTTGTCTCCAGAATATCCAAAAACGTAATCAAACCAGGTGGGGACTAAAATAGCACCAACACCTGGTACAAGAGCAGCAGTGAGAACAAATCTGTCTCTTCTTGTGAACTCAGTTGTTGAAATAATCTTAATACCAGAAACTGCAACAGAGCAGAATAAAAATGATGTCATACCACCTAAAATGGCCTTTGGAATGGATACAATAGCTGCTGCAAATTTCGCAAATATCCCCATAAGAATTAAGAAGAAAGCACACCAGTAACCCACCACTCTATTGGCACATTTAGTGACTGAAATCACACCATTATTCTGAGCAAATGTGGACAATGGGGTCATTGTGAATAAACCTCCAAGAACACCAGCGCAGCCATCTGCCAATATACCACCTTGAATTCTAGATTCATAAAGCTCACCTTCGACTTCGAGCCTAGATACATCGCTAGTGGCTGTTATGTCACCAATACATTCCATCATTGAGACCAAGTAGACGGCAAGAAGAGGTAATACCAAAGGACCATAAACCTTCAACTTGAAAGTATGAACCCAAAGGAAAGTAGCAGCTGGTGCCTCATTAATTGAAGTAGGACTAAAGTATCCGAAACCTGCTCCGAAAATACAACCTACCAAAAGACCAACAATAACAGAGCATGACTTCATGATTGGAGAACCCCATTTCTCACAAATAATGATTGTGAGATAAACCAAAAATCCTAAACCTATATATTGCGCAGAGCCCCAGTGTAACTGATGAGCATCTCCACAAAGACCATCCATACAACCGGAGCCACCAGCCCAGTCCTCAAATCCTGATTGAACCAAACTGACACCAATAAGCACAACAACAGGCCCAGTAACTATAGGAGGGAAAACTAAACTCAAAATTCTACTAGGCGTGAAAGATAAAAGAATTTCGATCAACGCACAACAACAACTGGTAGCGATTACGTGGCCGTATCCATCTGGGCAAGCCTGTGCAACGCCGTCGACGGTCTTACAAATTCCCTCTTT
This sequence comes from Debaryomyces singareniensis, assembly GCA_031081795.1. NCBI lineage: Eukaryota > Fungi > Ascomycota > Pichiomycetes > Serinales > Debaryomycetaceae > Debaryomyces > Debaryomyces singareniensis. The sequence continues at coordinate 1,545,138 of JARYSX010000002.1, forward strand.
GTACATCATGGGGAAAGCATGATTAATCACAGAAATAGTAGAAAATGAGGTACCCATGACCGATAGTAATCCAGTTCCTAAATAATAAGGAGTACCGTGAAAATGGAATCTTGTAACAGTAATGATAGTCATAATACCAGAGCATATTAATGAGGCGCTGACTAAATATTGTTGAATCGTGCTATCAAAGTTGGCCACACTAGAAATAATAATAGGGGGGGTGACGATACCAGCTAACATCGCCAAAGCATGTTGAAAGCCTAAAATGAAACCCAATAACACAGGCATCAGCGAATTCAATCCAAAAAAAGGTTGAGTCTTAGGTTTGGAGCTCAAGAAAGGTACTTCAGGAATAAAAAGATATGCATAATCATAATCCCCTAATAATCCTTCCTTTGTAGTCCACTTATGGACTACTCTCTTACCAAGCCCACTAAATTTGTCCTTTAACATTATAATTGCTTTTGCCTAAAAGTTTAAACAAGCAACCACAGTATTTTAAATATACAAGAAAAAAGGAATTTGAAAAAAAAAAAAATTTCAGTGCACAGAAGAAATTAATTATTTGATAAATGCTTTATCTAGATGCCATATGGAAAAGACCAGAGTTGTAGCTAAGATATGAGAGGGAGACGCTTATTAGATACTCAGTTAATAACCTGTATATAACTTTGATCAAGCATGCATTTTTGCCTTAAAGTTGAGATAAGGAAGGAGATAAAGATTCTACTCGGCATAATCCGTGAATAAAAAATATACTTCTCACTCAATTATCGGGCACTTTGATAGGTCCTTTTAATAATTACGACCAAATTTCTGATTAAAGGCAAATTTTCACTCATTAAGGTCACAAGACTAATTATTTCCATGCATAAGCAATATCTTGATTTTGATTAAATGCTTATACTGGCACAAGTAAAAAAAATGATAGAGACTTTTGGTTTCCTGCCCGTGAAAAATGCAGGTCAAATGACTAAGAGTGAGGAGCTTAATTTTGACGCACAGAATGATTGGCGCATGATAAGGTTAGATGAGACGGATTTAGCCGATTCATCTTCAATTATGATTTAAGACTTTAGATATACGCTAGAATAATATTATTACTCAAACAAGATGCTTTTCATACATGCAACAATCATAACCGTTAATAAAAAACGAGAAATTATCAATGATGGGGCAATTTATGTTAAGGAAAATTTGATCGAAGATATTGGTAAGTCCGCAGATATTCTCGCGAAATACCCCAATGAAGATAAGGTAGACTTAAATGGTCAGATAATTATGCCTGGATTGATCTCTCTCCATGTCCATTTGGCACAGTCACTTCTACGCACATGCGCTGATGACCTTCCTCTTATCGAATGGTTATGTGATAGAGTGTGGTGCATGCAAGGTTGTTTTACAGAGGAAGATGGATATGTAGCATCTAAGTTAACTATCTCAGAAATGCTTAAATCTGGTACAACAACTTTCGTGGAAGCCTTGTTTGCTCAAAGGTATGGGTTTGAAGGGGCTGTCAAGGCTGTTGTGGAGTCTGGTATCAGAGGCTGTATTGGTAAAGTTGTTATGGATCAGCCAAGATACGCAACTCAATCAGGTGTTTCTATGCATGAAGGACTTATTGAAGATGAAAGATCTCTTTCCAATGCATTAGAGTGCTTTGATAAGTTTGATGGTGCGGGAAATGGACGTGTAGAGGTATGGTTTGGTGCCAGGACTCCAGGTGGGGTCTCAGAAGATCTCTATCGTAGAATGATTAAAGAAGCAAGAGAAAAAAATATTGGTGTCACCATGCATTGTGCGGAAGTTAAGGCTGATAGAGACTTCTTTGCTTCAAAAGGTCATACACCTATGACCTACTGTCAAGATTTAGGGCTTTTAGCACCTAGAACTGTTTTGGCTCACATGGTTCACTTAGATGATAATGACATAAAGATATTAAGCAACACAGGTGCTTCTGTGGCGCATTGTCCTACTTCTAACGCTAAGTTGGGTAGTGGAATATGCCGTGTTAAAGAACTACTTGAAGCTGACGTTCCTGTAGGTATTGGATGCGATGGTTGTCCTTGTAACAACGTTATGGATCAGCTCCAAGAAATGAAGCTTGCATCGTTATTACCTAAGGCGGTCCATGGTGATCCATCATTAGTTCCTGCTGAAAAAATTATTGAAATGGCTACCATTATCGGTGCTAAGGCTATTGGTAAAGAAAATGAATTGGGTTCTTTAGAAATTGGAAAGAAAGCAGATTTTATTTCTATTAATTTAACAGATAAAGTCTACGCTCAACCATTAAGGGACCCTGTGTCTATGGTTGTATATATTGCAACAGGAAATGATGTCGATACAGTAGTTATTGACGGAAAGATTATAGTTCAGGGTGGAACGCTTCTCACAATAAATGAAGAACAATTGATTAAAGATGCAAATGTACATGGTGAGGCCGTAAGGATCAGAGCAAATATCAATCCAAAGCCTAGGTGGCCAACTATTTAGCTTTGAAAAAATGGGTTTATAGCGTTTATGTATGTTAGAAAATTATTACTAAATCTACATGATTATTTTCTTGTCGTGCGTCATCCCAAGAAAGCCAAAATACTCTACGATTTATTTATAGGGATCAAGACTTTCGTTCATTGCTAGTTCAACGCAGTATCGACGTATCTGATGTCAGACATGTATCAAAGTATTCCTGATAATATTGAACGAGAGCTTCAAGACAGGAATAAGAATCGGGTTCGTGTATCTAGAGCTTGTGATAGATGCAGATTTCGTAAAATCAAATGTAGTGGAACTCAACCATGCGCTAGCTGTATCAAGTTTAATCAAGATTGTACTTTTGGAATAAGATATACGTCAAACGTGAGGGTAACAGAAGTAGCACCTAATCCTCTCAAAAGAAAACTAGGTGAATTGACACCTCTGAGTAAACCAGGTGAAACTTTCGGTTCCAGAACCATCAAGGATGATGATTCTTCTTACATCAATTATTTGGAAAATAGGGTTCGTCATTTAGAAAATATGGTGTTTGATACAAAGTCTAGAGAAAGCGTAGGCTCAATAGAATCTGATGAGGATGATACCTTCAGATATTCGACTAGAAAATGGAGGGTACACCGAAGGCCGCAAAATGCGCTTACTATTGAACTTTGCGAACTGATATATAATGAATTATCACCGATTGCTCAATCTTCTGTTTCTATTCCAAGACCTCAGTATCTTGGCTGGAATATGTCCGGTGTCAAATACTTGCTGAGAAAAGATTTACCTCCTGTCCCATCATTAAACTTACCATTACCCCGTCATGTTTACATTGACTACTACTTTAAAGAAATTAATCCACTTTATTCAATATTGCATGAGTCTATGTTTAAAGAACAAATTAAAATATTAGATCTAGAATCAAAAGATCGTGGTATTAGCTCTGAAGAGAAGGATTCAGAGCAGAACAGTAATCAACTAATGTACGCTATATTGTATCTTATTATAGCGCTTTCAATTCGTTTTGCTGAATTCTCTGATCCAAATGGTCCAAATCTCGAGCTTCTATCCGTAGAGAGACAATGTTTCGAGTTTAGTCATGAAGTTATCCGCATTTTGAGTTTTGAATGGGAATCGTTTGAACTTATTCAATCATTGCTTTTAATAACATTATATTTGAGAGTAACACATAGACAATCTTCTTGTTTTGCAGCCTTAGGACAAGCTATAACAATGACAAGGGGAATGGGTTTAAACTTGTATAATATACATCTCCAAAATCGAAAGCCCTATGAGGTCATCAAAGCAAAGCGAATATTCTGGGCTGTTTATATATTTGATAGATTGATAGGCCTCCAATCTGGCAGACATTATGCTCTAAAAGATGAGGATATAAGTGTGCCTATGCCATCTTTGGACTTTGAAGTGGAGAAAGATGATTGGCTATCGAATTTCAGCTTGATTTTAATCCATATTGCCCATACTGCGGGTTTGGTGCAAACATTCCGGCCTGTATCTCTCTCTTATGTTGATTGTGAAAGGGTGTTCGTTAAAGTCAATCAGCTTGAGAAATATATGTATAACAATGGAATCACTAACGACCTTACGTTGGAAAATGGTTACAGTGCTTTAGTTAATTCACAAGTGCTTATGAATTTTTATGATTTATTATTGTATTTTTATGGTAGACAATTTTTCAAATTACTTGGTAAGAAAATTGATGCAAATTTTGAGTCTTATGAACCGGCAATGAAAACGATCGAAAGTGTTCTTGAGGTAATGCATAAAATAGAAGAGTCAAGTTTGATTTATTCCCCTTGGTTTTTAAATCTTGTCTCTCTTTACAATACAGGTATTCTCTCTTTGGTATTGATTAACGCAGGATTGAGCATTCACAGGAATATGAAGAATTTTAGTGAATCTGTGAGAATTATAAACATACTTGCAAAACCTCTTGATAGCGAAAAGTATAACAAGCATATTCCTAGGTTCACTATGGCAAATGAATGTTTGTGGGCACTCAAATTGCTGAATAAATTCGTGAGTCTACGGTTTTCCGAGTCCTTGCAAGATTTGAAGAAGATAGGTGTTGATCCAGGCTCATCAACTGCAAATCGGGAAAGATTCAACGTTATTGGACTAATTAATGGCCACGATCATTCAAAAAATGATGAATCTCATCAAGTTGACATTAATAGTTTATCTGCAGAAAGTGATTTTCATTTTCCGAACGGTGAAAATTTACAGGAAATAAACTTTCTAGATACTAACTTGTTAGCAAATTTGCAATGGTTTGACAAGTTTCTCGATTTTGAAATTCCTTGAAAAAAACTAATATTCAGATGGCTCTCCATACTTATCAAATAAAGTCTAAGATTTTTAAATTTTAAGAGCTCGAGGGTGCCACTTGCAAAGTTTATTTGAATGCACCAAACTTAATTTATAATATAAGCGGGAGCCTGGACTTTGTTTAATTTGATACTTCACTTAGATGATTTAACTATGCAATTAGAGGCGATGATAGTTCTTGTAGGAGTAGGAATCAGCTTTCCATTGCGCTAAAGAATTATACGAATTAACAAAACGGAACTAGTTCTATTCTTGCTTTCTTTCAATAATTAAGAAGCATTGCATCTCAAATCAGCAAGAGGCAGGTGCATTTTAATTTACTAGTATAGTTAACTATTTAGTATACACAGTACTTCATGCACCAAGAAGTAAACATGAAAATAGTCACATGTTCATACTCTTCACGATCTTCCTGCATGCTGCAGAATTATGTAAATCATCCAAATTACTCCTACAGTACCATGATAATATTATAACTGCAAGAGTTGCACACAAATAACCTAATGCATCAGCTTTCGCATATTGCGCTAATTATGTGAACTACATTCAAAAAGGCACGCCTAGGGAAAACGATCGTGGGAGATGCGAAGTTCAATATCCATTTTCTTGTAGAGTGCCAATGAAGTTAAAATGGGCTTCAGTACATGTAATTGTACCAGTTTTTTTTTTTGATTTCAGAACTAATCTAAAAATGTATAATTTCTTGAGTTAACTTCTACTCCGCATAGAAATATGCTGAGTGTTCAAAACGCTCTATTGTCCATGCCATAAACCAACAGAAATCCGATTCGCGCTTCATCCCATCACAGGAAGTTATATTCTCCGACTGGTGCTGTTACAAATAAAAAGGCATGATAACTCAACAACCATGACCATATACAAAAGTAGTTCAAGTGATCACCAATTTAACTTTCATTTGCAATAATAATTAGCTCCCTTACGGAGAACATAATCATAGCTAGTGAACAAACTGTATAAGTAAAACCCTTGCTTCTACCCCTCCCATATTAGAGTTGTATATGCTAATGCTGTGAATGCCTTCAGACATTAATCACTGCATATCGATACCGGATCAAGCGTTTATTTGTTCCAGGGCCGAGTACAAGGAATGCTGAGCCATTTCAGGAAGTCTAAAAAATCCCTACTTAAATGCGGAGTATGACTACCAAATGTGGAACGATCTACAATTTGATTTCCTGCGGTCAGCAAGTGAGTAGAGTTATTGTTTAAATTACAGTGCTAAATTTTCAGAGTTAGAATAATGTTTCTAAGGCTTACTGGATAAAGTACTGTATTGCATTTACAAATTGGAAACTCAGTGAATAATAAGTACAGTATTACATGGCAAGCCCTGGTTTAGTTCCTTCTGGAGCAGTTAAAGGCAAGGTAACTTCTAGAAGTAGCAACAAGAAAACTATCGGCCGAAGAACTCAAAATAATTATGGATTTAAGCTTAAGTTCTTGAAAGCTTGTGCTTTCTGTAGAAAAAGAAAGCTCAAATGTACTGTTTTGTCCAACGAGCAGAGCTGTGAGAATTGTTTGGCTAGAGGAATGGCATGCGTGTTTGACTACAAAGTAGTAGATGGTGATAATGTTGGATCAATCATATCACTTAGTGAAAGTAAAATAAATCTTAAAAGTGATGGCGATCCATTTATACAATTCGTTGATACGCCATTGAGAAAAATGAGAGATTCGAATGTAGAAGTCGAAAAAAATGAACCTGTAAATAAAAGGCTTCTACCAAATTTGTCTCCAGGAGATGATGTTTCGAATCTGAGTAAAAGCAGTGAAATTCCACGCCTAAGTTCGACCGCAGAGGCTCTACAGATCTATGTTAATGAAATTGAAATTTATACTCCTTTTATTGATAACCGTGTATTTGCACTGTGTTCCCAAATCGGGGAATTTGAAAGCCTTTGTATCAGGGCTTCACGCTCTGTTGGTAATGGGCAAAGCGATTCTAAGAATGAGATTTTAGAGAAATTGAAATTTTATGTCGATAATTCTGATGCTGACTATTGGGATATGAACGCTTTAAGTTTTTTCTTCTTACTTCCATTGAGAATTAATATATCTAGGGAAAACATAGTGGAAAAATTGAATCTTTTCAATTCATTACAACGAAAAAGTACGCAAGCTTTGTCTATTAATTTAGTTCTCGGTGCTTTTATCACGGATACGTTTAATGCATTAATTAACGAAGACCATGAGCTAATTACTAACGTACAGGTTTTCGCTTTGGTTTCTGATCACATACGTAACTTGGACAAAAGCTCATTCGCATATCACTTTTTGGGAATTCATGTTTTGCTATACAGATTAAGGTCCCTAGCTTCAGACAATAGTAAATCTTATAACTGCAAAAGGTTGGAAATGGTTCAGTTTGAGTATGATCTATTACTTTGGCCCGTTGAACTTCCAAAAGAATTAATTGTCGTTGAAGACGAGCTCCAAGCCACTCTGGAAGCATTTTTTTTACATGTTATGCATAATACACTTATGCTTGAATTTTACACCCTTGCGTTGGAGAACAGAAACGTGTATGGTGAGATGAATTCCATATTTGCAGTTCCAGGCCTATATCAGTTTTTGGCAGGGATGGTGAAAAGTAATTTTGTAGTGAAAGCAGGCTTCTTCAATTCATGGTCGCTCCTTGATGATTGCGGCTTACATACTGCGAAACTATGCTTGCGGTTGCTCAAAATTATGGAGTTTGATTCCTTAGTGCTGGCACTTAAATTTTACCACAGATCGTGGAACGTCAGGAATTTTTATCAGCAAGAAGGGGTCATTAATGAGATTCAAAGAATTGTAAAAAACCTGAAATACTATGATACGAAGGATAATTGTACAGATGGTGCAAAGGTTTTCTGGGTATTTAGAGATGTACGCTCGATGTCACTCGTATCCTATATGAATGAAATCAAAAGAAACCTTGAATAGTGCTCTTATGGTCTTCAATTTTCCTATATGTCCTCCTTACCAATTAGGCAGTTAATTTTATAGGTTGCTATTTAGATCTTCACATAATAGTGATACTAATAGTAGGAAGTAATAAATTGCATGTTACTAGTACCCTACACCTCAAGCTAATTGTGCAACAACTAATTTTATTTATTACGTCCACGAGACACAAAGGTTGAGTGAAAGTCAGCATAATGTCAAAAATTGAAGTTCCAATTTTTTTGTAGAACACGCCCTCGCTTTTTATAAGGACCAACGAAATACCCCTATTTTTGGCTTACATTTACTGAGAAGATAACTTGCTAGATTTTTGTTTCTAGTTTCAACACTAAAATGGAAGGCTGCAACAGAATGGCAAAACGTCTATACTCATCAGCATATCCACGTTAGTTTTAAAATAACTACCAGATTTAGATTTGCATTCGGCTACGCTATATCGTATATAGGAGTCAAATTGCTAAGAGAAATAAAGATCGTATTGACGGAAGTTAAACAACTAATAAATTTCCCTAATTTTTTTTTTCTAGTTCAGTTAATTGATGTACAATTAGTAGCTTTAAATTTCTTGTGTCAGTAGGAGTCCGCTGTAGTGGAATAATCTATGAATTAGGCAAATTTAGAACTAACCAATAACTTTAATGGTTACGTCGCTTGTGTTTAATTGAGTTATTCAAGTCAAAAATTTCAGTATTACATAACAGCCTGCATCAGCTATTGATCAATATGGTGCAAATCTGCTTAAAATCTTTATCACAACCTCAGTAGTTAAGAGCATATTGTGCATAATTGACTACAAGCTATGGCATCGCCTGTCTATCACTGAGCCAATGAGCTAACATTCTAATAAAATTTGTCAATGAACAGCTAAATTATATATGTACTTAAATAGGCTAAGATGGATAAGAACTATTGGAGGTAAAAATATATAGTTGAATTATGACCAAGGAATTCACACAAAGAAAAAAGGCAATCCCAATTACTATTTTATCAGGGTTTTTGGGCTCTGGGAAAACTACATTGTTAGAGTCAATCCTTACCAATGATCTAGGGTTTAAAGTTGCTGTGATTATTAATGATATGTCTCTGATAAATATCGATGCTCAATTGATTCGCAACCACACAATTTCCAAAACAGAAGAAAAATTGATTCAGCTTCAAAACGGTTGTATCTGCTGCACCCTTCGTGGTGATTTACTCGAGGAATTGATTCAGTTGTCCCAGAACGCAGATATCGACTACATTGTCATAGAATCTACAGGTATATCTGAGCCAATGCAAGTGGCTGAAACCTTCAGTACAGAATTTTCAGAAGCTCTCTTAGATACTGAGGTATCCTTACAAGATGCTAAAGTCATAAGGCAAGTTATAGATGCTGGAGGTTTAAACAAGATTGCAACTATTGACACATGTGTTACTGTCATAGATGCTCTTTCCTTTCTGACTAACCTTGAGACGACTGATTTCTTAGCGGACAGATGGGGTGAAAGCGGTCAAGGAGAAGCTGAAAGAACAATAAGTGACTTGTTAATTGATCAAATTGAGTTTTCAGATGTGATTATAATCAATAAAATATCAAGTGTAAGCTCGAAACAAAGGAAGAGAATTAGAAAAATGGTAAAGTCTTTGAATCCTGTAGCTGAAATACTCTCTGCAAATTATTGTAAAGTTGACTTGCGAAAGGTTATCAATACTGGGAAATTTGATTTTGAGAAGGCTAGTACATCAGCTGGTTGGTTACAAAGTGTTAACGAGATGACAGTAAGAGATGGTTACGGTGAAGATCAGAAAAAGGTGGCAGCTCCAAAACCCGAGACAGAAGAGTATGGAATTGGAAATTTTGTATACAATGCAAGAAGACCTTTCCACCCCAAAAGGTTGTATGATCTTGTCAGAAATAAGTTTTTTGTTATAGAGCAAACTCCACTAGACCTTGATGCTCAAGAAAATGGGGAATCTCAGCTCGAAGAAGATGAAGACGATGATGAAGACGATGAACAAGATGAAGACGATGATGAAGACGATGAAGATAATGAAGAAGCTGATGATGATGGAGAATATGATGATCCATCCAATGAAGAAATTCTTAGCAATAGACATAAATCTGTTTTCGCAAATATGGTGAGACTGAAGGGTTTCTTCTGGTTGGCAAGTAGATATATCACAAGAGGTGAATGGTCTTCCGCAGGGCCAATGTTAACGTTGAAAGGCGGACTTCCATGGTTTGCTGTAACAGGAACAGACGGCGTACCTCCTGAGGCCAAGAAGTTGATTGAAAAAGATATGAAAGGAGAATTCGGAGATCGTAGAAACGAATTAGTATTCATAGGTTTGAAAATGAACAAAAAAGAAATTATTAAGAAATTGGATGATTGTTTATTAAATGAGGCTGAATTTGAACTTTATAGAAAGGTAATCAGAGAAGGCGCCAACATTTTGAAAATCGAAAAGGCGCTACAAGACACTTTTGAAGATGGATTTGAAGATTGGATCGTTTTTGATGACGAAGAAGAAATTGAAGAAAAGCTGAATAATAAGCACAATCATTCTCATGTTTTGAATTGAGGAGATTATTTAACACCATATAGACAACAGATATTTTCCGTGTATATTCTGAGTGCTTCAAACCTGCACAATTTAAAATTAATTGAAAATATGAAGAATATATTTAACCATTTAAATAAATAAACCCAGAGAAGAATTACAAAGGATATATAAAAGTCTCATCTTCGAGATCTGTTAAATCCAAATTAGCGATATTCACTTCGTGAACAACATCATCACCGTCATGTACGACACCTAACCTCCCTACCTTAGTTAATTCCATAGCTGCTAATCTACGCTTGTTTCTTCTTGAGAGGATAAACCATACTATTCCCATAAGACCTGGAGCAATTGAAAAACTCAAGACGATTTGCACAACCCAGGCAGGAACATATCTAGGGGCATCCTTCGATTGCCAGATTTGGGGAGATATAATATTAGCTATTGAATATGCAGCCATGACGAGAGCGTTCCTTGTCAATCTTTTGGAATATGAAGATCCAGCAGTAGTTGCGGCATATCCAAATGCACATATCCAGGCAACTCCAAAAGATTGAGAAGCCATACAAATAGCTGCCAATATTCCTATGGTATTATTCCAGTCCAAAGATACAGCAACAACAGATCCAACCCAAGCTGGAATAATTGACCATATAACTGTAAAACAAGTCGTATTGGGGAAGAAATGCATAAATAACGAAGCAGTTATACTCCAAACCAAAGCATAACCAGCAGATGCAACTGTAACTAGTGTTGAATCCAAGTTATTGATACCTCCCATTTGATCGTATAATAATGTTTGCTGATATGGTAAATTATTTGCAAGCTGTTGTAATAAGAAAAACCCACATATCAACCACGTTATTGGATCTTTGAAAGTCTCTATTGCATGTGCTCTCTTGAAATTTTTTTGCTCGATAGATGAATTACTTGTCCTCTGGACCCTTCTAATAACCCATACTTTTTCTTCTATAGACAAAAAATTTGCGTCGGTTGGGTTATTGGGGTATAAAAAGAAGACAATAATGGCAGTAATAAACGTTAATCCACCAATAATAATGTTCAAAACTCTGTAATCGCCTATTGAAGACTTCGAGTATATGACACCATAAGCTATAAAACCAATAGGAATTGGTGAACCCATACATGAAGCATAAAATATTGGTTGGGTGGCTGCTCTTTCATCTCTGGTGAAGAACATACCATTGGTAGTAGTCAAAATAGGAATAGCAACAGACTCAGTCAATCCCAAGAAGAATCGTAACACGATAACACCAGCATAGTTATACGCAGCACAATGCATGAATATGATTAAAGACCATATGAAACAAATACCAAACATCATCCATCGCAAAGGCAACTTGGAAATACCATAAGTACCAGGAACCTGTCCTACTATAAATCCAACATAAAATATTGTATTGACGTTGTTATACTTATCTTGATCTAGACCTGTCGCCTCCCAAAATCCGAGAATAGAACTATACGATAACGCAGCCTTGTCCATATACATTAACAAATTGATCAAAAATGTTAAGCCAAGAACATGAAATAGAATCTTCCTATACAACTTCTTATCCTGTTCTGGGGTGGCCTCAGGAACATCTTTGTCATGTTCAAGCATAAATTTCAATGTGACATCTGCATCTTTAGTATCTATCTCTTGCCTATATACAGTTTCTATTACCTCTACACCATGTGCTTCCTTAGATATACTCTCTTGATTGTCTCCAGACATCTTATAGCTTTATCTTTTATTCTTAAAAAAAAAAAAGGTATTCTATCGTTCTTAAATATATCAAGAAAGGTCCAGATTACAAATTTTGCATGCAAGAAGCCACAGTTATCAGTGATCGCATAAGAAAAAAAGCTCAGTCTAAATATTGGTTGTATGCAGTCTTTTGTTATCCTGAACGAATGAATCCAGCGATTGAGTCACTATCGCCGAACTCTACAAATACAGTGTGTGAACAGCAAAAAGACATCAAACATGTCAATCTTACAAAGCGAAAAAAGATGAATGGGGTAAATTGTTAATTGGTAAGTTAGAATGTAAAATTAATTGAGGCTTAATTCTATCAACTTGGCTGGTATGACCATTCGTTTAACACTGGGCTTACAGATAGTATCCGTAGTCGTGCCTAAGATCGTGCCTAAGACAGTACCGATTTTTTTTGCGAATAGATAAGACAATGCCAAAAAAAACAATGGATTACTGAAAGCGTTGGACGTATCTTCAAGACCATATAATAGACGAAATACGTATACCGGATAGGGTATTTTTTTTCGGTTTAAGCTTTCTGATAAGATCGGCCCATCCCTTAAAGATATCCTTTTTTGTTAAATTTTATTACGGGCCCGAGATAAGATCCCCCTGATAGTAATTAAGCGTTTCACATTCTGTCGCTTGAGCCATCTACCTTTATAACAGCAAAGTTTGAAAAACTAAAGTTTTAAGAAACCTTGTGTGAGAAGAAATGATGAAATTAAGCTCTATGAAAAGACGTAATGAAAGCCCTATTTGTAAGTGTAATATAAGGCCCTTAGTCGATTTTTATTTATACAAGATATAACAGCAAGTAGATGACTTCAGATTTAAAAATACATTAAATGTTGCACTTTTTGATAAATAGAATAATTTAAGGAGCGAAAGAAGGTAGTGAGAAAACGTCAACTTTTATTCATACATTCCCTTAAAGAAAGAATGGTAGGGACTTCTTTCCCCTGCTTCATCTAAGCTATTTATATCTTCGATCTCAAGTTTAAAGCTATATGCGTTTAGGCTTTCTTCAATTCTATGTTTTTTTGATGAGGTCGTTATTGGAATTATTGATTTTTGAATACAATAGTTCAATAAAATTTGAGCAGAAGTTTTGTCATACTTTTTTGCCAATTGGGGTAGTAAATTTGACAAAGGGTGTATCCGCTCTTTTCCATCAACTTCATCAGTTCTAAATAATGGTGCTAGTGGGGCATACGCTTCAATGACAATGTTGTTGTTCCTACAGTATTCGACAATACCAGGACTTTGGTTTTGAAGGTACGGATGGAATTCAATTTGATTTACTTCAGGATGGTCAGTAGGACTAAAAGTAGAAATTATGCGTCCTATATGATCTTTGGTGAAGTTAGACACACCAATATGTCTAGCTTTTCCCGATTTTTTAATTGCTACCATTTCTTCCCAAACGCTTTCAATTGTGAGATTCAGCTCATCTTCATCAAAAAAAGGTTGATGAACTAAAAATAAATCGATATAATCTGTATCTAATTCCTTCAATATTTTGTCAATAGCTTCTGTTGGATTTGATGAAGTGCGAGGTGCTTCTTCAATTCCTCCATTAAATTTACTTGTTATGAATATATCTTCTCTTCTGAGTTTACTTCTCTTAAGAGCAACTCCAATTTCATCATGTGTTGCATAAACTTCAGCTGTATCTATATGATAGTAACCAAGCTCAAGACAAAGTATTAACTGAGATACCAATTCTTCAACAATGTTTCCTTTTTCATCCTTGGGTCTGCTTAATTTAAGCCTTTTCCACAGAGTTCCGGTACCGGTGCCTATCTTTAATGGCTTTCCTGATTTTGTTTTTAATGTTTTTGAGTTTTCCAGTGAATCCATGAGTGTTTGTTTTATACAAAATATCTTGTCAAAAGAATTGCAACTGGAGTCGCCTTTAAGTATTGTTTTATTTTATATGCAGGGATTTGCTTATCTTTCATAAGCAGATTGAAATTTGGTCGGAAAGTCCTTTTTTAAATCGAAATAAAAATAATGGTCAGAAAGCTAGGAAGTGCAAATGAAGGTGAGAATGTATTTATAATCAAGAAAGGTATTATCCAAAAAAGAAATGTTTTGAGAAAATCATTCTCTGGCTGCTTAAATTGTAAGAGGAAGAAAAAAAAATGTGATGAAGTCAAGCCTATATGTTCTCGCTGTGCAAAAGGGAAAAGTTCATGTATTTGGCCAGAATTCTGTAATGTTGATCCTTCTATTAGTTTTTCCAAAGGCGAAAACAGAACTAAAAATAAAGCTATTGTGAAAGCGAAATCAGACTCTGTATTTGAGTCTGTACCTTCTCGTATGATATCAAGCAGTTTGAGGATTGAAGAACCTAAACAACTCATTTTCTCACCAATTGAAGCTACATCTTTCAACATACCTCTTAGCTTGGGCAATAATGAGGGGCAGTGCTTCGTGTATTTCTTGGAGAAATTTCTTCCTTCTATTCTGCATCCTTTTGCTCACGATTATTCTCTTGAAGGAATATTTATATCCGCTGCTTCTGAATCTTCAGCTTTAAGAGATATATTTATAGCATGTGGAGCAACAATAATAGCCTTTGAAAATGAGAAATTCAAAGAAGTGTCTCATTATTGCTACCTTAAAGCTATCAAAAGTCTTGTAGAAGAGATCAAAAATGGAGGGAAAGCAAGTTCACAAGATTGGTTCTTCATGGCTGTCCAGATTTTACAAATACGCTGCTTTAGAGAAAACTTTATTTGCCTCCCGGCAGCAACCGTAATACCCCATATAACAGCTGCCTGTCAGATTATCGAACATCGATTTTCGGGTAGATCCAATAGAACTGAACCGTTGACCGGAAGTATGGAAATCTACGAAGGTAGAAGGTCCTTTACTCAGAATAGAAAATATTATTCTCCTTTAGATAGAGCCTTGGTTGAAAACTTTTTATTCAACTACCCAATTGCTATATTCTTTGGTAGGTCAGATAAGTTAGAGAATAAAGTTCCAAACCCATTTGAGTTTTTCGGTATTCATGATTTCTGGAAAACATTCGATAATTTTGAAACAGAAAATAAAGTTAATCGTTTGTCTAAGTATGCGTTCGAAATTGCTGCAAAGAGTTTGTGGATTTGTAGATTGAAATTGCCACTTGATAACGTGCATCAGATTATTTGTAAAAAGCTACATAATGATGATTGCAAGTTAATAGAAGATTTTAACGCTCTTGATGTTTCGATATTGAATAAAGCTACTAAACAGGCAGTGTCTATTGGTAAGATCGCTGCTCTCATTTCCTCCATTTTACTACGAAAAATGATTTACTTGAATATACTCCATGCTCATGATTTTCAAAAGGAAGTAAATGAAATCATGGCTGAAATAAGTAAGCATTATAACGAAAGTTTAATTTTACCCGGCTGGACATTATTAATAGCAACATGTGCTTCAATCCAAGCTGACCAAAGAGCTTTTTTCAGGGGTCAATTTGACAAATTGCTTTTGAATTTGAAATCCAATATGCTTCTGCAAATTATAGACTTTGTAGATTCCACTTATGAATTTCTGAACGCTGAAGCTTTTGAATTTGTTTTTGACACGAAGATCATTGACATGATTTGTCTGTGAGATTGTGCACTTTGGTTTTCATAGTTCAGTTTGCGCATTCATTACCTAAACAGGTAATTGTATTATTTTTGTTGCAATGCAAGAAGTGAATGTTAAAATGAATATACAGCATTTACGAATATTTAACCTTCAATTCTCATATATGCAACATAGGTAAACTAGTCTTTGTTTGTTGATCTTAGCAAGAAGGATTAGGGAGCGGTTTTGCTTCTTTCTATAGGTTCGTGTAAGGCAAAATGCTGCATCCTTATCAATTATTCTATATGCAGTGTAAGATAAGCGCTATGATTACCCTCTTTGACATAGTAAGCAAATACAAATTACACCCTTTTTCCCTCAACTTCTCTATCCAACGAATTTAATTGCATTAATACTATCAGAATGTTACACTGGAAAGACAAGGTCGCCAAAGCTCGCAACCAATTGGCGGAATCAATCCCCGAGGAATACAGAATAACTCAAAGTACTGAAAGTTGCGTAAAAGATGTACACCTTAGCTTACTATCTGAAAGAGAGAGGAAAATAATTGACCAAGATGCCAGTTCACTTCTCGAGGAAATAAAAGAAGGTAGATATACTTCAGTTGAGGTTTACCTAGCCTACAGCAAACGTGCCGCCTTTGCCCATCAATTGACGGATGCACTTTCAGAATATTTTCCTGAAGAAGGCTTCACAAGGGCTAAAGAACTTGACGATTATTTTAGAGCGAATGGAAAAGTAGTAGGTCCTTTGCATGGTTTGCCTTTCAGTATCAAAGATCATTTGGAGCTATCAGGACATCATGCTAGCATGGGCTTCGTTTGTTGGGCAGATAGGTTAAGCCCCAAAGAAGAAGACGGAATTGTAAAAGCTTTACGTGATTCTGGGGCTGTTTTTTATCTCAAAACTGCTATGCCAATGTCTGGTATGGTTCTTGAAACTGCCAGCAATCTTTGGGGACACGTCAAAAATCCATATAATACTTCTTTGACTTCTGGAGGCTCATCCGGCGGTGAAGCCGTTATGGTTGCAATGGGTGGTGCTGCAATAGGTATCGGGACTGACACAGCAGGAAGCATACGTTGTCCTGCGGCATTTTGTGGATTATATGCATTAAAGCCTACATGCTTCAGATTTGCTTACACTGGAATGTTATTTCCAAGTCCTAGTCAAATTTCTATCGCAGGTTGTCCAGGACCAATAGCAAAAAGCATGAGAGACGTAAAGCTATTGTCCAAATTTCTTGTTGATTCTGAGCCTTGGAATAGTGATCCTAATGTAGTTCCTATAACTTGGAAAGAAGATGCAAAAGGTCTCCTTCCTAAGTCTGGGAAATTAAGTATAGGAGTTATCAAATTTGATGGCGCTGTGATGCCTCATCCGCCAGTGTTACGTGCAATAGAATTCTCTATACAAAAACTTAAAGATGCTGGGCATGAAATAATTGAGCTTGAGCTTCCTTTCGATGCATATGAACTAATGGAGAATGCTTCTAAGATGTATTTCCTTTCAGGATTCAAAGAATGTAAGGCACTTTGTGCGGAGTCAGGAGAGCCGCTCATACCAGCATTAGAAAAAATCTTAGATAGATACCAAATTAAAGAATATGGAGGGTCTGTTAACTTTAAAGTTAACGCTTATAGAAATAAAGTAAGAAAGCAATTTTTAGAGATGTGGAAGGGAACTTCTATGACAACAAAGTCTGGAAGAGAAATTGATGCGATCATCACAGCTAATTCATCTTGTTCTTCATTTCCACATGATTTCTTACCATGGTGGGGCTATACTACAACATATAACGTGCTTGATTTGCCTAGTTTAGTCATCCCGATTTTGAATAAATTTGCCAACCCAAAGGATGATCCAAAAGATTTGGAGTACAAGCCTCTCAACGTCTGGGATAAAGAAAACTATGAAATTTATGATCCAATCACGTTTGCTAATATTCCTTTAAATATTCAAGTTGTTGGTAAACGGTATCTTGAAGAAGAGCTAATTGAAATTGGTGAGATCTTAGATCATGATATTAATTTTGTGTAGCATTAACTAGATTCTCTATAATCAAGATATAGATTTTCAAAAATCGACTAATCGAGTAAAGCCGACCGTAAGTTGAAACTTCCTTTTTTTTATTCAGATATAAATTCAACGCTATTTCGTTCGCATATCTTGAGATATTTCTTATCGCACATTTAAAATATGTCTATAAATTTTATCAACTCTGAGAGAGGCCCAACTCCAATGGCCCCATATTCACATGCGGTGAAAGCAAACGGTAAGTAAACAGAATTATGTCACTTTCATTGGGCCTGCTAACTAAAATAGGATTTCTATATCTTTCTGGTTTTTGCGGCATTGATATTAATGGCAATTTGGTTGGAGATGGAGATATCCGAACTGAGACAAGACAAGTCTTGGAGAATTTGAAAAATGTCATCGAAGATGCTGGCTCCAAATTTGACAACATCGTTAAGGTGAATATATTCATAACTGATATTAGCATTTATGCAGATCTTAATCTAATTTATGCGCAATATTTCAAAAGTAACAAACCAGCAAGGTCATGTGTCGAAGTGAAATCACTCCCAGTCAAAAATGCTAAAGTAGAAATAGAGGTAATTGTCTTAGCTTAAGTAGATTAAATTGAATTTTTCTATTTCCATTTTAAAATATTTAAACTACGTATTGCGCTAGAAGAGCACCATATATTTTCATTGTTTGGTCGCAGTATACCTTTGGACAGATATTATAGAATCTTATTCTTTATAGTATTCGCTTGTGCGCATTTCAGCAGTTTTAAGTATTTCTTTTGTAAGTTCCGGATTCCTTGGGATTAGTCTAACCTTAAAATCTCTTGGGATTGCAACGAGCGCACTTTTAATAAGATTATAATCCACATAATCTGTATTTGGTGGTTCCGTATCAGATGCCACAATTTTGAAAGAACTCAAGATTCTAATTAGAGATGCATATAAAAGTCTCTGTGCAATATATTGGCCTGAGCAAGACCTAGGCCCAGCTCCGAAACTCAAGTGCGGGAGACCTTTGATTTCTTTCTCTCTCAAGCCACCTTCTTCCATGTACCTGTCAGGGTTAAATATATCAGCATCCTTACCAAAATGATCAATATCATGATTCCCAGCCTGAGCGTTTATGAGTACCATAGTGTTAGCGGGAATAATTGAACCATTCCAATTCACTGCTTTTGTGGTTTTTCTGGGTAAACTCATAGATGATACGGTATAGTATCTTCCAGCTTCTTTTACTATCGCATTGACATAAGGAACTTTCTCTTCACTGATGGATTCTAACCATGCATCCCTAATGTCAGGATAATGACGTTGAATATCAGCAAACGCCTTCTCCTGAAATATTTGTCCCTCAGCCGTAGCTAATGAACCAAGACAAGACGTGAGAGTACCAGGGATTGTTTCAAACCCCCCTGAGACTAAGGATAAACAAATAGAGTTAACTTCAACATCGTTTAGCTTAGATTCATCATCCTTCAAGATAGCTGCTGCTATGCAAGGTTTATCGGTACCTTTTTCAATCATATTTTCCACTTTTTTCATCAACGTGTGGAGATACTTGTCACGTCTATCTCTTAATTCTTTAGATCTTTTATTTTTCTCGTTATTTGGAAAGTACCTTAGCAAAGGTACATAATCTTGAAGGTTCTCCGAGGCAGACCTGAGTAACGATATGGCTGAACCCACAGTCAAGATTTCCCTCAACAAAGAATCATATGCATTATCCATTCTAATGCCGTAGCAGAGAGTCAATGTCGTATTTAAGGCAAGTCTCTGAATAAATGGTCTTATAAATACGTTAGCTTCTTCAGATTTCGATTCTCCTTCTAAATCTCTTATCATACAATATGTTTCTAAATCAAACATATCAAGGTAATTGCTCAAAGCACCTCTATTTAAAGCCTGTCCCACGGCTTTACGCTTATTCTTACAAGACTCATCCCAAGGGGATGATCCGATGGTATACCCTTGTGTCGAGGATATTAATCCATGAAAAGTGTAAAGTTTAGGCCTATCAATTAGAGCAGTTTGGGTTTTGGTAAGCATTTTTGTGATCTCATCCCAAGAATTAACAACAACTGCCCTTGTATTGCCAAGCTTGATTTGAAATACAGGCCAGTTATACTCTCTCCACCATTTTTCACATACAGTTGCATGATCATCCCCTAGCTGAAGCAAATTCCCAAAAATTGGAATTGATCTAGGAATTTGGGGAATGCCTTTGATTTTGCCAATATCAGTCTCAAACGCGTATTTGTGTATGAGGTAAACTAAAAACAGTAAAATAAGTATCCAAAAAACTTTAGTGATTTCTCCTTCCTCAATCATTTCGAATTTATGAGTGGTTATTATTCGCTGGAGCTTTCTGAAGGTTTTATAGTGAACAGGATTATTGTTCTACTGATAAGGTCCTGTATATAAGTTTTGAATGTGTCTTCAAATTTGGATAAGAAACCGCCCTTCGTATCAAAATCATTATCGCGTAATAGTATTTGACCACGATACTGCGAAATTTTCCATTATTTTTACAATATTTGTACGGGTTTAAAAGCAGAATTATCCTTATTATTTAGGTCTTAATTATAGCTGATAATTACTGCAGTCAACGATATAGTATGGATCCTGCAAGAACGTATGAGTGTATAGTTTTCCTACTATTTTCACCCCTCCATGTGATCTTTGTATAGAAGAATCAGCAAAATTTCCAAGAAAATTATAAATTTATGCTTGTCTGATTTAACAGTAAAGGTAGCTTTCTTGATGTTTAAATTAACTACTTTTAGAAAATTCATTATTGGAATGAAAGCAAGACATTAATATCTTACTTTTTTTTGCTAAATGTCAATAATCATTATATGGTATCATTATTCAAGGTTGAAAAGTTATTAATAGGGTTCGAGTTATATTGCGACTTTAAGTTTTAGCCGCTGGTAAAAGATAATGTACGAGCTTTAATTTTGATTTAGTGGATTATACACTGGCAGATAAAGTCCTTCAATTATCAAGATGATATATCTATAATCACTAATTATACTTAGATTTAAACTTAAAATCTAGTTCTTTGCTATACTGATCTGAACATTGTAGCACAAATGGCCCAGACTTAATTCAAGGTTTCTCGTATTCATATATATCAGTAAACATATCGTCTCCTTCGTGCTCTGGTAGATCCTTCTTCAAGTATTTAAGTGGATCCTTTAGTTCGTAAAAACCGCAAAAAGGCTCACTAGTTGTTAAGCCGAGGAGTTTCAAGGCTTCAATAGATAGTGATTGGAAGTACTCAATTGGAGTCCCCAAAAAAATATTTTCTTCCTGACGACAAGTTCCTTTTGTCATAAATAATATAACTTGAATTCTGTGCTCATCTTTAGTAGTATTTGCGCTTCCCCCGTGAAAGCATGAAGCTAACATAAAAAAGCAATCACCTTTCTCAAGCTCAGCGTAAACACATTCTTCTTCAGTGGGCTTGCGAAAATGCTCCCAGAGATGGGAGCCAGGGACAAACCTTGTGGCACCGTTTGCCTTATTGGTTTTACTTAAAGCTAATACCGAGCCTACTGCTGTCTCGTACCCATATTGAAAGGTATCCATTTTTCTTCTTATATTATGATGCAACATATCATCACGATGAAGCTCTTGGTCTGCTGCTCCTGGCCCTACATCAAATGTGATCGTAGAATTATGCTGTGCTAACGAAAGCCCACCCGTTATTCTATTGCCACTAATGAAATAATTCTTCTGAGATAAAAAATTATTTGAAACAGCAATATTCAATGGATGTGCCAAAAAACATTCAGCTGCAGCCTTGGATTTCACGCAGGTTCTACTAGCCCTTCTTGTTTCTGGAGGAAAAAATCCCCCTTTCCATGGCTTATCTGCATCTAAATATGGTCTCATATCAGAAAGAATATTATCGCATACATCTTCTGATAAGTAATTTCTTACTATGCAACCTCCGTATTTCTCAATTTTCTCAATAATCTTTTCAGGAGTAGCAGGGCTACACACTACCAAATCGTCCTGGGTTATTTTAATTCTCTCATCGCAGTAAGCATTAACTGGTTTAGCTGTCTTTATACCTTCCTTCTCAAAGAATAAAAGTTTGTCTGTTGTTCTGGAAAATACTTCGGTCATGATTGTTGAATAGTCTAATTAAAGAATAGCACAGCTTTGTTCTTTTGTTCTTATATATCCAAATTTTAAATCAGACTATATCGGAGGTTCCTCTATAAGTATCCCTAACCACTGATCTTATCAAAGAGCGAACATGCTGCTAATAAGAAAGAGGAAGTTGCGACCTTCCCAAAACAGAAGGTCCGATCGTACGTTGAGAAGACATATCTAATCAAAAGAACACAAGATCGTCATGTAATTAAACACAATCTATCTCCCAATTCAATCATCTTTCAACACAAAGATATAAAAGCAGGAAAAAATGTAAGATAACTGATCATGCTAGGTTTTTAGTGTCTTGTCTTCATATTATAAGTAGAGCCGTTTAGATCGTTAGGTTGAAGCATGAAGAATATATTAGTTCCGTTCTAATGCTTGTGTATACCTTTTAAAATTAGTATTATATGCGCTGCACATTATATATATCTAATATTTAGGTGAAAGGCTTAGGATTTCGCTTAACTTGAAGAAAAAAAAAGTTGACTGCCGCAGAGCCGAAAAATCAAATCGCATTTCTAATTGTGAAATACATTACCTCAGTATTTACAACATATTATCTATCAAAAACAGCTTTTTATTATCAATTAGGAATTTCATGCTTAGCATAGTTGTTTTTAATCCTGTAGCTCTTATTTGGAAGAATTCGTAGATGCGTTCTGCAATTAATCTCAAATATCTATTCGGAACGCATGTGTATTGATGCGCTTTGTTGATGTTCAATTGCGCAATAAACGCATCGTAAATGTATTTAGATGTTTCATTTCAGTTGAAAAAAAAGCCATACCAAGTTAAGATGATATTCAGTCACCACAGACTTGTTGCAATCGCTCTATTGTTTACAAGAATTCAAGCTAGTGTTATCCCTCTGGATGATTCACAATTCGTTTTACTGTGTGAAATTCCAAGCGACACGGTGAAGGTTCATGCACAAAATTCTGGAAGTAAAAAATATGTTGGATTACTAGATCAGTTGTACGGGCCTTTTTTTGAAGATATAGCTTCCATAAATTCTAATCAGTTAGCTCCAGATGGGGAAGTTAAAAGGTTTACTCAGGAAGCAGCAAGTGAATATCTTCATGTAAAGCTCACAGATGATTACAGCTACCCCGATAAGGATGACCTTCGCGATATCAATGGATCAAGTGTTCTATACAGAGGTGGCGAGTTTGGTGGGATAGCTACATTTGCTCATCTTCCGTACGCTAATTGTTACGATCCGAAAAAGTTCGATAAGGAAGACTTTGACATAGCTGTTGTAGGAGCACCTTTTGATTCGGGAGTTTCCTATAGACCAGGTGCAAGGTTTGGTCCTAGTGGGATTCGATTAGGATCTCGCAGGTTAGCTCCTGCGTATTCAGTTTACAGGGATGGTTTTAATCCTTATAAAAGCAATTTTAAGATTGTTGATTGTGGTGACCCTCCAGTAACTCCATTAGACAATAGAATTGCTTTAGATCAAATTTACCGTGCTAACAGAGCAATTGCTAAGCATAAGACATCCAAGGATAATAAGGAAAAGGTTCCAAAAGTTTTTACGCTAGGTGGTGACCATACTATTACTCTTCCTGCTATCAAAGCTGCTTATGAGCAATGGGGCCCCATTACTGTTATACATTTTGATTCCCATTTGGATACATGGAACCCATATTATTTTGGAGGTAATGTTACCGATTATCAATCAGTTAACCATGGAACTTATTTACATTGGGCTCACGAAAAAGGTTTGTTGGCAAACAATAGTATTCATGCTGCAATTAGGGGACCATATCCAGGACCAAAAGATGTTCAGCATGATATGAATTGTGGGTTTGATAGGATATTAGCGAGGGATATTGACAAAATCGGAATAAATGGTATTATCAATAAAATCAAGGAAAGAGTACAAGGTGGTGCTGTGTATATCACAGTTGATGTCGACTCGATGGATCCTGCCAACACACCAGCGTCAGGAACTGTTGAACCTGGTGGGTGGACTTCAAGAGAGTTATTGAGCATACTTGACGGCCTTGAAGGAATTAATGTGGTTGGGGGTGATGTTGTAGAAGTTTCTCCACCATTCGATACTAATGCCGAATTGACGTCAATCACTGCAGCTCAAGTTGCTGATTCTATTATATCGCTTATGATTTTGAAACAGGACAAATCTAAAGAACTGAGTGAATAGAAACTGTGATCGAATTTATAGTTTATATAGTAGAAACCTAATAAATGATTTGTTTCTTACTTAACGTGAAGCTTGTATCATGCCTAAGTTGACCTGAGAATAGAACAGTTACTTTATATCTTGTACAGATGTTTCTTGTTCTGTACATAATAGTTTGACCGATTTCCTAATTTAGAGATGCGCTCTAGATAAGAAATGGCGAGGAACTTGCGCCATTTCTTTGAACCATATTAGAATTGGTGTACTTAATGGCAAATTTCTCCAGAACGTGTTATTAAAATATTGAGAATGATAAGCAACAGTGCTGAGTATCCTTCAGAAAACAAGATGAAAAATAAAGACATTTTCAACTCTGTGTCTGAATCCACACCCCTTCTACACTCAACTACAAGTACAACTTCTTCAAAAGAGTTTCTCTTTTTGCTCAGGTCATCAATACCATTGATAATTGCATTTTTCCTCCAATACTCAATCACTGTGATTACAATATTTAGTGTTGGGAGGATAGGCAAAAATGAATTAGCATCAGTGTCTTTAGCAGCCATTACTTTCAATGTTTCGGTTTCAATTTTTAATGGAATGGCGACTTGCTTGGACTCTTTCTGCGCCCAAGCTTACGGTTCAAATAATCTATATTTAGTTGGATTATACTTTCAGAGGTGCTCTGCTATGATTTTGGTGTTCGCAATTCCAATAGTACTCTTTTGGTGCTATAGCGCTAGTGTATTATCTGTGATCGTCCCCGAAAAAGAGTTACTCCAGTTAGCCCAAAAATATTTAAGATATATGTCATTTGGAACTCCAGGCTACATCTTCTTCGAAACCGGAAAAAGATTTTTGCAGGCGCAAGGGATATATAGTGCTGCTCAATATTGCCTTTTAATTGTCCTACCTATAAACATATTTTTAAACTATTTTCTTGCTTGGCATAAAACTTATGGATTGGGATATATAGGTGGACCAATTTCTGCAGCCATTAGCTATTGGATAATGAGTTTATTGCTACTATTATATGTCCTCTTTATAGATGGGAAAAAGTGTTGGGGTGGTATGAATATAAAAGAGGCTCTAAACTTGAAAGGTTGGTACAAAATGCTATCTTATGCATTAAATGGGACAGCTATGCTTCTATCTGAGTTTATAGCATTCGAAATCTTGACTTTATCAGCATCCAGATTCGGTACTGTGTCTCTAGCAGCTCAGTCTATTGCTTCAGCTTTGGCAACTTTAGCATTTCAAATTCCTTTTGGTGTATCTGTCGCTCTTTCTACTAGAATAGGATATTATGTGGGGTGTGAGAATTTGCTGGCAGCGCAACTAATGAACAAGGTGGCATATATCTTGTCTGCATCTGTCAGCTTGTTTTCCTCATTTATATTGATTTTTTTTCACAAAAAAATTCCTCTTTTATTTATAGAAGATGTTACGGTTTTACAGATTGCATCCCATATCATATTAATTTTGGGTATCAATCAGCTTTATGATTGTCCAAACGTAATTTTAGCAGGTTCTTTAAGAGGTCAAGGCAGACAACATATTGGCTCCATTCTTAATATAGTAGCATATTATGTATTTGCTATTCCACTTGCACTTATATTTGCTTTTGAGCTTAAGCTTGAATTAGAGGGTTTATGGATAGGCATTGGAATAGGTGTCCTAATATTAGTCTCTTGTGAGTTTTATTTTGTTTACAATTCAAATTGGGTTAAAATATTAGAAGATGCTAAGGCAAGATTATAGAGATTCGGTTTTGTAAACTATAGAGTATTAATCTCAGAAAATATATGAATTAAACTTTGTATAGAGTGCACATAAATTCATGCCGTAATGAATGCATTAGTAGCCCAATCCTAGAATTTCTTTATTTTAATACATATTCTTTGATAAAGAAACACTTGAAATTTGTAAAAGTTGAAATTAGTCACACTATATATTCAACCTTCATAGAATTGAAATACCCTAAATACGATCAAATAAAAAATTAAAGAGTTATACTAACTTCTTTGCGCTTACCATGAACAGTTCTTTTTTTTCTTTTACGTTATCATATTTCTGTACCTGTTCTTCGTATAGGGAACTTGGGATACCATCAACATATTCAATACTTGAACTTGGTATCATACCAAGTTGCTTACATTCTTCTAAAGTGAAAGCACCAAAATGGTCTTCTTTATCAAAAAGCCCTATATTCTTAGGAGGGAAGGCTTTGCATAAAATATAGTACAATATGAGTGGACAAAAAAAAGCAAAGACTGTGTTTCCATAATAAAAGTTTCTCAATCCCGAAGGCATATTTATCAGAGGATTTACACTTGATGCAATTCCTGGTAGGCCGGGAACAACTCCTAATACCCATACAACTATAGCTCTCCAATTGAATCCTTTCTTGTAATAAAATGTACCCTCAGGAGAAGTCAGATATAAGTCATGTAAGGGAATAATGCCCTTGCATATAAAATGGTAGTGAGATACCACTATGGCAATGATAGGGGTGACAATAACTCCGAATGAGCTCATAACACTCATGAATACAGATGATGTGTTATAAAAATTCCACGGCTGTACTGCCCAGGAAACAAGGGCCGTTATAATAGCACCCCTTCGGATGTTAAAAAACTTTGGAAAAATACCTGATATATCCATCCCTCCAGCAAAACCATTTGCTAGCACGTTAAAGGTCAATTGGGAAGATGCAAATGAAAATCCAAGGAAAAAAGCTGCGGCTCGCAACCCAGGGGAGTAATTTTGCTGGAGCCATTTCATCACAATATCTGTAGGTAACCAAAGTGCCTCTCCATAAAGATCTTTTGTAGCAGATGCACATATTAATCCGAAAAGAGGGACTAGAGTACCGGTTATAAGTATTGAAATAATAATTCCAAGATACATGCTTCCAGTACTTCTTGCAAACCTTGAGTAATCACACTGATTTGTACAGTCCGGAGATAGAGCCCCATACCAAATAGTAATTGAATTTAGCCACATCCATCCTGTTTCAGAAGAACTCAAAGTTACACGTTGGTAGTAAATAGATCCAGGTCCATTATTTTTTGCCAAGCATACTACAAAAATAACTAGAAACGAAATTCCTGTAATCAAACAAGAAAAATTATTGAGCAGATTCATTTTTTCCGGCTTCATGAACAAGAAGAAAAACTGTATTATTTGGAAGCAGAGAAAGCCAACAAAATCTTTTGTACTCATCGCCAAAGATGAAGGAAAGGTATTCTGCATATCCATATAGCCTTTTCCAAAGCTTGAAAACATCAATGAGACTCCTAAGCCGCCTAACCAGCTTTGAGATCCATAAAATACAATACTAAGAACCACCCTAATTATAATTCCTATTCCAGACCCATAAATTCCAAATATCATTCTTTGACAAACAGTATATCCAATATGATATTTGGAACCTGGTCCTGAGTTAAGGCATGTGTAAATAACAATAAGTAGATTACCTAATGTAAGAGCTCCCATTGTGTGTTGTATATTTAATCCTAATCCCAACATAGCTGAGCCAGTGGACCAAGTCCAAATGGTAACATTAGGTATGGCCCAATACCCAAAAAAACCCCAAAACCCCCAAACCCTGCGGTGGGGCGGCATGGGCTCTAGATCTGGGTTTAAGAGTATGGTAGGTTTCTCATGTCCTTCGTGGGGTACCTCAAGGCGCCGGCAAATGGCCATTAATTGTTCATTCATTTATATCTTAGTCCTGAATCCTCATCCACCCTATTACTACTATAATTTTATATATAAAAGAAAATATACCGTCTAGGGCCGCATTTTTTTTTAATTTAGATGATAACGAACTGTTCTGTATCTTTCTAAAATCTCACACCAACGATTGCGCAAGCTATTGCGCTGTGTTTAACTCAAGCTAAAATTACTGAAAGCGCAACCTAGTGACAGCTTCGGCGCCTCTCGATCTCCTCCTATTCGGGAATTTTGAGAAAAATTTGTGACCGCTATATGAATTGAATTAAATTAATACCATAAAACCTCTATTTATAAGAGGTAGCTCGATCTTCTACCTTACAAGGGCTAAAAACCAGTATTTTAGCCATTCTTTGTAAAATTGTTTTATGAATAATATGAGAAGTTTTGAAACGAATCCTTTTATCATATCTAATCTGCATTTTCAAGATGCGCTTCTGACTTGCATATTGATGATTTCAAAATTATAGATCCTCCGAATTGTATTCATCGCTTCTCATTTACCGGCACTTTCATTATTCATAAAATTAAAACAAATCAATATGTAATTGCTTAATAGGCTGTCATTATATTTATATATTCAGTTATTACATTCATGAGTCTTAGTTTCGGAAGAATTAGGTTTTGTTTGGTACTTAAACAATCTAAAAAACTGCTAATCATGACATCTAAAAAGCGGTTTATTTTCTTTAATCCTACCTTCTTTAGATTATATATACTTCACGACCAAAAATCTTATTTGTAACATATTCTTTCATTTTTTCCAGTCTTGCTCCATGAATATTAGCATGCTCATGTAATTACTCGATTTTCTGTTGGCGCAAATTCGCAGGTTTTATACTAACCTAGAACCACTAGGGTTTCTTAATCATCAAGGGAACCGAAATACAATTCATGTACATAATAATTACAAAAATACAATCTATCTTTCATAAAAAAAAAAAAAAGCAAATTGGAAGGAGTATATTTGAAAATAAATCTGATAATTTATCGATATACAACAATATGGTATATGTGACAAGGTTAATCAACTTGATGTACTCTAAAAAAATAATAGTAGACTATCGAGTACAAACGCTAATGAATTTGCAATATCTATAATTTTTTTAGCACATCTACTCCAGGCTCTTCTGTGGTTTAGACAACAAGAATTCGTTTAAAGCATCGTCACCCCCAGTGTATGTAACTTCATGAATAGAGCCTCTATTCTGATGTTCTGTTTCAGCGATAGCTGTCAAAAATACTGCAAATGGGGCCCTGTTAACCTTCCAACAAGCATTCTCTTTGAAGGAGTGCATAACTCAAATTATTCTGACGTAAAGGCACAGATGGAATGTAGAACACAGATGAATCTTGGTAGCCTCCATGCAAGGAATCTACTGCATGGATTAAATCACAGTACCAAAATACCATATCACTAGAATTGACCTCTGGAATATGGGTCATTATATTAATAATATCAATCTCCATATGCGTGTCGTTTCTTAACACTAAATATTCCCAGGTAAAGCCCCTGGGATAGACTTGTTGAATATTAGTTCGTTAGCGTCATCAAAAAAAGGCTTCAAGATGTACTATGCTGTACATTCCTTTAGAAGGCACAAAAATTATAGAGTCGATTGCATACTTAATATTAGAGTTTGCAACCCAACCTTGAATCCTTCTAGATACAATTCAGATACCCTGAGAATTGTAAAAGTTTATCTTAGCATTAATTCTGTCTGAGACACCATAAGGGACATAATTTTCCCAATTACCATCAAATTTTTACCTGTAACAGCTAGCATACAGTTTCTTTCCCCATATCTCTAGCGACCCTCCATCTACATGAGGTCTAAGAGAAAAAGGAGAGTCACCAGGCTCTCTAACTCTAAATCTATCAGCATACAGGATTTTTTGGTCAAGGCATGCAAGTGCTTGATCATTTACTTTCCAAAGTTTATTTATAAATTTCATACATTTTAAAACGCTTGGAGAATTTCCAGCTATTTTTTGCGACCCGCCCAGTATATTTCAAAAACTACCAGGGAATTAAAAGAGTAGTCTTTGGTATTAGGATTCATCTTTGCATATGATAATGCCTTTCTCTTCCCAGAAGATTTCTCTGCTTCTGGAACAACATCTTTTATCAGCAAATATCCCCGTTCATAATTTCATCTCTTTTTTCGTCTTTCATATTTACAAATTCTGTAAAATCTATCGCAGAAATTACACTCGAATCATTTTTATTCATTAGACCTATACCTTCCTTCAAAGATGGCTTCAAGCTGATCCAGCTTTGTTTAAGAGCTAAAGGATCTTTGATTAGTCCTTTTTCAATTTTATAAACTTTTCATTTCCAAACAATGATATTTTTCCATCAAATGGAGCAAACACAGCAGAATTGTCTCCACTTCTGTTTACGTGCTTTTTAGGAGCTTAACTCTCCGTATATTTTTCAAAATATCTTCAACGGTACTTTGGCTTCTCACCAATTAATATTCATATTTTGTATAAGGTGCTGAAGTAATTGAATACAAGATTTTGCAGCTATTTTATGGTGATTTTTTCTTAGAAACTCTATCCTGCATAAAATACGCAAAAGGTATGCCTCCCGCTCAAAATGCTACAGTATTTGTGCCTATTCAAACCTGAAATGGAAAACAATGCAGGAGTAGCTTTGTCAATACGAAATATACTACTACGAACAAAAGGCACTTATTTTCTCAGTAACAAGTATCATTAACTACTACTAGAGGGAAAATTAGCTGCCTGTGAATCTTGTAGAAGGCGGCGCAGAAAGTGCTTTCTCAGAGATGGATTAAAAATATGCTAATCCTGTCAAAAAAACCAAAAACAATGCAGATGGGACGCAGGTATGGTGCTAGCAAGTTATAAGGTTAAAGAAAAAGAGAAACTTCAGCAGTAAATTTAAGAAACAGTGCTTTTTAGAAATGAGAATGAAAATAAATTTGTATGTATCCTGCTATTGTCTTTGATAGTTAGTAGAGATGCTTTTGTATGTTTTGACGGTGATACTTTTGGATTATGCTATACATGGAGAAGAGACAGCGAAAAATTTAACTGCGAGCACCTTCAATCCCTAGATTAATTAACAGCATTTGTAGACTCTCAAAGTGGATTTGAGCTTCCATCTGAACTTGTGCGATGTAACTTGGTTTCACTATTTTTAGAAAACTACGATCTTATTTTGCCCGTAGTAGATGGATTTATTATTAGTGATGTTTCCTCAGCCTGTGTTACGCTTGAGTGCTATGATGCTTAGCGCCTCCAAAGGTGAAGAACCCCATAAAAAATTTCTTTTCGAGAAAGCAAAGCCATTTAATGAAAATTGCGAAATTCTTCAAATGATTGAAAAAAATAAAATAGTTTTGTTGCAGTTTTTCTTATTGCTGGCTACATATGAAAAGGGATTAATGGTCCAATTTAGCAAAGGAGTATATTAATAAGACATGCACTATCTGCGGGGGGGCTATTTATCACTAGGATATCGGGCAGAAAGAACATATTCAACTCACCCCGCGAATTTGATTTGGATGATCAAATCGATTACTCTCGTGGTATACTCTGAGATTATTTTGACTTCATTTTGCTTTGACCGAATCATTTCGGTCATTTCTGGTAGAGAAATGCTATAAGGCTGTGCGAATTTAATGGTTGAGAAAATATTCATCTCTGATTATGATAAGGGTGCCTGTAGTGCGTCTGATTTAGCAACTTTTAAGTCTTGGTTATCTTTATGTAGCTAGCAGTGAGACTGCAATGCAGTAAGTACCGTCCTCCTTTGCAAGGAAAATTGACTGTAGCTTACAGGAAGGAAGATGTGCTAAATTGGGTAAGTGAAGATGTAGCTACAAGGCAGCCAACTCGCTCATTGCTACATGTGTGTCATGCCCATATAGCTCTTTTGGTGTTAACGTGTGAAATTAATCCCATAACAGTCATCACTAATGAACCTCAAGTATAAAGTGGCGATGAGGAAAAAAATAGAGATGAGTATCTCCTTATTAGGAAATATTTTAAGGTAATATTAGATATCCATGAGCTGAGGATAATTCTTCATCATGTTCTCGTTGCACATGCCTTACTATATTATCTTATCTGAGATTGAACATAAAATACGAAAAGTATCGACCCATACAGATTTAGGCCCTTGTCTCCCAACTATTACAGTCGTTCAAACAATATTGGCGGGTTACAGCTTCAGGGTGTAACCTTTGTGAAGCTTCCTTACATAGGCGATTAAATATTGAAGAGTGGACTTGTTTAAAGAATTTTTTTTATTTCAAATTAAAAATTATATCACATAGTTCTCTAATTAATGGTATATCTTTGTGATCAAAAAATCAAAAATGAATAAAACGCAACATGGGCAACATGGGCAACAACAAAATAAAATTTAAGCCTAATCAAATTTCACAGCAAAAATTAAGCCAATACAGACAATATGAAAGTAAATAATAATGACAAAGAGCCGACAGTCATATCACCAGCAGCGTTGCTATGTTGGCTCACCGAAGCCAGAGATATGGTAGCTGTTGATGAAGCAGCTGTTGATGAAGCAGCTGTAATCGATGTAGTTAAAGAAGTGGCAGAAGCAGTAGCTGACGTAGAAGATGATACTGAACTTGCAGATTGCTTTTTCACTTTGACAGAAATACAGCCCAGTGGAGCAGAATTATTATAGTAAGCTAATGCATAGCTTGACTTGCTATAGCCGTAAGGATCAAATGGAATATTTTTACAAGCGTAGAAACCATCTTCAGTACCATTAACTTCAAGGTAATCATTATTAAATTGCACATCGGATTGCCCTACAACACCAACTATAGCAGCGTTTTCATATATGTAAAAAGTAGAATTGTAAGTCAAATCAGCACCTTGTATTTCTCTGTATAACTTTTCAGTTGCGGCGTCATAAGAATAATTAGAAGAACTGTCACCCAAAAAGAGTACATCAATGCCAGCTCCTTCGTGAAGTCCACTAAGGCCTTGGCCGTTGATAGAATTGTCACTTGATTCTACTTGTAATCCGAACATCAGTTCAGATGCAAAAGTCAAAGAGGCCAACCCAAGCAATGTAGTGAAAATAGATCTCATATATAATTTTAGTTGAATTTGGTATACGAAGTGAATTAAACTTTAAAATTCTTATTCATAGAAATTAAGTCAGATTTAAGCTACTTTATATGTTCAATTTGACTTTCACAAATGCTTATATCAAAACCGATTACTAAAAATAGATAACGTTCTATTCAAATTGTGCTATTATGCTGATTAAATTTTACAGCTGCTAAGCAAAAACGCTTCTCATTTGTCCTGAAGAGGTCATTTCTATTGCTCAGATCGCATAAGATCATGCCGGCGGTTAAAGATTTTTCACAAATGTTGCGTTATACTTCCCAAAATGCATTTAATGATGTCATTGAGCGTGAATGTCTTTTTTTTTTTAACGCTGAAATAGTAAAAACAAAAATACTATTCTTCTTCAATGTTTTTTCATATGGTACAATTCAAATTCAAATTGGTTTTTTAGTAATTCATCTAACATTTTAGTAATTCATCCTATTATTGTAGTAATTCATGCAACAAAGTTCTAAATAAAGCTAAGTGATGAACAAATCCTATACAGATTGGAGCTTATGTTTACCAGCATATGTTTCATGAACGATTGAATCAAATTTCAACTAATTCCTAATAAAGAAGGGTTTTTTCCTATTCTTCGTCCCCTCACATCTTAACTTTTGGAAACTAAATTGGTAGCTTAATCAGTCTTGCTATTCAATTCTAACATGCATAAATGGAATAAGTGATAATGTTAATGGTCCAAGAGAGCAAAACCCTTACGTCATCCAGAAATTATTGTCAAAAGAAAAAACTCTTTTTATACACTTTGAATAATCTTCAGCATTATCTAAAGTCATGATAGGGTTCTTCTTCTGGCATAATAATGTCTCATAGAGATGAAAAAAGTCTGTTGATGCGAATATTTATAACCAAATACAAAATAGATGAAGATAATATGTAAGCTGCAGCTGAAATTAGTGGTAAGTGGATGAATATATGTATTTGTATAGTGGCGTCCAATATTTTGTCACTTTCACATGGAACAGACTATTACAGGACGTTTACGAAAATGTTTTCCAACAAAAACTTCTGAATGAAAAATTCATTTAGCCCCCATATACGGAGCTAAAAGATGTCTTTATTTGGTTAATATCATAATTAGCATAAAGACATAATTGCAAAAGGATTCTAGATTTTTGAGGATTCAAGATTCCAGATGCTACCGCGCCATCAAACCCATTTCCTGGTCGTACATCGTCTACTGGTACGGTTCCATCCACTGTACGGTGTGAATATACAACAGGGATCTGGTATTTTTCCCACATCTCCTTCGCAACATCATTACCACCGGTTGTCCATGATCCGGCACCCAGACCAGCAAAAATAAGGCCTTTTGCACCAACTTCCACAGCTTTTTCGATCAAACTTGGATTAAGTCCCTGATAACCGTATAAGATTATTACTTCTGGTAATGACGTGGCGTTGCTGATATCAAAAAACTGACTGCCATATGGTCGTGCTGGTGGGTAGTACCATATGATTTCATTATTTACAAATGCTCCCAAATATCCCTGCTCGGTTGCCTTGAAGGTATCTAAAGCAACGGCATTCATCTTTGTAGTCCAAAATCCACTTGCAATTCTGTCATTGAGCATTATCATTGTACCACGGCCCTTTGAACTACTGGAACTAGCGATTGAAGCTGCTTCATACAAATTCATTGGACCATCAGCAGATATGGCTGTGGAAGGACGCATAGCACCTACAATTACGACGGGATTTTCTGAATTTATAGTGAGGTCCAAAAAGAATGCAGTTTCTTCCATAGTATCTGTACCATGAGTTACTACAGCACCTGTAATTCCTTCATTTAAAGCATCAGTAATATTACCATATAATGCCAACAAGTGCGTTGTATTCAATTCATTGGATCCTAGATTAGAAACCTGAGTGTACTCAATATTGGCGACTTCCTTCAACGATGGTACAGCATCAACCAAGTCCTCTGCTGTCAAACCCACTGAATAACCTGCAGTTTGTGAATCGCTCGTACCTTTGCTTGCAATCGTCCCGCCCGTACCAAAAATTTTAATGGTAGGCAAAGACGCATTCAAGTCCCTGGCAATAATATCAACGTACATTGCTTCTATCGAAATAACTCCTGAACAGAGTAAATAAAGTTTTCTCCAAAGCATTTCAATTACAGTGATTGAATTGAGACATGGATCGCGGACACTTAAGTACCCTGATTCCTAATTTTAAGGAGACAAACCGTAATTGGAATACTTATGACTAAATTGTAACTTGTCGTATTAGGTAGAGATTGGGCTTCTTCTAAACAAAAGAGGGATAATCAAGGTTATCTTGCTTATCAACGGCTCAACCTTCCATGTGAACTATAGAAGTAGTGCATATACGCTTTATCTTATCTTCAGTAAAGCACTATTAACTTAGGCACTATGCACCAATCCTTGGTAACTTTTCACCTGAACACAATAGAAATGATATTTAAAACTCTAGCACATTTTTTTTTTTTTTTGAAAATGGAATATATCATGTTAATTATTATCTAAGTAAATTATCCTAATGCCGTTGAAAATTTTAACGGGGATATTAAGTAGCAGGACCTTAGACTGCATTCCGATCCTATGAATCTGATTCCTCAGTTTTCCAATTTGGAACCAATTGCTTGGCAATTTTCATCCTCTAATCCCTAATTTAATGGAACACTCCGAACGAAGAACTCTTCCGGAATTTAGTTTGCAATTATTTGTGAAGTCACAAATACGGCTCATATCCTATCTGGAGGATGGTACCCCTCCATGTGGGGTAACGGTCAACTATTTTATATTATTCGCGACGGGTATTGTAAAGCCATGTATTACCCCATATTTTTTTGATCTAATACAGATATACATGCAAGGCATACTTTTGAATACAATATATGGAAAGATATAATCTGTAAAACTTCCTTTTTGTGATGTGACGGTCTTATTTTTAAAATAACGGAACTAAAATCGGTGAAGGTTTAAGCCTCTTTTGAAATATCTATTATATAAAACTAGACTTTTTGCATTCGTGTTAATACTTGAAATTCTTAACGAATAATATCTAAATGAGCGACGATATTGAATTTAATAATACAAGTGGCATGAAGTTGGAGGATGTCACACCGAAACTTCCAAAGATGTGGTGGAATTATAAAAATCTACTGTTACTTAACTTTTTCTTGATAGGTTCAATTCTTTCACAGGTCACATCAGGGTATGATGGCTCAATGATGAATAACTTACAAACTTTGAAGCCTTGGCAAGAATACTTTGATAATCCAAGTGGGGCAATTCTTGGTACTATGAATAATGGTGTTACAGTTGGAACTTTAATCTCGATTCCATTTGCCTGGTACATCATTGACTATATAGGTAGGAAAAAGTCAATTATTATGGGCTGTATGTTCGTTATTGTTGGTGCAATTTTACAAGGATGTGCCCAAAATTTCGGAATGTTTGTAGGCGGAAGGATATTATTAGGAGTTGGATCATGTCTCTCATCTGCTGCAGCTGGTCCTTTGATTGCTGAAACAGCTTTCCCCAGTGAAAGACCTGTTATTAATGCAATGCTATTAAATACCTGGGGATTTGGCTCATTGCTCGCGGGTGTTGTTACCATAGGGCCTTATTTCGGAAGTATGAGATTTGATAACTGGTCATGGCGTCTTCCTTCGTTGCTTCAGATGGCTCTACCTGCTATTCAGATGGTTATAGTATTTTTTGGGCCCGAGTCTCCAAGATGGTTGGTAAGTAAGGGAAGAGAAGAAGAAGCTCGCCAGATCTTAATTAAATATCACGGTTTTGGCGATGCTGATAGTCCTTTGGTAAAATTTGAAATGGCTGAGATCACAGCATCACTTTCAAAGGAGGGTGTAAAGTTGAAAGATTCTTTTAGATTATGGAGGAAATCTCCAAGGAGGACATTTATCGTCTTTGCTCTTCCCGCTATGCAACAACTTTGTGGTAACGCTTTAACGGCTTATTATCTTAACACAATCTTAGAATCCTTGGGATTCCATTCAACGTTAGAGAAGTTAAGAATCAGTATCGGCATGTCAGCTTATGCAACCGCTGTTGGAGTTGCAGGCAGTGTATGTGTAGGTTTATTGAAGAGGAGGTTCATTTTCCTTTTTGGATACTTGAGTCAGGGTTTTGCATTTATACTTTGGACAATTTTATCATCCCTTAATGAACAAAGAAATTTCAAAGACAAAGGTTTGGGAATTGGCGTTGTTGCAATGATTTACTTACATTCTGGTTTCAATGGGTTCTATGCCCCTTGTGGTATGGCTTATGCAACTGAAATCTGTCCTTATATTTTAAGAGCACAAGGTGCTACGATTTACCAACTAACTGGTAACATAGCAGGTTTGTTTAATAACTACGTCAATCCAATTGGTTTGGATAACATTGGATGGAAATATTACATTGTATGGTGTATCTGGCTTTTCGTTCAAGCTGCTATTGCTTACTTCTTCTTCCCGGAAACTTTTGGACTTGGTCTAGAAGAAATATCAAAGAAATTCGGCGAAGAAGATATAACATTGTATATGGATTATAATCTAGGCCCTACTGTTCATTCTGAGAATGAAAAATTTGAACTGATCGTTGAGAAAACAGATTTCGAGCATAAAGAGAAAGCATCGACTATACAGGTAATTTGAAGAAGCAATTAGTTTTACGTAATTAATGTTTTTATGATTTTTTTTAATGTTGGATAGTTATTCCAACTTTAATTAATAATATATATTAGTAATATATAAACTAAAGTAATTGATATTTCAGCTTTATGGTGAAATCGCAAGCTTTAGTGAGCACTTTTCCTCATTTTAAAAATTTGCAACTAAACTGACATTTAGCAGTTCTAAAGGCTAAATCAGTCTGAAATTTGAAGTAAGCAGATAATATGGTATACTCAATACCCCATATTTATGACTTTGCATCCGAGATTTGCACCGAAGAAATTGTAATCCATGTTTCGCTATTTAGAATCTAATAATGAATTGGATGTTTGCATACGACATTACCTCAGTTGCCATATTTTTTCACTAGTTTCAATACTTGATTAAACTAAGCTTTGAACTGTTTTTTCATACATTAGTCATAACCAGATGAGTTTAATATAATCTGATTCCATGTAAAACTTTCTTATTCTCATACATTTTTTATCTAAGAAACATACATAAATTTTAATGGCATAATTTTATCGATCATCTAAAAAATTAACCAGATCATTGATTCCAGGAACCTTGTACTGAAAATTGGCCCATTTTATACGACCAAGTGTGGCAATTCATCAACTGTACCAGCAGTACGACTGTCAGATTTATGGGAGTCCAGCAGTACTCAGTTGTATTCAAATGAGGATAGTTATTTCTGTCTCCCATATAAACAAAGTTAGAATATTCCCCATTCACGCCATTTAAAGGAAACGCATAATGAACTTGCGAATCAAAAGTATTTGTACCAACTTCGGCTATATCTTGGGTAAACAGACCACTAAGTAAATCTGATATATTACTAGCTTGAACATATACATTATCATTTGAAGACCAGCCAGACGTATGCGATACAATCAAAGTATATATGCCATCTTGCTTGAAGATTACCGGAGATTCAAGTGCACCTGGACCAGTGCATACATCATCAATTTCAGAACTTAGACCATCTTCAGATAACTTAGAAATTCTAAGAGCACCATTTACTTTACCGTTAGCATTAGAGGAGTATATCAAGTAAGCTGATTGTTTTTCATCATCATCCACATAAAGTCCGAGGTCCCAGGATTTTAGTCCTCCAACTTTATAACAACGTTGAAACTCCCAATCTGATTCTAATTTGTCTGAGGTTGCGACCGAAACCATTGTATTATCATATT
This sequence comes from Debaryomyces singareniensis, assembly GCA_031081795.1. NCBI lineage: Eukaryota > Fungi > Ascomycota > Pichiomycetes > Serinales > Debaryomycetaceae > Debaryomyces > Debaryomyces singareniensis. The sequence continues at coordinate 1,583,911 of JARYSX010000002.1, forward strand.
GAGCATCAGTGACATGGGAATACATCACATATTTGTTTGTATGCTTGTTGAAGTAAATTTTTGGCCTCTCCAAAACTGCAAATTCTGAGCACCCAGTTACGTTGCCGCCATTTGCGCTACTCCATCCAGGGCTTTCAGGATTAACCAAGGTGTTCACAAATTCCCAATGTTCCAAATCTCTGGATGCATAGAGGTTCACGCCTTTAAATGGATCGCCATTAGTAGCACCTGTGAAATCGTTGCCGTAAAGATAGAAGATGTTGCTATTATCCTCTCTGTACATTCCTCCCGAGTGAGCCTGGATTTCATTTCCACTAGTATCGTACAATAGAGTACCATAGGTTACATTACCAATATGAATATTTCCATGGCCGTGACCTTTTCCACTTCCATGGTCTTTGATTACTCCTGCTAAGCATAGTTTGAAGACAAAGAAAAATACAACGTTATGAAGAAGCATTTTGAGGAATATGGTAATTGGAAAAACAACGAAATATCTGTTATATTTATAAGCACATTCTCTCTGGGTAAAGAGTAAATGTTGAAAATTCTATTAGGAAGCTTCAAGCACGGTATGGTGAGTCGACTATGGAAGCTCATGTAAACGAAATTTAGTGTTGGTGGGGTACAATAAGAGTTATTCAAAATGAATAATTGCACCGAATCCCCATAACTGAACAACGAAATGTTATTGTTCATTTATTTTTCATCTAATTTGATAACAATAATGCTACTATCATCAACTACATAAAAACACCCCACTTTTTTCTAAATCAAAACGGTGAGCCCAAATTTATAACTTAACTAATTGGATAAATTTTCGGTTGCGGTTGTAAAAACTCATTGGTTTGAATGGTCAGTCAATCAATTCCTTTAGCATTACAATTGCATCACCCAACGGAGAGTATATAGCTTATTATAAAATTTTTAACGAAATATATCCTAACGTTTATTGAAAGGACTGTTACTTTGAGGATCCTCTTTATGAGTTTGTTTAAATAAGCCTCTACGCTGCTGTATAGTGATAATAGTGGGGAAATACTCAATTTGAATCATCTTTAACAATTAAAAATTAAGTTTACTAATAGAAAATTTGAAAATTTTGCTCATGTTATTAAAAAGATTACAATAATCAGCATAGCGGCTAAAATAACGAGCTGGCAAACTGAAAAAGTTCAAGCATATCATATGCATACTCCACAGTAATTAACTATTACCGAAAATTAAACCTGCACCCCACCCAAAATACAACTAGGATGAATCTCCGGATACTGCATACACAACACAAGAAGTGCAAAATCTATATAATCTATGATTTCGGAATTATATTTGTAAGTAATCTATATTGGTCATGGTAGCAACTTCTCAAACAATTGAAGAAATAGATGATTTCTGTAAAACAGAAGTCAGAATAGACCCCAGACGTATTACTGGAAAGATCGATCCTCGTATCTATAGTGGGTTCTTGGAGCATTTGGGTCGTTGTATATACGGGGGAATAGTAGAGTTGGAAACCCCGTTCAAAAATTTAGTAAATGAGCAGGGATATCGTCTTGATGTTGCTAGTGCTCTTCAGGAAATGCAGATGCCAATTATTAGGTGGCCCGGAGGTAATTTCGTGAGTTCGTACCACTGGACAGATGGAATTGGAAAGAAAGAAGATAGGCCCCGTCGTCCTGAGTTAGCTTGGTTAAGTGAAGAACCCAACCAATTCGGTACAGATGAATTCTTACACTGGTGTGAATGGATGAAAGTAGAGCCTTATATATGCTTGAATATGGGAACCGGGTCTTTAGATGAGGCTTTGGGTTGGATCGAATATTGCAATTCAAATGCAAATACTTTTTGGGCTAACCTAAGGAGGAAAAACGGACGCGAAGAGCCATATAATGTGAAATATTGGGGCCTTGGGAATGAAGTCTGGGGGCCTTGGCAAGTAGGTCAGATGAATGAAGAGGACTATTGCAAAAAAGCTACACAGTGGGCCAAAGCTATCAAATTGTTAGATCCTAGTGTTAAGTTGATTAGTTGTGGTAATAATGGATTTTCTACATGGGACAGTACGGTTACTAGAGAATTATTCCAGTGGGTAGACCTCCATTCTATTCATTTGTACACAGCTGATGTAAGAGACAAGCAAAAGAACCTTATTGTCACGTCAGCTGTAGAAGTTGCAATTGAAAGTGCTGCCAAACTAATAGATTTGGCTAAGATAGCAAATTTTGAGTTTACAAAATCAAGCAGTGTAAGTGGTCAAGTGGATGAAAACAAGAAAAGGCACCATGTTGAGATATGTTTTGATGAATGGAATGTGTGGGATCCAGAAAGAGCAGGAGGATCTGTTGGGTGTGAAGAAAAGTATACGTTGGGAGATGCTGTTGCTGTTTCCTCATGGCTCAACGCATTCGTTAGACAGGCAAACAATCTTTCAATGGCGAATATTGCACAATGTGTGAATGTAATTGCACCTATTATGACTAAAATGGACGGAATGTTTTTTCAAACTACTTACTACCCTTTCGTTTTATTTTCACAGAAAATGCGTGGCGAATCTCTAAATATTCATATTACCTCACCTCTCTATAAAGGTGATACTGACTTTGGTGGGCTGAACAAAGATTGGTTAGGTGATGTGGAAAAAAAGATTCCATTTTTAGACTCATCAGCTTCAATTAACGGTAACAAGATTGTCATATCTATTTCGAATAGATCAATTGAAAATGATGCCATCACTAAGCTACACCTTGCCGTAGACTTCAAGAAGGTCATAGAAAACAAAACTTGGAGACTTTCCCACGATGATATAGATGCTATTAACACGTTTGAAAATCCAGATAATGTTAAAGTCTTAGAGGGAAGTCTCACCAATTTTTCTAAGGATGACTTTGGAACCTTAGCAACCTTAGAAGTAAAGCGCCATTCATTTATGATGATAGAAATAACCATTGAAGAATAGATACTGAATATACATTCAAGTAATTATCTTTTAAAGAAGAAGTCTATCAAAAAGAGCAATGTTTCGAAATGTTTATTATCTGATATAAAGTTTAACTCCGGCGTTTTAGCAATATTAGCGTTTTTGTTACATTTCAACAAGAATAAAGGATTTGCCTAAGCTACCATAAATCAAAGGTATCTACAGCTGACAAATTTCAGGCTTTGGGTTCATTATCTAATAATGAGCATTCTTGAGATAGGAGCTTTTGAGATAATCTTATTGAGTATTCATATTGAACACTTGTGCCTTTCTACTGAGAATAAAGTAATTACCATATTTATATTGGTTTTGTTCATACAGACATAACTATTAAAAATTTCTCAAACTGAAGTTAAAAATTATACCATACTTTCTTGCTTTTCTTCTACTGATCTAATTTGACTGAGTCTCTCTGGATCATCATGGAAGGCTTGTTCAATTTTCAATGCAGTTAATCTCTTCTTTTCTGCCATACTGGCCTCATTATTTTTGGTTAAAATGATACTAGATCTGACTGGATGTTCAGACTCGAAGATCAATTCAATCTCTTCCAAGCTTAGACCTTTGGTCTCGACAAAGCACCAGTAAATAATTATAAGTTCTACCAAATCCCAGAAAACAAAGAAAACGTAGAACCAGTACTTTATATTTTTCATAGCAACAGGAGCAGCATAGGTATTCACGAAACCTGCAGCACCTTGGACTAATTGGAACAATGCCATACCTTTTGCTCTCATTTCACTACTAGAAATTTCAGCAGGATATAATGGTTGAAGTGGTGTGTAACCAAACGCGAAGAAGACATTGTTAAAAATGTAAATGAATGCAATACCAGCTCTACCAGCAGCTTTATTCCCATAGTTTTCATGTGCTGCAATACAGGCTGCTATGATGGCAAATGAAACCACAAAACCAGAATTAGCGTAAATAAATGCAAATCTTCTACCAAGCTTACCAACTAAAAGAGACCCAGAGGTAGCAAATATGTAACCCAAAATAGAATTAACACCATTAAGTAAAATTCTTGTATCTGGATTAGAAATACCCAAATCTTCGAAAAGATTAGTAATATAGTATCCGACAACGTTAGAACCAGAAAATTGACCAAACCATGAAGCTGCAATAACTAAAAGTGAACTTCTAATCTTTGCTTTCAGCTTAAATAATACTCTAATATCAAAATAGTCTCTGATTGTAAGCTTTGGAACAGCTAATAATGACATTTCTAACTGAGCCATTTCATATTCCACAAGAGGGTGGGACTCATCGCCATTAGTGTGATACTTGACGAAAAACTTCCTTGCTTTTTCTTCATCTCCTTTCATATAGTTGTATCTAGGACTTTCAGGTGCAAATGCAACTAAGCATACAACAAGACCAGGACATAACATTTGAAGCCACAATGGAATTCTGAAAGCACTGTCACTATCCTTGAAAGTTTTAGAAGTACCATAACAACTCCAAGTAGCAATAATACTTCCGATATAATACAATGTGTTGTAAATACCACAAAGCACGGACCTTTCATTAGGAGCTACGATTTCCAAAAGGTAAGATGTACTTAAAGAGCACGCCAAACCTGATCCAAAAGAAAGTAAGAAACGACCACCCATAAAAGTAGAACTATCATTAGCAACGGCTGTAATAATCACACCAACAATGACAATACAAGAACCTGACAAAATAGTATACTTTCTACCAATAAAATCACCTAGCCACACAAAAGCAGCTACGCACATTTGCCCAATCTGGAAAATAGAAAAGACCAAACCAGTACTCAGCGCAGTGTTAATTCCTAATTTCTTTGTAAATCTCTCGACTGTTATCAATGAAGATAACAAAGAACCATCATAACCATTAGTAGTAGAAACGAAATAAATACCTAAACAGGACATGTAAATAAGCATTCTACTACGGGTCCACCTCTTCACAGGATGACTAGCCAAGATTTCTTTATAACCATCAGGTTGTACCTGATATTTCTCTAATTCCAGCTGATCAAGTTTACCATCTTTATGCAGGTAAACACTAAGATTGTTAGCAGAACTCAGGGAAGCCTTAGCTTCAAGCTGACTCCCATCATCAGTCCTCTCTTCCATTAAATTATCGTTATTCATTATATTTTTTGTTGATAGTGATTTCATATTTGGATAAATGAACCTCATTAAATATTCAGCTCTCATACATACAAACAATATTTTTTTACATCACGGACTAAAACTATTCGGTGGATTGTACTATTTTGGGATCATCAAAAAATGGACTGGTTTTACTTCACGTGTGGAGTGCGTATCTCCAGTCATATATCTTTGTTGTCCGGCATATAATATGCTGTTTCTTCAAGTAAAGCTTTTAACCGTGTGATTTGTACGTATTATCATCTTCCCCTCGGCTTGACGCGCCCCACATAGGATCTTTCATATTACAGCGGAGTTGCATGAGTGCAAAAAAACTTCCTTGAATTGTATATATGCCCGTGCGGAAATTAACGACGACATATATATTTAGCTCAATGCTCCGAATCTTACTAAAAAAAAAACGCTGATGATTTCACTGCAAAGCAAGGACAGCTTGTTCCCCAGTAATTCACATTCCAATGATACAGATCAGCATTTGGTTGATCATCCTAAAAATTTACCAATAGAGTTATTAATTCTGGATGATAGTGAAGATACGGAGGAAACTGATAAACATAACAAGGATAAAAAGCAAATTGGTGAAAGTGAAATTAAATTCCAATCAAATTCTAGCACTGGGGTTAATTTAAAATTATTGAAAGCATGCACATTCTGTCGAAAAAGAAAAGTAAAATGTGTAGTTCCGCCAAATTCTCAGTCTTGTCAGAACTGTATTCAGAGAAATAACGTATGCGTATTTGATCATAAATTCATAATGCGTACGAAACGAAAATTGGTGAACAAAGATCATTCCAGTACACAAGAAAAAATAAAAAAAATTGACGCGGATGTTATTTCCTTTACGAAAAACCCTGGTAAATTCCGAATAAAGTATGATCCCGTGACGCAAGGCTCGCACATTTTCGTCGCTACAACAACAAAACTGCAAGCGGATAAAGGTGGGCATAAAATAAAATTAAACATCAGTGGTAAAGAAGGTACTGAAAATCCGCTAGTTCACTTGTATGATACCCATATTGGACCATACACACCATTTATTCTGCCAACAATCTTACATTCTTTGCATTATCTGGACTCAGATTTGAAACTTGATAAATTCTCACAATTTTGCATTCATGTAGCTTCAGTGTCTTCTCCCATTAACCAAATTCCTTCTGGAACTTCAGACTTTCTATTAGATGTGTTGGCTGATTTTCTATACAATGATCATAATGTTAACTGGAACGAAGCTTCGCTTTCTTGTTTTTTTCTTTTACCATTGAGAATCAAAGTTCCATCAGATATAGTGGAAGATAAGCTTAAGAGATTCATTGCCCTCTACAAATCGAAAAATGGAAACGTTTCGATAAATCTTATTGTAGGAGCTATGGTTGTAGATGCCTTCTACACATTACTCGAACCTAATGATCTTGTTACTAATAATCTTCTGTTATTGTCCACTATGAAATCATATATTGATACACTAAACAAAAAATGTTTCAATTATCATTTTCTTTCAGTCGGGTATCTCATCTACAAATATTTTCTGTTATCTAGAAACGAGGTGATGGAATCTAAAGAAAGGAGAATCAAGCTATTAAAACTTGAATTTGAAATGCTCTTATGGCCAGTAATGTTGACGAGAGAATTATCTGTAGTGGAGGACGATTTGTTAGCTACCCCAGAAGCTTTCTTGTTGCATGTTTTGCATAATATGCTACTTACTGTGTTTTATTACGGAGCGATAATGTATGAAGAGAGCTTCGGGGAAATGAAAGCAGTTTTTGCAGTCCCTGGACTTTACCACTTTATTGCGGGAATGGCAAAAAGCACATTTAGAATGAGTGATGAAATTGTTAACAGGTGGTCGATAATTGCTAACTGTCAAGTTCAGACAGCGAAGTTGACGCTAGCATTATACGAAGTCATGGAGTTTGATCTGATTATTTCGGCACTTAGATGTTTTAAGAAGCATGGATCTGTCTTGGATGAGGATTTACAGAATCGCATCCACAATCAAGTCCAGGCGCTTCTTGATAAACATGAATATTATAATGAGAGAGACCAGGACAGCGATGGTGCGAAAGTATTTTGGGTATTTAGAGATATTCGAAGCTTGTCTATCCAAATGTACTTAAACGATATAGCAGATAAAGTATAGTAAATAAATTCTATTTTGATTCATTCTTAAAAATCGAATCTTTTATATCATGGGGATCAATTTTATCGTAATTTGCTAATCTCATAGGCATATTCAGGGGAACTAACTCTTCATAGTTTTCTTTGATAGCCTCTGTTAGCTTTTCATAAAGGATTCTATATCCTGATCCGGTGTAATGAATACCATCCATCAAGAATTTGCTGAGGTCGCATGTATCACTTAATAGCTGTTCCTCAGTGTATGAGCTAGCCTCCCTAAATGAATTCCATAAATGAATGAACGGAACATTAAACTGCTTTGCAACTTTTTCAGCTGTGTTGCAATAATTGAGCATAGTTCTATTGGAACATATTCCCGATTCCTTCGCCAAGGCGGGATCGTACACACCAGGTCCAATAAGGACAACTTTTATACCTAAATCTACCACAATTTGGACCATCTCAGTCAAATTAGCCTTGTAGACATCAAGTTCTACCTTCTGATTTGTCTCTCGTGCATCATTCGTACCTAAGAAAATCGTCATTAATTTGATCTCGGAAAATTCTGACATCTCCGCCTTTAAAATTTCAGGTAAAATGTACTTCCCCCAGGCTGTATTATAGCCCCCATAACCTCTATTCAAGACATCGAGGAATCTAACATAGTCATTTTGAAGGACTCCACCGAAGTTGAAGTCCAAGCGTGCTCCGCAACACATCTGCGTGATCGAATCACCAAAGAGTACTAGTTTGTCATATGATATAGGTGGCATAACTTTATTGTTTCACGTAAACGTCTTTCAGATACAATTTTATGGGGATACATATTTCTTGGGGGGTAAATCTCCAACCATGCTATTTATGCGGCGCATGTTCGCCTGAAAAGGTGGGTCAATTTATGTACCCGAAATAGGCAAGTCTCCCGTGTGTTCTATGACCTATACTTACCAATTGCCCGAATCATCTATTTAGCCCCGTTCCAACAATTGTTTAAGCGGCAGACATCTGATTTCGCAAAGAATGAGGAGAGTTTTTCCATAAAACGGAGAATTATACTCTTTCAGAATTTGAGCGTTTCATTCGGATATATATTGAAGCTAAGGTACCTTGAAGCATTAACTTAACGTAGGAATAAAAAATATGACTGTTTTAGAGAATACTACTTCAGTTGAACAAGTTCTCAACAACTGGAAATACAGAGAAGCTAACACTAAAGAATGGAAGAATTCTAGACCTGGTGCTATAACTGAGATTTATGCTGATTTGTTGGAAAACAAGGAGATCCCAGATCCATTTTTGGACTTGAACGAAAAGGAAGTTCAGTGGGTATCTGAAAAGGACTGGGAATACCAGAATACATTTGAAGTCCCAAGTTCTGCATCTGGATTGAAAAATCACGATATGATCTTCGAAGGGTTGGACACCTTTGCTACCGTCTTCTTGAATGAAAAGAAGATTTTGGAGACTGATAACATGTTCAAGTTGTACAAGGCCGATGTGAAAAATTTGATTAAATTCGGTGCAACCAATACATTAAGAATCGTTTTCAAGAGTGCGCTTTTGGCAGGAAGGCAACTTGAAAAGAAATACGGAAAATTGAATTGCTTCAATGGTGAAACAAGTAGACTTTATGTAAGAAAGGCACAGTATCACTACGGTTGGGATTGGGGTCCAGTTTTGATGACATGTGGTCCTTATAAGCCCGTAAAGTTGGCTTCTTATGATGCTCTTATAGATGATGTATACGTTAAACCAACTATTAATTCAGATGGATCGGTGTCCACAGATATTATCACCGAGGTGTTGTCAGATAAACCAGTAACATACAAGGTTGAAGTTTCTGATCCATCTGGAAAGGTTTTGGCATCAGTAGATGAGAAGACTGCGGAAGGGCCAGTCACCACTAAAGTTACTATAGACAATGCGGCCTTGTGGTACCCTCTTGGTGTCGGTGAACAACCATTGTATAACTTTAAGGTATCTCTTGGCAATCAATCTGTTCACAAAAAGGTAGGTCTTAGAAAAGTCGAGTTAGTTCAGGAGACTTTCAAAGATCAAGAAGGATCTTCTTTCTACTTCAAAGTTAATGATGTACCTGTCTATATTGCAGGTTCTAACTGGATCCCAGGTCACTCTATGTTAACTCTATTAACGGAGGACGACTATAGTGAATGGCTCAAGTTAATGGTCAATGGTAATCAAAATATGATCAGAGTCTGGGCAGGTGGTTTTTATGAAACTGATTTCTTTTATGAGGAATGTGACCGTTTAGGTTTAATGGTCTGGCAAGATTTCATGTTTGCGTGTGGTCAATATCCTGGATACCCAGAATTCCTTCAAAGTGTCAAAGAAGAGGCTACTCACCAAGTGAGAAGATTAAGGAACCATTGCTGCATGTCTATTTATGCTGGTAACAATGAGGATTATCAAGTTGCTGAACAAAGAGGATTAGAGTGGAACCCAGAAGATAAGTCCGGTGATTATACCAAAACTGATTTCCCAGCTAGAACGATCTATGAAGCTATTTTGCCCGATTTGGTAAGTCAATTTGGACCAGAAGTTCCTTATCACCCAGGCTCTCCATGGGGTGGGAATGGTACAGCCGATACTACGGTTGGTGATGTTCACCAGTGGAACGTATGGCATGGAAACCAAGAGAAATACCAAGATTGGTATAGACTCGGCGGGCGTTTTGTATCTGAATTTGGTATGGAAGCCCTTCCATCTAGAAAGACTTATGAGGCATGTATTACTGATCCTACAGAGCTCTATCCTCAAAGTGAACTGGTTGATCATCACAATAAAGCAGATGGGTTTGAACGTCGTCTTGCCTTGTATGTCATTGAAAATATAAAGGTCGATGGATTGGATTTTGATTCCTGGATTTATGCAACTCAATTGATGCAACTGGAGTGTCTTGGTTATGCTTATAGGTGTTGGAGAAGATCCTGGAAAGGGGATGGACAAAGATATTCAGGTGGTGCTATTGTCTGGCAAATTAATGATTGTTGGCCTGTAGCTTCCTGGGCTTTGGTTGATTTCTACAGGAGACCAAAATTATCTTTCTATTCTGTTAAGAGAGAAAGCAGGGAAATTGGTGTTGGTATGTATAGAACCGAAAAGAAGGATACTCCTGAGGAATTATTTCCGGTTACCACAGAAGGTCCACCACATGATTATTCTAAGTCAGAGTACTACGTAGATGTTTGGGGTGTAAACTCAAGTTTGAAGGATGTGCCAGCTGTCTTGAAGATTGACCTTTATAATGTCACTTCAGGAGAGAAAATTGAATCTTTACCAGACAGAGATATTGTATTAAAGGCAAACCAAACTACTGAGCTTGTTGCAGACTATCATATTTCCAATGAAATTCCTATTGTCGTCTACACACGTTTCTTATCTAAAGAAGATGGCTCCATTATTGCTTCAGCTGCTGACTGGCCTCAACCACTCAAGTACCTTAAGTTTGATAACAGAAAGGTTACTGTTAAAGTTGAAAATGACAAGGTCATTTTGAATGCTAACAGACCAGTTAAGGGTGTAGAGATTTTCCTTGAAAGTGACCTTTTCTTAGCTGACAATGGATTTGATATCTTCCCAGGTGATGAGAAGGTCGTAGAGGTTAAGGGATTGAAGAGTACTGATAACGTCAAGATCAGATACTATTTGCAGAAGTAGATCTTAAGAAGAAGATAGATCAGTATTTACTGAATATTTTATCGTTTAGTTATGACCATGATAATAAAGTGTAATAAAATGAAACATTCTAACTTCCCGTTTTACCATTTGATTATGTTGTCGACAACTTTTCATTAATTTAATAGATAGCATTTGATAAATTCTTTTTTTCAAAATTTCGCACATTCAAAGATTTTTCATCGCTATCGGTATTTTCAAAACCAGATCCAGAAGATAAACGGCGTGCCAATGCGTATAGGTTTCAAATCCTTCATCTACTGTGTTTGTTCTTCTTGATATAGAATTATGGGCTAAAATTTAGCATATAGTATTTTATAATCTTCACATTCAAAAAGAATTATGGATATAAAGATCTAAAATCTATTCTATCATCTCATATTGTATCTATTATTTTTGAAGCATGCACCAAATATAAAATACCTTCATTCGCATAAGCATTTTAAGCCTAACTCTGAAAATCTTGAGGTGTTATAGAATAAGACTTAACTTCTGATGAAAAATCTTACCTTCCATATCCTAAGTTACCGTTGATGGCATTATTCCAATATATTTACTATCTGCAGTTCCCCAACAATTCTACTATATGCAGAGCAGGAGCCAATTTCTGGAGCATTTTAACGCTACTGTTTAAAATCAGGCATCTGCTACATAAATAAATGTAATGGGTCGCATAATGCATATTATATATTTGCAATACAATCTTTATTATTATAGATCAGTAACTAGAGACGCGAACAAAAATCCTAGAGCTGAAGATATTAAACCTGGCAGTAATCATAGGTTCACGTTGGCGGTTTTCGGCGTCCTTGATCCAGACTATATATATGGTGCGGCAATCACCTTTGCTATGTTAATTTCATTACAGCTGAACTATTGGTGAGTCATTGAATCCCTTGATTTCAAGTGTTGAAATTTTAAAATACTTTGAGACCCGAGGGGATAACTACGCATCACTGAAGCTAGTGAAAATTGAACAATTCTTAGGGAAAAGTATGCAAAGTAAAATATTAGTCAGTCTGTCAAATTAATTTTTAAAGTGAAAAGCCCACCCAAAGATATATTTAATGGCCTTTGATTATATTTTACGCTTAAAGAGTAGAGCAATTCTAATGATAATATTCTAAAGATATACAGGCATAAACTTGACTTATGCGAGCTCATTATAAAATCGATTTTTTATTAGAATTATATAATGGCTATAAAAATTAATAGCACTTTTTGGATAGCTTCTAATTCGTGTTATACTAGGTTATTTGGAGATCGAAGACAGCAAAAAGTTGAAATGCATTTAACACATCTTTTACCTTTATGAAACTTAGACGTTACTCCTAGTATATTTAGAGTAACTGCGAATTTTTGGGCCATAAATGTAAAATACAAAAGGCACAATGCAAATAATTAAACTTATGAAGGCCAACAAGGAAGAAGCCCAATGTATGTTCAACTTTTGGTACATTGGTTCCGCTACATGAACCATCCCCGCAGATACATTATACCTCACTAATGTTAATGTACTTAATGCACTTGCAGAATTTGACCCATAGGCATCTATAATATAACCATAAGTTGTCAAGAATACCTGTATCATTCCAATTCCAAAAAAATAAGTTGAAACAATGGCGCACCAAGGAGAAATGGATTTGTAGCTAGTCCACCCTAACCAGAATAGTGATACAGGTATCGTCCAACAGCAAAACATGAGAGGTACCAACCGAATTTCAGGATGTAATTTATCAAAAGATCCCACTCGTCTCACTTCTTTCCTGAAAAAATGGTAAGTAATTGGAGTTATCAAAAAAAGCGTAGTGAGTAAACCAATGCAAACTGCTATAAAAGGTAATGTACTTTTCTGAGTGCTAAATCCCCATGTTGCAAAAATGATTGGATATGCCTCGAAATCAGTAAAAAGTACAATATACGTGATTGTGATTATCATCGTGAAGCAAGATACAATAGGTTCTGTTAAAGCGAACATGAATGGACGCAAGAATACGTCTAAAGAAAACAATGACTTACCCTTTCTTTCTGCTTCATGGAGAGAAAAATAGCGACTATCTTGCGTTTTTTTGCGTATAGATGCAGCCTTAAGGTCCATTATGATGGGTCTGTAAGTTTCCGGCATTAAGAGAAAACAAGCCAAGCAAACGAAAAAGCCAATTATTGCAACCAAATAGTTAGTCCATCTCCACCCAATCTTTGAGGCCGTAATGTAACTTCCCGCCACGGGGCCAATGGTTGGACCAATGAAGCCAGAAACACCAAAAAAAGGAAACATGATAGTTCTCATATCAACCTCCCAGATGTCAGCTATACTTCCACCTGCATTTGAAAGTGGAGTTGTTCCAAAAAACCCAGCAAAGAATCTGCAAATCGCCAAGGAAGCCATATTTTTAGAAGTAGCAGCCCCAATTTGGAAAAGGGAGAAAAGAAACATGCTGAGTACATAAATAGGAAGTCTTCCGACCTCTTCACTTACTGGAGCAAGTATGGGAGCACCAATAGCAAAGCCTACCAAGAACAAAGAAGTTGTCATCTCAGAGACCTCTTTTGACACTCCAAATTCTTTAGACACAGCATCATAAGTACCTGATCCTATTGTAGAAGCAAACGTCACCAAGAAGCTAATTAGTGATAAAAGTGCAGTGCACGCAAATTTCTTACTCAAAGACCAATTTGTAGGGTCTCTATGCTCGTCTTCTAGCTGCCATTCTACAATAAAACTTTCTTGCTTATTGCTTATCTGATAGTCCGAATTATATATTCGATAGCTATCCATTTCCAAAGTAGCGAAATTCTATATCTGACGGTCGCAAATATATAAAGAAACCTAATCGGAACCTACCCGGTACCGGTAGTTTATGCCGATAAAAAAAAATTAGTAAGCATAATCTCATCCTTCAGTTTAAATTAGTAGACAATAGTATTGAAAGCTTGGTTATAGTAGAATAGTGATCTATTATTCTAATCACAAAGTATTATATGTTGTCACTCCTGGAAGAAGAAATCAGATAAGTCAAAAAAATCATACATAGGCACTCGATTTATCTTACAATAGCTAGTTCATTTTTGAACTGTAAAGCGCAACCTACATTCCTTAATATGCATAAAGCTAAATTCACATATGGTACAAATCTTATACCAAAAATGACACTAGTACGATGCATCTTTTATGGAATACTTATCAAAGTTATATCCTGATTTGAAAAATGAATTACTTTTCCAATAGTGGTTTGACCATGTTTATTATTACTCGGACCTATTGGGGATTATTTTGCCAAAGGATAACCAATTATATCTACAAATTTGAATGTCATACTTACAGAATAGTGCAGGAATCGATTTTTTATATTTCGAGGGGTAGCTTCTGTAGCGCGAGAACCATTGAAACTTCTCGAATTGAACTTGTACTTAGATAGAATACGCTAAGAATTTATTAGGCATTTTCTTTTCATATTTCAGAAGTAGACTACAGTTGAGTTTTAGTTATAAATAACAGATTCACCATCTTGGAGGAATTGTGATTCTTTTATCAATAAGGTAGTCTTTGCTGCTGGTTCTTCCCCACAAAAAAAGAAAAACTATATAATCACGGCTCAATGTCCACTGTAAGAATTCCAACTTCAAATAAGCCAAAGCTATTTGTTTGTGAAATTTGTTCTAAACGCTTTACGAGGAAGGATTATTTATACCGTCATCAGAAGAATCATTCCCAAATCAAGCCATACAAATGTGATCAATGTAATTTGAGGTTTGCGAGAAGTGATCTACTTTCCAAACATTTTAACTCAAAATCGCATCAAAAAATAAATGATATGTTGAATGAAAGGTTTACCGTCATAAAAGCTTCAAGTCAGAAGCGAGACTTAGATATTCTATATAAGGAATCGACACATATTGCTCAAAAGGATAAATTTCAAAATATGGGGACGGTTACAAATTCAATTTTAAATCATGATATTTTTTCGGAAGAACAGTTATCTGATGAGAAAGCTAACGATAAGGAAAAGATAGATAGTCATGAGAGGCTAGGTATATCAAATTTTTTGAACCCACATTCGAAAGATGAGAAGATACCAGCGCCTCCGCCGCAGCCATCAATAATTTTGCCTGGCATTTCCCAAGAGAGTAATAGAAGCGATCCTTATGTAGAGACAAAAGCAAAACTTTTAAGTGCTGCTGGCATTCATGATAGCCAGCAAAAGAACGCAATTTATCTGAATGGACATCCCCAAAATCAACTATTTGCACTGCATGATACTCGCAAGAGCCCAAATAATAATAATTTCATAGGTATATCGGGAGCGGCTCCAGATATACCAAACAGCATAGTTGATAAAAACCTTTCATGGTTATTCAACGATAATTTACCACTTGATAACCTACTTTGGTTATTTACCGATAGTTCGCCACAGGAAACGGAGGAAGTTTTTAACCGAAATGAAGACAGTACACTTAAAGCGAATGATTCGAAAATACCATTAGGAGGATTTTCCAAGACATCAGCTGGTTCAAGCTCTATAAATTATAATGATCTTGACATAGCACCAATGATGTACCAAAATTTGTATAACGAGAGTACGAACTCTAAAATTACAAATAGCAAAATAAATATGACAGGGGAGACAAGATCACGAATACTTAATCTTTTTTCCACCGTGGAGCCGTTGAACAATATTCTGCTAGATCGATTTGAGGAGTACTTGGATTTGTATTGGTTTAATTTTGCACAGACATTTCCATTAATACATCAAGCTACATTTGATCCTAATACAATTAGTATCTATTTATTAATAAGTATGATCGTTATTGGCATGGCCCACTCATTGGATAAAGTAGAATATGAAACCTCCATTATCATAAACAAAAAATTTCGAGGAATCATATATGGTGTTATAAAGGACAATACTGAAATATCATTGCCCTTAATGCAAGCATTGATGTTACATAACTTTTCAGCTAAAAATTTCGGTGATACACAATTATGTAAATTAGCTCAAATAGACCATGGGTCAAATATAATGTACATGAAATTCAGTGGCTTTTTAAGTAACTTGACAGAACCGACCGTATTTAAAGGAAAGGATACTACTATTATGGATTTGAGAAACCAATGGCATGAGTGGATTTACTATGAAAGTTGTAAGAGAACAGTTTTTTTTGAATTTATTTGTGACACTCAGCACGTGACATTTAGTAAAATCAGATCCTTTTCTTCGTTTGATGTCAAATTTGAATTACCCTGTAGTGATGAAGTATGGAACAGTGCTGATCCTGTTAAATTTTATGAAGAGTACCAAAAGCAACCGAAAGGTTTAGCATCTTCTACCAGGTTTGATTTTATTGACCAAGTATCGCATGGGAATTCATATAAGAGCAATAAATTTGACAAAACTAATGAGAAAACTCCTTCTTTTTCTAATGATACTAACTTTAGGGATGAATTGACTCCCTACAATATCAATAACCATGAGCCTAGTAATGATAGAATGTTATCACAATATAAGTACAACTCAAATACAAATTGTGAGGAATTAGACCTCAAAAATATTAATCATTCTTTCAAGGTGCACACTACAACTGCTAGTCATTTTTCTCTGAAAACCGTTGGAAAATGGCCAACATTTTTGTGGAGTCTAAAATCCATGATGACAACTTACAAGGCGACTGGACAAGAATATCTGTTAGAATGCTACTCATTATTTTCAAGATACATTATATTACATGGGCTTTCAAGAATATGTTGGAATATGAGAGGTCAGAGCTTTTTAGATTTGGGCTTCATATCAAGTAGAAAACTAACTGAGTATTTTACAAAGCTTGAAAAAGCATTTCTAAATTGGAAAGGCTATTTTGATTTACATGTTAAATTATATGAGCTACAAGTTGGAGCGAACCGAAATATGAACAAGGATGGTATGAATAGAGATTTGATATTATCTTTGAACAACTACGGACCTACTAATGCTTCATGGGCAAATATAAGCTATTATTATACAGGCTTATTTTGTCTATATGCGGATATTCCTTCTATTACTTTTTTTGCGACAGAATATAGAAATTTTCACTCTTCACTGGAGGCACTATATAAGGGTGTCAAAGAAATGGAGTACGAGAGAAATAAACTAATAATTGAAAAATGGGCCAAATCAATTTACGGTAACTTGGCTTTAATTGAGGCATGCAAATTTTTGAGATTGGTATACGAAAACGAAGAAACAATCAATACATTCTCTCATATCCCTCTGACTATATATCTCACCGCCTTAATTGTTTGGTGTTATGAAGTTAAAAGAGAATTTCCAAATATCGAATCATCGGTTTCTATAGATAATAGAAAGAATATGGAGAACGGCAAAATTGAATTGGATGCAAGAAAATATTTTGATCTTTTGGGAAACATTAACTATAATTTAGCCAAGGCGGATGCCCACCAGTACTTTTCAAACATCCTAAATTCAGATATAAAAACCCTAAATGAAAATGGAACCTATCTGAAAGTAACTTCTTTTGAGGTTTTCAGAGAAAGACAATCTCAAACCATAGGGGTGGTTTGTTACGTATTACACCTTTTAAGGCACTGTAAATGGCTCTATTCCATAGACCTTGTACACCAATTAGAACATGTGATTATGACATATGAAAAATTTTAACTTACGTATTTCAGTGGAAAAATATAATTTAATGACAGTATTTACTTTGATAACCATATCAGCATAAGATTTTTATAATTTTGCATTATAGGTCTTTAATTAGCTTTTATTTAAAGTAACTATTATTTATTCGCTTTGTTCGTATCTCTCTATCTCTTTCACCTTTTGGGCTGAACCGCTTTTTTCATCGAACGTGTATGTTAACCATTCCCTACTCAACCTCCTGGCAAGCTCTAGTCCAATAACTCTTTGACCCATACATAAGACTTGACAATTATTACTTAATATGCTTCTTTCGACACTAAATGAATCGTGTGCTGTTACTGCCCTTACTCCTTTAACTTTGTTAGCTGAAATAGCAACCCCAAGTCCGGTACCACAAATAAGAATAGCGCGATCAGCTTCCCCATTAGCAATCATCTCTGCGGCCTTGATACCAACGAGAGGGTAGGCAATGCTACTAATATTAGATTCTACACCAACATCAACGACAGATTCAACATTTGAATTGGATTCAAGGTCCCTTTTGATCTGTTCCTTATATTCATAACCTGCTTGGTCAGAACCTATCACCGTTTTAAGCTTTTTTAAGTACATTTAGTTGAATAGATTTAGAATTATTAGATCCAAGTAACTCTGTGAAGAAATTATAATTCGATTAGCAAATCAATAAATTGATCTTATATAAATTTGAAAAAATACGAATATGGCTAAGTATGTACTTCATAACTAAGTACCAGCAAATGGGCTTTATTACTAAGTCATTCTCCCCACTGGGACTTGAATTCTAAATCATGTATAAGGTCTTAAAAAGCCAAAGGATATGTACATATTAGTGGAGGGTGGAGGATTAGATATGCACATATTTTTTTGGTCTGTTTCTCAGGCACGCATGACAAGGTGGAGAACATACCCGCCTGTCATAATTTCCCCGTCTTTAAATGGTCGCGAAATTTTATAGAAATCAAAGCATCGCTATCGCAACCATTGCTTTGCAATAAAAATAAAAGCATTTATTTATCCAGGTATTTATTTTTAAAGCATAACTCTAAATCTTTAAAATTCTAAAGATGTCAAACAAGCATTTTTTACCTTGTGATAAAAAAAGATTGGTATCCAACTGCTTAAGAGCTATAACATATGAATATGAATTTCTCTCTCTATTAGATAAAGAAAAGGTGATTTTCAATAATAGATTCAATTGCTCAAAGGTAAGCTTAATTAGTGGAGGAGGCTCAGGGCATGAACCTGGTTTTTTTGGTCTCGTTGGGACTGGTATGTTATCGGCTGTAGCACAAGGCGATATATTTGCTTCCCCAAATTATAAAAATGTGAAGGCTGCTGAAAAAGTTTGCCATGACCTTGGAAATCCAAAGGACTGGGCTGGTTGTATTTTCATCATCACCAATTATACTGGGGACAATCTCTACTTTGGAATGGCAGCACAAGACTTGATAGCTAGGTATGGAAGTAAAAAAATCCGTATTCTTAGGGTGACTGATGACGTCGCTATTGAGAACAACTCTAGCTCATTAGTAGGAAGGCGTACATTAGCAGGTATTGCAATTGTTTCCAAATTGCTTGGTGCTGCTTCTGAATCAGGGTATAGTATAAATGAGGTTTTTGAATTTGGTGAGAAAGTTATCAAATCGACTGCTTCTGTGAATGCTGGTTTAGATCATGTCCACATATCTGGCCACAGCGTAGATGAAGATTATGGCAAGCTAGGTCAAAATCAATTAGAAATTGGTCTCGGGATTCATAATGAACCTGGTGCTCAAAAGTTGGATTACATCCCTAGCAACGAAGAATTGATCTCTATATTATTAAATATGATTTTAGATCAAGAAGATCAGCGCCGTGGCTATTTTGAGTATTCAAAAGGTGATAAGATTGTACTTTTGATTAATAATTTAGGGGGTGTTCCCAATATCGAAATACAGAACATATTATATACTTCTTTGGAAATCTTGAAAGAAAAATTCAGTATTATCCCGGTTAGAATTTACACGGGAACTTTTATAACATCATTCAATGCTCAAATTTTTACAATCAGTCTTTTTAATGCTACTACTTCGGCAACGGAGACATTTTCGACCGATAAAATTTTTGAATTTTTGGATCAGGATACCAACGCTATATGTTGGCCAAATACTAGATTTTCGAATAACGAACCTATCAAGAACGATCGAATAGTGACAAATTTTGTTGGATATAAAGACTTTACGCTGGATGATATGGAAAAAAAATTTGATTTACTCATAGATCCTATTCGCCTAGAACATATTGTGCGTTCTGCTGCAGAAAAGGTTATAATGAAGGAGCCTGATTTAACTAACTGGGATACAAAAATGGGTGATGGTGATTGTGGCCATGGTTTAAGAACAGGTGCGGAACTAGTTTTACAGAAGTTAGAAAAAGATAAGATTGCATCTTCTGGTTCGATTCTTAACGTACTCCATGTGGTATTAAATATAGTAAAAGATGATATGGGTGGTACTTTGGGGGCTATAATTTTCATATTCATGAAATCAGTTATAAATAAAGTCGAAGAAATCTTAGCTGAGAATAGTAAACTTGAAGTTGATGAAATATTCGCTATCGCTTTGCCTTGCGGACTTGAAACTTTATACAGCTATACCAAAGCTAGAAAAGGTCACAGAACTGTAATGGACGTGTTAATTCCCTTTGTGAATAGCTTCAGTGAAATCAGAAATATTAACACCGCTATACAGGTTGCATATGAGGCCGCTGAAGGCACCAGAACCTTGAAGCCAAAGTTAGGACGTGCTACGTATGTAGGAGGCGTGACTAATAATAGCGTTTTTCCCCCAGATCCGGGTGCTTACGGTATTTATGAGATTATTTCAGCTTTAGCGTTATAAAATTTTGAATATAATATACACTTGATTTAATTTTTCTTGACTTGCGGCTAAATTCCAATTTGATCTTAGAAAATGATAATCACTTTGCTGACATCAATTTACCTCACATCAATTTACGCACCGTAAGTTCTATAGGCCTTGGAAAGTGAGATCACACTACAAGGTTTTTAATATGACGCAAAATAATCTCATTCAAAATTTATAAGTTTTATCATACATATTACTCAATATACAGAATCTGAACCTTCTCAATATCTCGTTCTTTGGTTTCACTTTCAAAAGGCAATTCCTGCGCAATCTTCACAACGTCCCAAGGCGTCCTGACATTAGATAACTCGAATATTTTGTCCATTTCTTCCAAAGATCTTCCAGCTGTTTCTGGATAGAAAAAATAAACTGTGGGCACCATCAAGAGATTTATAACTGCAAAAATGGTGTAAGTATATGAGTCTATATTTTCAAAAGCAACTGGGGTTATCATAACTACCATGAAGTTGAATGACCAATTTGCAGCTGTACTAAGTCCATTAGCGGGTGCTCTGATGTTCAATGGGGTAATTTCAGCAGGATATAGCCAGGTCATTCCTAGCCAACCGATTGCAAAAAAGGTATTAAAAACGAATAAGAACACAGCAGCAGCAATGGCAGCTTGATCACTATCATTGTGCTTTGGACTAGCAGCCCAGGTGGTGCCGGTTAAAATTGCCATAGAAATAGCCTGGCCTGCAGCACCAAATAACATTAATTTTCTTCTTCCCACCCTTTCAATTGTGTAGAATGCTATCCATGACGCGATAAAATATTCTGTTCCGTTACAAGCAGCAAGAATCCTTGATTTCAAAGGACTTAAACCAATATAGTTCTCAAAAATAGTACCAGCATAATATGTGATCAAATTTATGCCAGTGATCTGTTGCATAATTTGAGACCAGATTGCTAAACATGTTCTATGAAAATTTTTTGTTTCCCCCTGGACAAATAAGAGTGAAAGACTAGATGCTTTAGCTCCACTTTCCCTCTCTTTCTGCAATGATTCTTCAATCTCTGTGATTTCTAAGACAATTTTCGGGTGATTAGCTGGAATTTCGTCAAGGGCTGAGAAAACCCTAGCTGCCTCTTCAAGGTTTCCTGTTTTCAATAACCATCTAGGTGATTCAGGTAAAGATAGTATGAACGGTAAAATAAACAAGGGGAAAAATATTTGAAATGCAATTGGGAATCTCCACGATACGGAACTAGAAGGTATAAAGTAGAAACCAAAATCAATCCAATATGATATGCAAATACCACCTGTTATGAGAGCACCTTGAATCATTACTAATTTGCCTCTCTTTTCTGGCTTAGCACATTCAGATTGCCAAATAGGAACTGTGGATGTGTTCATTCCATTCCCAATTCCAGTGATAATCCTCCCTGCAATCAACTGACCGACGGAGAAGGAGGAAGCTTGTATAGTTGCACCAACAATCATAATGCAGCAGCCAATAAAGATTGTTTTTCTTCTTCCTATGCGATCCCCAATATACATGGTAGAGAGAGCACCCGCCAAACAACCGATTTCATAAACAGCAACAACAAAACCTTGAAATGTAGCATGGTTAGGATATTTTATAGTATTTATGGAATCGAATGTATTCCTAAATTCTTTTAATGTCAACAAAGAACCCATTACTCCCTGGTCATATCCAAAGAGCAAAAATCCCATTCCGGCAAGGAAAGAAATCATATTATGCAATTTCTGGCCCCTAAAACCTAGATATGAATACACTGTAGAGTCATCTGACTTCAAAATATTTTCTTCAAGATTTTTTTGCTCGTCCTTCGATTCAAGAATCGGTTTGGAGGAATTTGACTCTCCAGAGATACTTGACATGTCTCCTGTTTTTTTCACTGTAAAAAGATTTAATTATATTTTTTTTTTCGAATTCAGCGTTAAATTTATAACCTAAATAATTTCTGACCAAAAATTCAAGAATTATATGAAGTATAAATAGTTTACTAGACAGTTGAAATAGCTATTTCTGCATAAAAAAGTACTGTATATTACCTTAGTAGATCTTACCCCATATTTGGGGTAAGTGCAATTACGTAAAATGCAGAGCCAACATTTCGTTCCTCCACCACAAGATCTCCTTGACCAATCGCGTCTATTTACTACTTTAGATTCCAGTTTTCTGCATCTACTGAAACAGACTTTATTTAGGTCATGTAACTCCACCAAAACTGCATAAAGCATATGTAAGATTTTAGATTTATCAGTCACCAGCTTGATTACAATTCTTAGGTATTTTTTAGACCATGATACCAACTGATTGGTCGTCTCCACTTGATTAATGAAATAAGACTTCTCACCCTAGATAATACAGTATATAAGAACAAAATTAAATTTTTTGTTAATAAATTGGATAAAACCATACAAAATTGAATTTGTAATATTAATCAGCAATGACTATTCCAATAGATGGTGAAGGTGATCCTGTAGTCTCGTACATCTCCAGCGAGTTCATAGAGCCACTTCCCAGGCCGTCCCCACCCAAGAGACATGTGATGGAACTATTCTCTTTGAGAGGTAAAGTTGCAGTGATTACCGGCGCTGCAAGAGGTATTGGGTTGGCAGTTGCTGAGACTTTTGCTGAATCCGGTGCTACTATTGCTCTTGTAGACTATAATGATTGTTCTGAACAAGCTGCATCAATATCTACCAAGCTCAAAGTGATTGCTAAGTCTTTCAAATGTGATGTCGCTGATCGTAATCAGGTTGCTGAAGCAATTCGAAGGATAAACACTGAATTAGGATCTATTGATATATTCGTAGCTAACGCCGGCCTTGTTTGGAAGACTGGAAATATTTGTGATGATATTAATAAAAATGGTGATACCTGGCAAGAGCTCATGGACGTTAATTTGAACGGGGTTTACTTTTGTGCACAAGAAATTGGTAGGACATTTAAAAGGAATGGTAAAGGCTCTTTCATAATTACTTCTTCGATGTCAGCTTCTATCGTAAATGTTCCAATGAATTTGACACCGTATAATGTTAGCAAAGCTGCTGTTAAGCATTTAGCGAAGTCTCTCGCTGTTGAATGGGCAGGCTTTGCAAGAGTCAACTCTATTTCACCGGGTTATTGTGATACAGGGCTCAATAACCATCTACCAAGGACATCAAGAGGTAAAATGTGGTCCCTAGTTCCATTAGGAAGAGAGGCTCTACCTTATGAGATTGCTACCGCTTACTTATACCTAGCTTCTGATGCAGCTTCATATGTTACAGGAGCTGACTTTGTTATTGATGGTGGGTACACTTGCATATGATATCATAAGTTGGTGTCATTTTTGAAGAATTCTGCAGTATGTATGTTAATTATTATAGGATGAATAAAATTCAGAAGCTCATATACAAGTGCAAAACATAAACATCTAACTTTCTCTTTAATTATACGGCACAGTAGAAGAAATAATAAAAGATAAATTAAAAATTAGATATGATAACCTGTTCAATTTTAAGAACAAGCTGGCGTTGAACAATAAAGTGATAGCGACAGTCATGGAAAAAGTCAGCTCAAAATTTTCGACATTAATGCACCCCACTTTTCTCCACTCGCTCTTCCAACTTGTCCAAAAAAATAACTTGTACCTCCACCTGTCGGTACAGGGCTACATGCTGCATTTATTTGATATAGCAAAATTTGATTTCATAAAAAACATGAAAGGTCCTATCGATCCGGCAAGAGTATCGGTGAGATAAATTGTTATAAAATTACTAGAAGTATATTTAAGTAAAAGATTTCCCATATCTTGCTTAAATGAGATAATTTTTTATAACAACATGAGTACGAATAGATCATTGGTATTGAACAAAATCGACGATATATCGTTTCAAGATTTAGAAACTCCCAAAATTTCTAGTCCAACTGACGTGATTGTTCAAGTCAAGAAGACAGGAATTTGTGGATCTGACATTCATTTTTATGCTCATGGTGGCTTTGGATACTTCAGGTTAAAAAAACCAATGGTACTAGGACACGAATCTTCTGGTATAGTAATAGAGGTGGGAAAAGATGTTAAAACGCTAAAAGTTGGTGATAAAGTAGCAATAGAACCAGGTGTCCCATCCAGGCTTAGCGATGCTTACAAAAGTGGCCATTACAATTTATGCCCTCATATGGTCTTTGCTGCGACCCCAAATTCTGATCCCAATGGTCCAAGTGCTCCTGGTACACTTTGCAAATACTTCAAGAGTCCCGAAGATTTTCTTGTGAAACTACCAGATCACATATCGTTAGAACTTGGAGCTTTGGTGGAACCCCTATCTGTAGGTGTTCATGCTTGTAGAGTTGGATCTGTAAAATTTGGGGATGTCGTAGTAGTATTTGGTGCCGGACCAGTTGGCTTATTAGCAGCCAGTACTGCAAAGAAATTTGGCGCATCCAAAGTTATGGTTGTTGATGTTGTAGATTCCAAACTTGAAATGGCATTAAAATTGAAAATGTCAACTCATGCATTTAATTCAAAAAATAGATCGGTGAATGATCTTATAAACTCTTTGGGGCAAGAACCAAACGTGGTATTAGAGTGCTCTGGCGCTGAAATATGTATTCAGACCGGTGTTCATGCATTGAAAAGTGGGGGAAGATTTGTCCAGGTCGGTAATACTTCTGGGCCTGCTAGTTTTCCAATAACTGAATTTGCAACTAAAGAGTTAACATTATTTGGATCATTTAGATATGGATTTGACGATTATAAGGCTGGTGTTCAAATTTTAGATGAAAACTATAAGCATGGAAACAGTAATTCCGAAGTTGATTATTTGGGTTTGATCACTCATAGATTTAAATTTGATGATGCCATTCAAGCATATGATTTAGTAAGGGCTGGTAAATCTGTTAAATGTATCATTGATGGACCAGAATAATTTCTGACTATGACTTACATTGATCATCCTCTAATGTTTTTTTCTTATTTTGCTACTGCGAATTTTTAGATACTGCTAATTAAGATACCTTACCTAGTGATGAATTTGAGTGAAGACTCATGGTTCTATATCTTTAGCTCAATAAACGTTCGTTCTAGTTATTAAAAAGCCTCCCCAATAAATCTTACATTTGTCTTAAAAAATGCAAACTTTGAAAAAAAATTATGATACTTGTTTTGGATTCATTTAAGCTTTATATGTTACGAAATAAATAGATTATATAAAAACAGTAAATATTCAAGAATTTCTCGGTATTTTGTAACAGAATGCTCAATGAGAGAGCGCTTTAATATCAAGCAGAACTAAGTAATTTTTTATTTTTTTTAATTACCTAATGTATTAAAAGCTTTTTGATTTCATCAAGTAGTTCATAATAAAAGTACTGAGAACTAAACATAACTTGATTGAGATAAAAATGAATTAAAGTAGATTTTTTTAGGATAGCTGTAGAAATGGTAGATTATGAGGGAATTAATATTAACCTGACATTGTTAATTAAAAGGCACTTATTGCAATATTTGAAGTTTTGGCACAAAAATACACTTTAACAATAATACTTTATTGCCTGAAGTATGAAACTATGGGTGTAGGTGAAGTTAAAATATTTCTTGTGTTATTGCAAACACCTTAGAGTATGCGACCAGTAAATTTATATAATGATGATAAATCTTCCTATAATATCTGGAACTAAGATAAAACCATTCATTAAAGCAGATGTTTTATTTGTGTTTTAACGATAGAAGATATCGTGGAGAAGTTAATTCTTAAGAAAGGACAGGATTTACCAAGCATTTGCGCATTTTATTTACTGATGTGTGGGTGTACTGATGTGTGGGTGTACTGATGTGTGGGTGTACTGATGTGTGGGTGTACTGATGTGTGG